>CM012449.1:33431214-33938714 GCA_003999625.1 Oryzias javanicus | reverse complement strand
ACCTTAAAACTTTAAAAATACCGATTTAATCATCAATTGTCTATAATGGTGCTTTACTTTATAAGTTGATATTTAATGATTGCTTAGAATGTTTAATTTAGGTGAAAAAAGAAGAAAAACATCAAGGGCAAAAAAAATTCACAAACAACGGTAAAGTAAAAGCCTAATTCTCAATCAAAATCTTTTTAAAAGTATAAAAAATAAACTAACCAAGATTTAAAAAAAGGAAGAAAAGCCAGAATAAAGTTAAAACTAATAATAAAGATATAAAATTCCATAGTTATGAACAAACGGAGAAATGTTCAATCCAAAAAATTGTAATTCATAAAAAAGTTTAGCCTCAAACACAAAAGAGGTTTATATAAATATACACCTCAGCATGTATTCAAGATTCACATTTATTCAAGCTGTGATGGTAAAATCTGTCCAACAGAAAAAAAAAAAACCTTTTTGCTCAGTTTGCTCAATTTAATCTTTTTAACGTCTGATGATCCAGTCCTTAATATTCTAAAATAAAAATAAATTTTCAGAAGGAAAACGCTTTAAAACTGAACAATACCCACAAAACATTACCAAAACACACTGTCAGTACACATTCACAAGCTCATTTACCTGCATAGAAGAAAAATTCTCACAATTCCTATGTTTTAAGCACATTTTTTTTAAATAAAGGTTCATAAAAAGTTTTTTTTAAAAAAGTAAAAAGATGAATGATTTAGTTTAAATTTGAATTTCATAAAAATAATTACTTGATATTTATCTTTGATATTTATAACATTAATTTCTATCAAACTTTATGCTTTTATATGCATACAATTATGTTTATTAGAAATGCTTTCCCTGAACATTTTATATTTCTATTTCTTTTTCTTATATTTCATCAACATAATAGCCAACAAAACGGTAATTTTAATGTTTGTAAATGTGTCACATCAAGATCTCAGTTTAGTTTGAGATTTAGAAGCTGCAAAATGTGAATTCAATTCTTCCATCTGGCCATGAAGGACATTTCTACTTATTAAAGTTTAAGGCAATGCCCCAAAATAAAAGGATTGTATTATAAAATATTATGTTTTTGTTAATTTTTTAAGATTTGTAAAGTGTATAATTGTAAATGTAAAAAATTGTATGTGTATTTTATCTGATAGAAATAGTATTTTAAGCCCATTTGTTTTTTTTTTGTCTCTTCCTTTACTGACTTTTGACGTATTTCTACATCTGTTCTTTTTTCTGTTGGAATATGTCGTATAAGTGCCAAAAAAAAATTAAAGTCCAAAATTGACTTCAAGCTTTTAATGTTAGCAGCAACACTTTAAAATGTTTGTAAAGAAAAGTAGTCTTTCATGAATTTTATATATTTATTTAAAACTTTGTTTTTTTGAGGAGACGGTGCATCGTTAACATTCAACTAAATCTTTATTATATATTTAGGATTTTGAGTTTCTTGTTTTTGTCTTTATACCATAAAAAAATTCTCATATTTGCTTTGGTTGGTTTCAAACTGGATAGTCATTCCAGTTTTTAATGTTTCTTCATGATTCATTTAGACAGTAAAGACAGAAGAACTCAACATGGAATCTGTCAGTATTTCTATTCATGAGGTTTAATCTTTGATTTTGGTCATTTCTTTGCTCCATGTGGGCGTGGCCTCAGTCTGAGTAAAAACCCTCTGCGTGCAGATCCATTCATTGGAGGTGGCTTCGATAATGACTCCGCCCCCTACCTGAATGACAGTTTCTGATGTCAGACTAATGCAGGAGGTTCTGCAGCCACCGGCTCGAGTTTCTGACTTACCGTCGCGTTAAAGAGGAGCCGCGTTCCTCCTCCTGCTCCTCCTTTAGCAGCATCGGTGGAAGGAGATCCCAACATCTTGACAAATTTGATTTTTGGAGTTTCAGTTCATTACTTTGATTATAGTGAAAAATAATGTTTAAAAAAGAAACTTTTACAACAAACATGCATTTATTTAGGTAAAATTCTATAAAACAGAAAGAGAAAATCTACTGTCGTACAAAATACACTTGAAGTAGCCTCGGCGCTTTCAACACATTTGCTAGTAGAAAATCATTAAAGGTAAAGTTCATAACGAAGGTTTGTCCTTGACGGTTTCCATGGCGACGGATGTGAGAGCGGCCCGCTCTCAGACGTAGTCTCTTCTGTCGTAGCCGCTCGGGGCGGCCGACCTGCTCTGGGTGTACGCCATCTTCGACGGGGGGCCGTACCTTTTCTCCGCTTGCTTTGGGCAGCTGGAGCAGAGGATGGCGCCGCCGATCAGGAGGAACCCGGCGGCGGCCCAGCCCAAGTACAGAGCCCCCCCGATCTCCCTCTTCTGCGCCTCGGGGATGAGCGGGTTGTAGAACTCCATGACGATGGTGTGCGCCGACCACGACACGGGAATGAGCTGCGTGATGGACGCCGAGACGAAGGCCACCCCGGCGGCGATCATCAGCCGAGCTTTGCTGCCCTCCTCGTCCACGCAGTTGGTGCACTTGGCCCCGGTTATGGTCACCAGGAGTCCCAGGACTCCCAGCACGATGGAGATGACGGTGAGGGCGCGGGCCGCCTGGAGGTCGCCGCTCAGCGCCAGCATGGAGTCGTAGATCTTGCACTGCATCTGGCCCGTGCTCTGGACCACGCACTGCATCCAGATGCCCTCCCAGGTGACCTGGGCCGTGACGATGTTCACGCCGATGAACGCCGTCACCCTCCACATGGGCAGCGCGCAGGAAACGATGGCCGAGATCCACCCCAGGAAGGCCAGGGTCACCCCGAGAATCTCCAACCCCAGCGAAGGCATGTCCGAGCTGCGCTTGAGTCCGGGAACGCGTCCCTCCTCGCTCCGGCTGCAGAGGTAGACCTGGGGGGCGTGGCTCCCAAAGCAAAGCCAGGCACCAACAAGGTGGAGACTGCTGGGTATTGGTCGGTGGGGAATTCAAACGTTCCTCCATCGGCTCCAAATATTCAGAACGTGGAGCCCCAGATTAATGATTGAACGCCCAGAGTGGCGGTGGCGTTCTGGGCGAGGGCAGAGTAAACAGAGGCGCCGCATCGCCGTGGTTAAAGGGTAACAGAGAGGTTGATAAGTTACTGAAAGTACAAGACGCCACCGGAGCTGCAGTTTCAGGGAAACAATGCCCGGAATTCCTAATATTATCCTAAAAGTCGTTTTTAGGGAAAGAATTTAGAGTTTGAGGCTCAAACATTCCAATGATCGCTGCTCCCTCGTTTATCGCTGGAGTTTACTCGAGGTTTTCAACTTCATTGTTTACTGTCATTCTGGAGGCTGAGAAACTTCACCAAACACTTTATCCACTTTACTCAGACAGACGTGAACATTTTCAGACTTTTATATCTTGTTTAAACTATCAAAGTTGAAGAAGAAAAAATGTTTTAAAGAATGAAAAAATAAAGATCTGGATCACAAATAAAGATTTATGTAACAGAAACACAGAAACACAAGAAAGGAGTTTGACGGATTCATAGATGGATAAAGAGAGAGAGAGAGAGATCGTTTGGTTGATTGATTGGTTTGTTGGTAGACTGATTTGTTCGTTGGTTGATTGACTGATTGATTATTTGATTGTTTGGTTGATTGGTTTATTAGTTGATTGATTGTTTGGTTTTTTGATTGATTGATTGATTAGTTAATTGGTTTCTTGGTTGTTTTGCTGGTTGGTTGTTTGTTTGGTTTGTTGATTGGTTTGTTGGTAGACTGATTTTTTTGGTTGATTGATTGATTTGTTTCTTGGTTGACTGACTGATCGATTGTTCTACTGCTAATCAGGAACAATGCACTGAAGAAAAACTTCATGACAAATTGCACAATAAATAGTAAAACATTGCTATGGCAAACGTTGAGTTACGATAGAGCGAGAACCACTGAACCTGATTTGGCTTCAAATTAAATTTGGCACCATGTTGGACTTTCACTGATATTTACAAAATACTTTGGCCAGAATAAAATGTATAAAGTTTTCGTCTGTATCAAGAATAAAAATTGTAGAAATGTCAGGCATCTTTGCTGTGCTAAAGATCTAAAGAAACAGCTTTTTTAAGGACTTTCCAATCATCTGATCTATTTTCAAAGCGTTCAGAGTTCTCTTAGTTATGATTAGACAGTTTTTAGCCAAAATCAAATACTGTATTGTTTTTCTAGAACTCAAAGTTGTGGGCGTGTCCATTAGCATGGAACAATCATAGACTGTAGAATCACTGGACAGCCCCCCCCCTTGTTTTCAAAATCTCAAATACTTCTATCAACGATCAACAGTTATTTCATTAGTCAGAATAACTATTCCACTTAACATCTTTCTAATACTATTTTTAAGATATTTTTTCTTTATTGAGAGTTATTTAAATTATAGGCTGACCAATCAGGTTCCTCGGTAGAAGCATGTGAAGCTCGCTGACCCCACCCCCAACGTTTGATTGACAGATTCTCACAAGCTCGCTTTCAGTAGAAGGGGTGTGGACTTTTAACAAGGTCACTCATGATTGGTGACTGTAGTTCCTCTAAAGACCAAAACCGATTCCGACCAATCGCTGTCGTCTGGCTCCAAATGGCGGAGCCTATTATGTGGAGAAACCATTGATGGATTTGGCTTCATTTCACAGGAGCCGACATTTTCTGTGGGTGATGACACACCCCGCTTAGTCCAGTCATGATAGTCACATTATATGTCTGTATGAGCAATCCCACCCCCTCTTCCCCTCCCCGTTGCAGAGAGGGAGCTTGTGGCCAACGCTGCATATTTTCTAAGCTTTTTCAAACACCATTTTTTCCATCTGCTCTTGATCCAACACGATTTGAATAAAAAATACTTGATTTTTAATCTTAAGTTTCTTTCTCTATATCCTCTATCATCAGAAAAATGCCACAAGAAAACCACTATTTTAATCAGAATGGCTCTGTCGGGCTGCTATGATCACTTTATATTATATGGAGTCAGAATGTAGTAAAAGTTGAACAAAGTTGTGAGCATTCAGCACCTAAATAATTTGAGTCAGTGAGACCAAAACATTATTTTTTGTGAAAAATAGTTCCTTGTTTCAGACGCCGACCTCATTTATTTTAAGCTACTGATGGTTTAGACATGTGTTTTACATCCATATAGCGCATGATCCGATTAGTCGACTATCAAAATAATGGTTTGTTGCAGCACTGTTGGTTTGTAAGGTGAGAAGAGGTGTGTCCTTGAAGCTGAATGGAGGTCGTGAAAACGGAACGTACCATTATCGGGTCATCAGAACGGCGTACTGCCCGTGAACGATCCAAGATCCTGTCAGAAACACCAAAGTCATCGTTCTTATCGGAGTCCTGGATGGAGGACATGTTGTGTTGATTAAATGCTGTTTTCCTCATGACACCAGGATTCTCAGCTCTGTTCAATGGACATCCTAAATATTTTTGTGTTTTTTTAACCAAAATTTACCAAGAAATTTCATTTATATTTATGGCAAAAACAGTTCACACCCTCATAATTACAGATTGCTCATGTGTTTAACATGTCGGGTTCCCAAGAGTCAGTTTGGCTCCACCAGACGCTTTGATGTTTCCTCCTCACCATACAGTCACAGCAGAACTATTTCTGTGAGATTTGTTCTTATCAGCTGAAACCAATCCTTCATTTTTTGGAGGTGAATTCTCAGGGAGTTCAGAGTCTATGAGCAACATTTTTTTTACTTCACTGACGTTCAGTAACCGCAGGAATCTGCTCCGTTTACAACGATTGCAATGTTGAAATGTGAAGCGATAACCAGAGCAGAGAGAACCTGTGCAGCTGTCCAAACGTCCACGTGTCTACTGGAACAGACGACTGTGACGCCTTTCCCTCTGCTGTTAAGAGAAATACCCTCCAACAGCTTCAGCTTGTTAGAAACTCAGCTGAGCACCTTCTAACCAGAACCAGAACAACAGAACGTGACCCGAGTGTTGAACTCTGCACCAGCTCCCAGTCGGAGTCTGGATCCACTTTCAGGTCTTTTTATTGGTTTATGAAAGTCTGACTGGAATTGCTTTTGGTTCGTGATCCTCCAGGAGCTCTCGAGTCCCCAGGTGCATAAACCAAACCCCACGGAACCGCCTCGTTCCGGCACCGAGTGTCTGAGAGGAACGTAGGGATCTCGTCTGCTGTGGAAGAGCTGAAAACTTTTGAGCTTCACTTTTCTTCTTGTTTTACTTGATTTCATGGACTGGTTCTTTGTTGTATTTGTCTTAATAATTAGAAAAATTCAGGTTCCGACGCGTTTCTTACATAAAAAAATATAATCGAGTCCAAATATAAAAGCTGTGACTCATGAAAATGCGACTATAGTTCAGGACTTTTTTTAAGAGCAATGTATTCCTGAAAGTGTTCCCACACCATCACACTGTGTCAAAGAAATTGTTTTATTATTATCATTGTTTAAATGTATTTTATAATCTTAGCCCAAACTGTAGCTGACAGATGAGCTCTTCACATCTTAGGAACAAATGTTCCTGCTTCCTCTCCCAAGCTAGGATGAGGGGGGGGTTTAAGATGCACTGTCCTCAGCAGGACAAAGGATGCTGTTTGAATTGTCCCCAAATGGTTCCTTACATGATACCTGCAATGAACTGTCTTGACTTTGCTTCTTTGTTTGAATGTTGTAACCTCCCACTTTGTGCTTTTGAAATAAAAGGAGCGCCACATGCATCATTCCTTTAAGAAAAAGGGTGATGGCATCTTTCCCATCATTCTTGTTTCTTCCTCACATGTGAGTAACTTTGCTTGTTGGTTTGGTCATTTTACTGAGTTCTAGTGTCGAGGTGAATTTCCCTGACACACTGCCACCGCCGTGCTTGACTGTTGATCTTTCCTGAAGGTTTGTGTCTGTTCGAGTCCAGAAAGTTCCTCTCATCAGAACATTTCTGCAGATGTCTCTTGGTGTTCAGCAGTATCATTCTGGGATCCAGTTTGGTTCTGATCGTGGACCCGGGTCAGGCGAGGCCCGACCTCCTGTCCTTCTGCTCTGCTACATCTTTAATAACTTTCTCTAATAAATTCCTCTTGGTGTTCTTAGAGTCGTTTTGGTTGGTCACACGTTCCTCAGGAGGTTTTTCATTTAGGGATTTTCATTTTTTCCAATCCGTCTTCTTCCGCTCATCCCGGACCGGGTCGTGGGGGCAGCAGTGTGAGGAAAGATACCCACACTTCCCTCTCCTCTGGGAGCTCCCTGAGGTCTTCCCAGGGTCTCCCCCCTGTGGGACATACCTGAAACACCTCCCTGGGAAGTGCAGGAGGCCTCCGGATCAGAATGATATGGATGTTGCTGGACCACAGACATGTTTGGACTTCTATCATACAGAAACTTGTCTGTGACTTTGTTTATTTGAAGGTTTTCAGATAAAAACACCCTTTTTTATTATTTTTAGGACCCCTGTGGGTTGTGGGTATCTAAAGTCTGGGTGAAGGTCTTTTCATGACAACACAGGTCGTTTTTTAACAGGCTTTTATTCTCAATTCTGCAATTATTCTTGTGGATTCATAATGCGTTCCATATTAACCTGAAAAAACCATGAACATTTGAGGAAATAAACACAACGGGAAAAAGAAATATTTCATCTAGAAAAGAGTTCATTGTATTGCATTTGCAGTTGATTCTTCCCACTAGAACTTAAAGTCTCCCTCCGATGACAATCGTGTTTTTGGAGTTTTTAACATGTCAGTGTGGCGTTTTTCTTAGGAAAGAGATCAAATGTAGTAAGAGATCCTTTCCGAGTATTTCTCTTTTTAAATCGCTGTCAATCAAACTGTCGCAGAAAATCTCTGTTTGAATTACTGAGCGGTTAATGCCCCATTCACAATGGACGCGAAAGCGCCGCGAAGCGGCGCGGAACGGAGTCCGCTTCCATTCGGCGCCCTTGTTGTCCTATGGCGTCGTTCACACAAGGAGCAGAGCGTCGCGGAGGGCTCGCGCGGTGCAGCAGATCGTTTCCGCGTCTGACCTATTTTGTGCACGAGCCGCGAGCGTTCCGCGTCAATTCTGGCCGGAAGTTGCATCAAGATACATGAGAAAATCCGGTTTCTTTTCAAAATATAACCAGTTTTTCACAATAAAATGCCGCGATTGACAAATGTGATCATGTTTTTGTATCTAAACAGGCAGTAGACATGGATATAAACATACAATCACATCACAAACGTGCGCGCGCGAGCATAGAGACACACAAAACAGACAGACACGCACACTTTTTTTTTTTTTTTTTCACAGACACGTACACACGCAGATCAACGTGGATAGACTCCGGTGCGGGGTGAGGAGTTTCGGGAGTTAATAAAACGAAAACAGAGAGGCAGAGAGCAGCTCATCTTAGCAGAAACAGGGGGTAATATTTATAAAACACACAGAACACAGACAGACACGAGCGCGCACAGATCAACGTAGTGAGCTGACTCCGGAGCGAGTGGGCGGGGCTTCGGGATTTTGGGAGAGAAAAAAGAGATGCAGAGAGCAGCTCCTCTTAGCAGAAATATGGGTTAATAATTGTAGTTTATTAATTTACCCACACACACACCTGCGAGCGCGTGCGCACAGACACACACAAAACAGAGATGCACACACGCGCACACAGATCAGTACAGTGGGCCGACAAAGCGGGTGGGCGGGGTTTTGAGAGAGCAGTTTTTCTTGGCAGGAACATGGGTTAATGTCTTTAGGCTATGAAATTATCAACCATGATGGCAAAAACAAAAAAAGCTCTAGCAGAAGCGCCTGTGGACCGCCGCGGAAGAATGCACGTCTGGTGTGAACTACAGAGCGGAGCGGAAGCGGCGCGGACTCCGCTCCGCTTCGCGGCGCTTCCGCGTCCAGTGTGACTCCGGCGTAATGCGTCACAATTGCTCTAAACCTTCTCATCTGGTCCAGCAAGCGTGCCGAGCTCAAGATCCGGAGAAGAGAAGATAATCTTCCCGTTTACATTTCCGTGGTCAAATCAGCCGTCACTGGATGTTTTGTGTGAGTTTAATACAATATTTACGGTAGCAGGACCGAGAGAACGCTGGAAAGACGCCACAGAGATGCGAACGCCGCCTCACTTCACCGCAGTTGTAAAGGATCCGTGAAGCTCTCAACTTCCTCGTCCGAGCTGAAACGAAGCTACAAACACTCATTTTTTAAAAGTTCTTTTGTTATTACTTTATTTTGAATATTCATAGATGTTAATACTTGCATCAATATCTATAAATGTAAACAGTTTGTAGAAATGTCTGGACCCCAGGAAGAAGAGCTGGAACTGCTTGGTTGCGACTTATGGGGTTACATATTGAATAAATAAAAACCTTCCAGTCACCTTTACTTTTTTAAACATTTTGATTTAAAAACTGCATTTTATGAACAAATACAAGAGTATCTAGAAGACGCAGTGAGCTTGTTTCTAATAATCAGAGAGATGTGGCAGACGTCCGTGTTGGTCTGTAGAAAGGAAGCGTTCTCAGAAGCAGCAAACAGAGCCGCCTGTCTACGAGATGACGGATGCTGGTTGGTTGAAAATTAGCTCGAGCTTTCCAGGAATCGAACAAAAACTCACTTTGTCACAAAGAGCTTCAAAAGCAGCAAACATTTGTCCTCCATCTTCAGAGTTTTCATGGAAATGAAAAAGCAACCGGACCTCCGGAGCTCAACACCTTCCTGTGTGACACCTTAGTGGCCACTGAGTGTTCGGGTTTAGAACGGTCCAGGAAATTCAAGAACGTCACGGTGCATGTGGTCGGAGCCACAAAGTCTTCAGTCACTCTTTAGAAAAATGAGGTAATGATTTATATTTATGTTTTTGCCACTGATATGAAATATTCAAATTAACTATTGTGGGGTTTTTACCTGAACACAAACATGAAGAGAAAATAGCTTTTTTTTAAAAAAAACATGACATCGTTTTTAATATTTGACAGAGCTATGCATGACTTCCTTTCAAAATAAAAAAGGTCATATAAAAAGGTGTTTATTTTACAGTTTCTGGTGCATTTCAGCCACAAATTCATAAATTTAACCAACAAAAGCAAAATCAGAGTTAATGAAATGCCCCCTACCATAGATTAAAACCATGACGCACACTTTAAATCCTTGAATTTGTTTAAAAATAGCTTTAATTCTTGTGCTTACTGACAATAGATTGATTTTCTGTGATCAATGAAGCTCCAAATGTATCACTCTGACGTTGATAAAATACAGAGGATTGATTACTGTTGTTAGGATCCTTGTTGAATGATTCATACGTCCTTCAGTTGTTTGTGAATGAGTTGAATAAAATTTCAGTTACTTTACTTTTTTCAACTTCACTTTTTCCTTTACATTTACTTTTTAAAAACGTTTTTTATACCAATGAGCCGCAGTTAGAGGTAAAAGAGCCACATGTGGCTCCGGACACCTGGTGAAGTGACTGCAGCAAAAATGAAGCTATCAACAACAACAATGGAGGTCATCAAATAGAAAAAATTATTTTTTTTTATTTGTTTTGTTTTTGATATTTTGGATTTTCAAAGCATTTAATGTTGTTTGAGAACTATATCTGCTTATTGGAGCTTTCTTTTGCTGTAATGACGTTCCGCCCTACAGTTTCTCCGTCCTAACCCGACTGTTCCATTTTTCTATAGAACGGGTCTCAAAACTGGCACGGTTCAGTTTGGCTTAATGGGTTCGTTTTATAATGGGAACGCTCCAAACTGCACTGGACTGGATCGTACCACTCAGTAACCACAACGAGATGGAGATAGTCAACGTAGATTTGCCATCTAAAGGGTTTCTCTTAAACCTTTCAGAATATATCCACATATATTTGATCATTTATTACCAGTTATATATATATATTCAGTTATTTTTGTGAATTATTTTCCTCCTTGAAGTGAGACACCTCCATCTCTGAGGCTCCGCCTTGCGCCCCATAAGGGTGCCGCTCATTTCATGATGTCATCTTAGAGCCGGCCCCTGGAGCGCGTCTGCGTTTTGCCCCAAAACAAACATCCAAATTTGTTCAAATAAGGTTGTGCAAACTGTGTTTCTGCCGTAACCTTTCACACCGGAGCTCCAGTCACGCCTGAAGGTTTTCTCCTTCAGAATCTGCTGGAATTTCACTGATCCAGTTCAATATTTTGTGTTTAAGCGTCACCGGCGACAGCTCAGGTGTTAAAGGGTTAAGTAACCATGGTGGTTGTCCCCAGAGGTGGTCTGTGCTTAATAATCCATGTTCAAAACAGTTCTTCTAATTCGTTGCTCGATTTCCCACCAGGAAATAGTCTGTCCCCTTTCTGCAGCGTTTTCCCAATCTCCTGATCCACCTTAAATATATTTCCGATTCTTAACCAGAATGCTCTTTGGTGTATGCCAACAACCGAAGTTTAAACGCTAAACTGAATGACCTTCATTACACCGGATCACAACACAAACAGATAGACGACGTCTGGACGACTGTGCACGAGCTGGAGGGATAAAGTGTGTGTTAGTCTGGGGGCGCTGACTTCCTTAAAGGACTAGTAATGGGCTGGGACAAAGCTAAAATGCGTATCCAGATATATTCCATATGTTCTAATGTTTCAAAAATAACAAATAATTACCGTTGACAAACGCAGGTTTTTGTAAAATTTGACAAAATCAACGACAAATTTCGCCCTGCTTCAGAAACGGCTCGATTTGGGTCACGTGACGCGTTGACGTCATGTGGGTAAGACAGCGCCAGCAGCAGAATGCAGGCGGACCCAGCGTGTCTGCAGATACATGTATGTGTGTGCGCTGCGGCAAAGTTGAATCCTATAAACGTCGGTGTTATGGTACGACGGAGTATTAGGGCCACAAAAAAGAAAAAAAAAATTAAATTATGATTTTTAAAGTCGTAAATTTACGAGATTTACAATCGAAATGAGCCTATTGCGATGAACACTGTGAGCAGAACCAGACCGACTAAACTGTGAAAAGCTTCTGATTTCAACAGGTAAACTGAATGTTTAAAACATTGCACATGTTTGGAAGTTTCTTTGTTTGATTTGCAGTTTATTAATCATTGATGGTGGCTTGCAGGATCTCTGCAGCTCCGTTGATGAAACCATTGACACGCGCAGCTGTCCACTTCAGTCATTTCTTCCTCCGTGAAAGATCAGATCTCATTCATTTCTGTGTGATGCTTTCATCTGAAGAGGAATCGTTTTTGGAATTTTCAGTGTACTTAGCTAACGTGACAGACTGTTGTCATCCCCTGTTGTTGTTGTTGTGTTGAAACGGGACGATTCACGTGGAGCACTGTTTACATTCTCCTTTGGTTTCTGCGCATGTCAGAGACATGCAGTAAGGTGGTGAAAGAGCTTCTGGGTATGTGAATAAAGTGAATAATAAAGTGGCGGACGGTCCTGCCAACATGTCTCTAAGCTCTTTATTTTGCATATGAAACTCTGCATTACCGACCCGGACAGTCAGCTTCATTGATGATGATTTGATTTCGAGTCGCCAAAAGGTTCAGAATTTCTTTGTTTTTAAACCGATCTGTACATAAAGCTTCACGAGATGCTCCACGTCTTCCAGCTTCGAGCATGGCTCTGATAAACTGACAGCTTTGCTTCTTTTCTCATTAAATTACGACTTTAAATCGGCATTCTCAGTGTCAGCGTCAGTGTCATTGCCATTGTGAGCTCTTACTTTACGCACTGCCGGCTCAGATTGATCGGGCTTTACAGTCCTCAAACCACAAACACCCGGCGCCTCTGAATCAGCGTCACTTTCAGAACAAATGTTTCCACAATCTGAGTCTGAAGACAGAATTGTGGACCTTGAAATATCGCCGCTATCGCTAGCTCCGACACGCAAAGGAGAAGTTATCTTGCTTCTGTTACCCATGTGACGTCACACGCACCACGTGACCAAAACGGAGCGTTTTCCCGGAAGTGGAAATTTGCATATGGATTGGCCGCAAAAAAGCCGTTTTATTTCAATATTTCTTGCTCAAAACACGGCAAAACATTTGGAAATTGGAAATATAAGGCAAAATACAGTTAACACTGAAAATGACCGACAACCCCATTACTAGCCCTTTAAAGGGGTTGTTCTCATTTTGTGACATCAGCTCATGAGAACCCGCTCGTTTTCATGGGTATGGGAGGGGCGGATGCTGAGAACGCAGGATTTTAGAGGATCGCTCAAAACTGCTTGCCTGGATCAAAAGACCGCTTTGGGGTTGTTTGTGGGAAATGTGTTCTCTGTATTTGACCCCTTCCCTGGAGAAGAGGTGAGCTGCAGACACAGCGGCGCTCGGGAACCATTTGGTTGTTTAACCCCCCAATCTAACCCCTCAGGGAGGCACTGGGTCCCATTTGGAGAGTCTTTGGTATGACTCAGGCCAGGATTTGAACCTTTCAGCCTCAGGGCGGACGCTCTACCACAGGACCACTGAGCTGGTCTTGTGTTTGAATACACTTAAAAGCTCAAAAAGTAGTATAGACCATTTAAAATGGTCAGAGTAGTGAGTCTTGCTTGTTGGGACGGGGCCCGTGAGTTCAGAGAGCTGATACAGTTGTGTTCTCAGTGGGGGGAAGGTCTTATCAGTTCTCCCTTCAGATTAACTCCACGCACCAAACAAACTTTCGGTAGAGACTCGGCAGTTTCGACAGGAGCGGGTTTTTCCTTCTTCCTGGTTTTTGTCGTCTTTTCGTGGATTCTTTGTCCGACCTCAGAGGAGCTAAACCGAAGCCCGGCGATCAATGGAGCCTTTGTGGCCCGGGCTGGACGTCTCCAGGCAGATGGAGACTTTTATCTGACTCGGTCGGATGACAGGCTCTGATGGCAGGAAGGCATGAGCTTCTCTGCAGAAACAAGTCGCCCATTGTTGCTGTTTTTTGGGGGGGCTGAAACGGAATCCCTCCGCTTTGCGCGCACAAGAGCCTCTTTCATCAGCAGCAGGACTCCACCGCCGGCGTTTGAACAAACTTATGATAACTTTTGATCTTTAAGACAGTTTATTTGTGTACTTAAAATAAACACTTTTTTTTTTTTTTAAAGAAAACCTTTATTGTGCTCATAAAATGTGTTTACATCAAAGAATGTCACTGTTTTCAGAGAGTGGTCACGATGAGACGAGTTTCAGGTCCCGGCGCGCTCAGACGTAGTCTCTCCGAGTGTACCCGCCGGACGCCATGGCTTTGACTGCAGAGTAGTTCACCCTGGAGGGGGCAGAGGCTCCGCCGCCGGGGGCCACCGCCGGTTTCGAAGGGCAGGAACAGCAAAGGAGGGCTCCTCCAACAATCAGCAAACAGGAGGCGGCCCAACCAAAGTACAGCGCATTCCCGAACTCCCTCTTGGCCGTCTCCTCCAACAGCGGGTCGTAGAAGCCCAGGACGATGGCGTGGGCGGTCCAGGACACGCACGCCACCAGCATGAGCAGTCCCGCCACCACGAAGGTCACCCCTGAGGCCGCCACAAGGCGGGGCTTTCTGCTCTCGTCCCCGCTGCAGTTGGTGCACTTGGCCCCGGCCACAGACAGGCCGATGCCCACGATGCTCAGCACCATGGAGACGATGACCAGCGCCCGCGCCGCCTGCAGGTCCACCGCCAGCCCCAGCATGGACTCGTGCACCTTGCAGTGCATCTGGCCCGTGCTCTGCACCGAACAGTTCATCCACAAGCCCTCCCAGATGACCTGAGAGATGACGATGTTCTGCCCGATGTAGGCCGTCACCCTCCACATGGGCAGGCCGCAGGCCACCATCACCCCCAGCCAGCCCGCCACCGCCAGGATCATCCCCAGGATCTCCACGCCTGCCGAGGACATGTCCGAAGGAGCGGAACGGGGTTTCCTTCTTCCAGGGCCGGGACGGACAGAGGGCCTTCTGTGTTCGCAGGCTCAAGCTCCCGAGATGAAGGCGATATCGGATCTCAAAGCCAGAGCGAAAGAGAGGGAGATCTACCTTCTTTATACAGCTAAGAGCACTGAAGGTGGAGTCAGCTTAAGGTGGCCTCATCTTCTAGAAAAGATCTGCATCCAAACAGAGCAGATAACAACAATCTGTCTCTACGGTGGCCCTCAAGTCCAAATCACATCAAGTCACTCAACACAAACAAATACAGAAATTATAATTTCTGAAATTAATCTCAAATAAAAGTGAAAATTTCTTAAATGAAGGGATTTAGAGGCTTTCCAATCAAAATGATGTTCATGAACACTTTAGGATTCAACCACGAGTATCTGCAACGTCCATAGAAACAAACCTGAGGAGTCATCAACCTGAGATAAAAAGCAATAACTTTTTGTTGGTCAACCACAAAATCTCTCAAAAATAGCAGAAAACCTCAAGAGCCGAAGGGGCGTGGTTATAAATGTATCCCCAAAGTTAACATAAGAGTCACAAGTAGACAGATGACGCTCCTCTATAGAACGTCTCATGACACACGCCAAACCGCAAATACCAACCCGACACCTAATTGTGGGTTTGTGTAACCGGATCTCTCAGTGACACCCGACCCACCAGACCTGATCATTTCAGAGGACAAATGGACCATTTTGAACCAAAAATACACTTTCCTGCTCCCACTTTGTGATCTGATGCAGATGGACTATCCACTTCTTCAAAAGTAATACTCAGGCATAAGAAATAAAGTTAGAAACTTTAAAATTAGTAGGAGTCAGGAGAAAATGATCTCATTATAGCTATTTGCATACAGTAAAATAAAAAATAAATTAATAATGAATTTTGAAAGGTGGGATTTTTTTTGTCAAAATGTAGCAATGAAGTTTAATGAATGGCATTTATCAAAGGTTCCTTTTGTAAATCCTTCCTGTGATAGATGTAAACACCTGGATTCACACATGTTCTGGAATTCTCAGAAATATTGGAACAATATTTTTCAAACTTGTCTAAAATCTGAAAGAAATCCCTGAAACTGGATCTACTTGCTGCTCTGTTTGGAGTGAGGCCGGTTGTTGTGGAACTATCAGACACCCACAGTACAGTTTAACATGTTGTTGAAGGTTTTGGAACGCAGATTGATTCTGTTTGAATTGGGAACAAACATTGATAACACTGGGTATATATTGACAGATTTAAAGCTTGAAAAAATGTCATTTCTACTATGGGGAAGACTAGAAGAATTAAATATAATCTGGCAAACTTTCATGGACTTTTGATGGTACTTTAAAGATGTAACTACTGAGCTTCATGTGGTGTTAAAAACAATATCCTCTGTTTAACTTTTTTTTATTTGTTTTTAAATACATACATCCATCTTCTGTCATCCATGACCGAGTTGAGAAAGTTGCCCAGATTTCCCTGTTCCTATCTACTTCCTCCAGCAAATCTGGGGGGACCCCAAGGCGTTTCCAGGCCAGCCTAGAGAATTCCTGGGTCTACCCCGAGGCCTCCGCCCAGCGGGACATGCCCAGAACACCTCTCCAGGGAGGCGTCCAGGAGGCATCCGGACCAGATCCCTGAGGCACCTCAACTGGTTCCTCTCGATGTGGAGGAGAAGCGGCTCTGCTCCGATCTCTCTCCGGGTGACCCTCCGGAAGAAGCTCATTTCGACATCTTGTATCTGTGACATTGTTGATTGGGTCATGGCCACAGGTGAGTACTGGAACGAACATCGACCAGTATATAGAGAGCTTTGCTTTCTGGCTCAACTCTCTCTTCACCATAACGGACCGGTGCAACAACACCGTAACAGCGGACGCCTCTCCAATCCACCTGTCGGTCTCACGCTTCGATCTTCCCTCACTTGTGAAGAAGACCCGAAGATATTTAAACTCTTCCACCTGAGGCAGGAGCACTCCACGCCAGTCCAGAACCATGGCCTCAGACCCTCATCCCAACTGCAAACCGCTCCGATATGAGCTGGAGGTCCTGGCTCGATGAAGCCAACAGGACAACATCGTCTGCAAAGAATAGAGATGAAATCCTGTGGTCCCCAAACCAGATCCCCTCCAGCCCCTGGCTGCGCCTAGAAATTCTGTCCATAAAAACTATGAACAGAACCGGTGATGAAGGGCAGTCCTACATGCACCAGGAACCGGTCCCACTTACTGCTGGCTATGCGCCCCAAGTTCCTCCTCTGGTCACACAGAGACCGGACAGCTTCCAGGACCCGTCCTCCACAGGACACTATGAGGGACGTGGTCGAACATCTTCTTCAAATCCACAAAACACAGAAGTTGACCACTCGTCCACTGCACCACATTTGATGAGCTCTGAACTGATTCTTCCACGATGCGTTCACTGTTGGGACCAAACTGGACTGGATTCAGATTCAGCTGCCAGAACGTGAAGCATCTCAGTCCACGAGCTGACCGGGACTTCAGTCCGTGGAGCAGAGTTTACACACCTGAGGCCGTCTGTCCGCCACTCGATCATCAATAGATGGGTCAAAACGTTGTTGTAACCTGCTTTTATATTAACTAAGTTTGTAAATTTGTGCCCCCAAAACTGAAGTGTTTTTTTTTATTGTCAAGAGTTTCGTTCAAAAAGGCCAAAAGGGTCTCAGAACCCTAAAAATACTTTAGTGAATAGCGATTGAGCTGAAGACCATCAAAGGTTTTGCACTAATTAACAGAGGTCACCGTGAGTCAGAAGTCAGGTTAAAGGAACTCTATTATCTCTGTGGGTCGACCTTCACTGCAGATGCTCCCTCCCCCCTTTAAACACAGAAAAATTCCCCACTGAAAGGTTTTCTTCACTAAAGTGATTCCCCGTTGGAAAATCTGAGCTTTAAAATTGACTTCAGGCTGAAGCAATGAGAGAAAATCAAACTATCTTTACCTGTTTGATTAAAAAAAAAAAAAAAACTTGAAATAAACCGCATCTATCTGTGTGTGATGGTGATGACTCCTAGTCCTCAGGTAGGGGGCGCCACATGTGCACTTCTTCCATGTCAACAACACAAGGAGACAGCCTTTCCCAGAATCCCTTTTATTGTTACTGTGTGCCTGAAGGAGCTGCTTGATTCTAAGAATTTAAGGAGTCGCCTTGTCCTGAAAGAACATAAAAACAAACGTGTTAGAACGTCTCTCTTTTTGTGACTCTTGAAGACAAGAAATTACATCACTCACGACATTTTTAATCCCTCTATTTGACACATTTTTAAGAGGATTTTAACACATTGAAAGTTAAAATAAATTTAAAAAAAACAAAAGTTTGCTTAAAACTCAACATATAAATTGGAGAAAGTTGTTGTATTTAATCTTAAATACTTCCTAAAGTAAAATAATCTTTGATTTACAACAAGTGAACTTTCTTTGCAAGAATTATTAGCCAATCCTTTAAAAAGTCTTTTTTTTCTCATTGTGGCAGAAAATCAAACTGATTCAATTCAGACGAACAATGTTGATTTACAGACTTAATTTTTTACTCATTAATAATAATTTGTTTGTATAACAAATAATTTTTACAAAAAAGGGATGGACAGGGATGTACATTGTCCCCCTCTCTCTTTGCTTTGTTCCTTGAACCTCTAGTAGCAGCCAGAAGACAGAATAAAGACAAAGAGGGAATTAAAACAAAAAAGCATTCCATTATAAAATCCGTCTTTATGCAGATGATGTATTACTTTTCCTCCAAAACTCAGAATCTTCAATCTCCAGAGTAGTGACAGTTACTATTTTTATCCATCTCTGAGTACTCCATTAACTGCAATAAATCATCATCACTTCATTTTAATTTAAGGCCAAATTTAAAAACACAATCAAAATCAGGAAATATTAAATACTTAGGTGTCACTTATTCATCCAATCTATTGGAATAAGTGAAATTTAATTACATGCTATTACTTCCAAATATTCAGTTTGATTTAATGCAAAGGCATCAACCGGCCCATATCACACAGAATAGCTTCAGTTAGGATCAAAATATTACCCAGAATCAACTACCTGTCTTCTATACAACACAGTTTTAATCATTAGATACATTCATGTACAAGTTTTGTAGAAAAATAAACCACAAAGAATCACTTCAGATAGCTATCATTTGTTTTATCCTCTTCCCACATGTTCAATAAAGTTAATTTAACCTGATGTAGTCATCATCAGGTTAAATTAACTTTATTTACTTTATTTACAATGTACCAAATACCAGCGCGTTCTTATATTTGAGTAATTTGTCAAGTAATGTTTTTAAAAGTGACAAGTATTTAATTAAAATCCTCCTAGCTGCCTGTAAGAAAAAAATTACAAAAAAAATGGTATAAGACAGACCCATCAACAAAACAGGAATGGGAGGAAATGGTAAAGGAAATATATGAGATGGAAATGTTGAATCATCAGAAGAAGAACTTTTTATGAAAAGATGGAAGAAATGGATTACATATATAACGACAAGAACATAAGAATATATACGGAACATGTAAAAAACCTGTAGAGTCAAAACAATCTGACGTGTGGGTATAATAGTTGTTAAATTATTGGTTGGTGTTATATATTTTTATTGTATTTGATTTATTTATTGCCACAATAATCTGCTTATAAGGTTTGTTTTTCTCTGTATGTTTGTCTTAAATGTGTTTAAAAAGGAAAAATAAAAAGAAAGTATAAAAAGAATAACCTGATGTAGTGTAAAATAATACAATAAAATGTTACGTGAAATATTCCTTTTTGAAAATAATCTTGCTGAGTTTTTTTTACCAGCATTTGGATCTTTATCATAAACTAAAATATTAAAAACACCAGACATTTCTAAAAACCTAAACTGTTTTAAACATTTCTCATTAAAAAAAAAAGTCAATTCCCAGTCATACAGGATCCTGCTGAGGTTAAGGATCAGTCGACTTTCTTTCTCCAAAGCATCAAAACCGTTTTCTGACGTTCCTCAAAACAACCGGCCCGTCCCGCGTTTATCTCTCAGTGTTTGACTCTAAAAAACAGACTGTAGGTTCTTTCACAAGAACACAGAGTCTCTATTTTTAAAGGAACAGGTGCAGTAGCTGAACTGTTCCCTGGAGAAATGCAAGCTGCAGCTTGTCCAGGACCGTTCGGACAGAAACTGGTCCTTCAGGTTCCAGAGAGGATCTGTGTCAGAATGAGGTGCAGCTCAACGGATAAAGAAGCTTTTCCTTTTATAAACTTATCACAATCTGTAGTTCTTGAAGAAATACACATTAATGGAAAAGTGTTGTCTTTCTGTAAAAAAAAAAAAAAAAACAAGTTATTATATCAATGCTTCACTGTTAACTTTGAGTGTGAACAGATGTATAGTATCTGTCAGGACCTCAGTTCACCCAGCTGGATGTGACTGGAACCAGTTTAGCATCAGAAAAGATGCAATTTTACAATCGATTCATGTCATTATAGAGCAAGGGTGGGCAATTGTTTTGATTTGTGGGCCACAAAGGGTTCTAAAATTTGGCATAAGGGCCGGACAAGGAGCAGATGGAAGGAGAGATTGGGTAATCAACCTCATAAACTAAAAAAATAATATGGAATTTAGAGAAAAACATGCTTTAATTTGGATTCAAATCCACATATATTAATTTAAAAACAGAAAATTTGGGAGTTTTAATTTCTAAATTTTGATTTTTGTTCTCTTTTGGGTGATCCAATGGGTTGATGTTCTTCAGAGGAAAATGTGAACTCAAAGAAATGCTGCATTTATGTGGTGTAGGAATAATCCGAAAGATCACCATCTGACTCAGAAAGGAACACACACGAACGTCAGAGAAACAACACCATTCATGGGAAGAAACCAGAAATACAATGAAAATAAAACAATAAATAGGATTTTTGATTCAATGTATTTTAATTTGGAGGGCCACATTAAGTAGCTTAAGGGGCCGCATGTGGCCCCCGGGCCGTAGTTTGCCCACCCCTGTTATAGAGCCTAAACTAATGCAATGAAAAATGGAGAAATACTTATAAATCTTCATTAAAACAATTGCAAAAGCAAGCTGTTGGAAAATACGTTGAAAAGACAATAAAAAGAATAAGTAAAAAAAAAATGGAAAACTGTATTTCTCTTCTGTATGTTTCCTTATTTCTTTTATTCATGGTCCAAAATATATATAAATGGTGAGTGCTGTTCTGCATTCATTCTTTCTTCTCTATTTTGTTATTGTTTTTTTAAATTAATGCTTTTTAAGGTGATATTTAGTTGGTCTCATCCTGTTTGATCATTAAAAGTGTTGTAAAAGTAACAAAAAAAAACAAACTGTCAGATTTAATCACAAAGTATTTGAAACAAACTGATCAACATTACTAAAATAACAGCACCTAGTTCATTATCAAACATTACAAATACGAAACAGCAAATAAACATAAACTATTAAACCCCTGAGGATTTGGTGTGGAGGAAAACCGTGCAATGATTTGGATCTGGAACTAAAGGAATGACTATATATAATTTTGGTAAAATTAATGGAAAACAAATACAAAAACAAACCAAAAACATTGTTCTAATAAGCTTTGAAGCTACTATTGAAGAGAGGATGATGTTTATGATCTGAGAACATCATAACATTGATATCTAAGGGCAGGCTTAAATAAGCAATGCTGCAGCCTGCTCCTTTTCTGACATGATTGTATTGTACCAGTTATTGATGTCGTTCTTTTGTGGGTGAGACTGACAGCGCCATTCATTTAAACATGCTTGAAATAAAAAAAAGAAGTGAAGAAAGCGTTAGTAAAGGTTGTATTTGCTTAGAAACTGTTCAAGTTGAATTTCACGGAATCACATTTTGCAAAACAAATGAGGTTCGTAGAAAAATTTACATATTTTAACAGACGGTCCTAAGGACAGTGAATACACAGAACTGTCTTTTTAAATTGTTAACATAATTAATTCTCCAAAAAAACTTTAGTTCAGGATTTCAAATTAGTTCCCTTAAGGAGGTCAAATCAAAAATCTTGTGTTGTTTTCAAGAACAGATTTTGCAGAGCGGCGGGAATTCATTAGAGACTCCCTCTGAGTTAACGGAGTTACATTGAGTCTTGTGTGGAATGTGCCCATCCCATCATCTGTTTGTTTACATGCTCTCTCTCCCGCTAGCTTGCAGCCATAATAATTGAGTTATCCAGTTTTGAGCCGGATGCCAGGAAAACAAAGACGTACGTGGAGTGCAAGTGAATGCATCGCATGACGCAAGATTTTTCCAATGCAATTTATTATAATAATAATAATAATAATCAATTTTATTTGTAACGCACTTACACTTAATGAAAAGTCTCAAAGTGCTACAACAATAGAACACTAAAACATTTAAAAACATTTAAAACATAGAAAATAGGCGTAGTAAAAAAAAAAAAAAAAAAAAAAAAAAAAAAAATTTATTACCTGTAGCTGATTCACAATAACTTGAGAAATATTTAATAATGTAATTTTACGTTTAATTTATTTATATATGTCTTTGATCTTAAGAAAAATCCCACAAGAACGTGTTTAAGAAACTAATGCACTTTCACTCCGAACTCGGTTCTGGCCCCCAAATCGTTGTTTTTTGACGTGCTGGCTGTTCCCGTTAAATCAAAGGTTCCTAGCCTCTGGGCCACAAACCGGTACCGGTCTGATGATACCAGGTCACAGACAGGGATAAAATACAAACTCTAATGAGGGATCCCCAACCTGGTACCCTCAGCTGGTCCCGGTACGCTTAAGCTTTCCACTGAGTGGTCCGGTACGGAATGGACCAGTTAATTCTGTTTCCACTCAGATAAGCCTCGCTTTCACTGAGCGGTTTGTTTTCACACCGCATGCATGGTGCAGATCACTAACGTGTCATTGTAGTGCGACGACTAGCAAAGCAACAACAATGGAAGTCATCCAGCAGCTCGTCCATCTCTTGCTTTACTTTTTGTTTATAATGTATAACAGGAATAACCGTAAAAAAAGAGGAATAGCTAGCTTAGGGCTATATTGGCGCTTTCTAATATCGTCATCACTTTCTGCCGATCAACGGGTGGTAACAGCGGCTCCGGCCCAACCGTCCCGTTCCAATTTTCTATGGACCTACAACGGATGGAGGTTTGGGTCAGAACTGTTTCACAGGTATCGTTACGATCATTCTTTGATAAACACAATCTGCACTGATTGTCTTTTTTTTATTGAAAATGTTTAGTTTTTTTTTTCTGCATTAGCAAATGAAGATGATTAACTTATTACTTCTTGAATTATTATAATTCTTTAAATACACTCTGCACACATTTTGTCAATGAGAATATTAGATTATTGTTACTGATTAACATGAGTTCCATTGTAAATGAGTTGTTGTGGATGCTTTGAATTTTGATTACATCAGTGATATTAACGATCCTTAATAACCTGAATCTATTAATATTTGATATGAAGTCCTGAACCAGATATTGATAATGCATGTAGAGAAAATGGTCGAGTCGGGGTGGGATTATATAAGTTCGCTTCCTTCCACTCCGTTTCAAGTGATCTACTTGTGATTGATTATGTGATGTTATTTCATGTATTATAACCTGATTGCTTGAAATAAACCATTTCATTCATTCATACATTCATTTTACAATGGAAACGCTGAAAATACCGGATCGAACTGGATCACGATGTACCGGGCTTCTCAGCGGAAATGAGTCTTTATTATAACCCAGTTCTGTGTCCGGTACTGCATCTGGTTCTGCGTCCTGAGGGTGAAGGACCCGTGATTTAACGGGAACAGACAGCACATAGAAAAATAACAAGTTGGGGACACACAAAACTTGAAAAAGTACATCAATATATGACAATTTGGGAGTGAGAATGTGTAGTAAAAACACAAAAACGCCATTTTTCCTGGAGTGGATCATTGAAGAAATTCCTTTCTGATGCTGACACGGTGATGTCTGAACCTGTTTTGAAAGGACGGTGGATAAAAGAGTCAAATCCAGGACTCTGGTT
This sequence comes from Oryzias javanicus, assembly GCA_003999625.1. Lineage (NCBI taxonomy): Eukaryota > Metazoa > Chordata > Actinopteri > Beloniformes > Adrianichthyidae > Oryzias > Oryzias javanicus. The sequence goes on along the minus strand of CM012449.1, from coordinate 33,914,910 downwards.
TTTTAGAGGGGGTGAGAGTGCAGCTCAGATAAATTAGTGTGGAGAACAGGTTTCATGTTTCCTTGATAAAAGTCCCAGAATACAGAACTATTACATAAAGTAGCTAAAAAGACGAGAAAGCAGCTGGGATTCAAACCTTCTCTCTGTGAGGGAGAGGTGCTAACCACTGCACCAACATGCAGCTCCTCATTTTCTTTTGCATTTCTCTTCAACTGTTTGCTACACAAAAAGTTGATGCTTGAATCTTTGCTTCCGTGTGGAGCGAATGGCTCCGCCCACCTTATGATGTTCCCATGGCAACAGCTCCCAGAGGTGGGTCAGTGCAGCTGCCTCGACAAAAGATGACTAAACTCACTTAAAACATTGTCCTAATCCATCAACAAAAGAGAAGATTATTGGGAAAGAAAAAAGAGTCAGAGTGAGACATCAGGGATCAACACGAGCATCCGGATCGGAACTCGAGTAAACTCGAACAGTGCGGACGAATGTGAGCTTTGAAGAGATCGAAATTTTATTGCGAACTGTCAACTGGTTCCTTTGACGCAGGAGGTTTTGAGTAAAGGAAGCTGCTCGTATTTGTTTCAAAGTAAAAAGAGTTTCCTGAAGACAAAATAAAAGCTTTTCTGTCCTTTAAGATGACTTCTCTTTGATGAATTCTTCTTTGGTTTCCAGATTTTTGTTTGTTTTTAAATCCTCCCAGAAGTTCTAGAACCTTCTGACACACCCAGGTGTCTGCACGCCCACGCACGCATTTGTGCTTGTAGACCTAAAAAAAAGGCAAACGGTAGCGTGAGTAAAAGAGGGTCAGAAGGTTCATGGCGTCACTCTGATTCTCACTCACAGCTGCAGATCCTCGGCTTGGTTACCACATTTTTGGCAAGTATGAAAGTCTAGTTTTATAGGTCAGAATTATCAGATTTTAGGCCTCTTTTGGCCGCCTTGAAGGTTTTCACCTTTTCCAGAAAAGAGGCCAACCGTCACCCTGAGGACAGGGCTCGCCTCTGAAAACCTGTCGCCACTTGTTCCTTCCTCCCCCCCCCCCACCCCCCGCTGGTATTTTCTCACAACCTCAGCGTTCTCGACCTGCTGTGGAGCAGCAACAACATCAAACCTGTCAGAGAAGCACAACCTTTGGAGCTCGGCCAAAGCGTTTTGGAGATCATTAAAACCTCTGCAGGAGATGTTCTGCCGAGTCTCCTTGACTTGAAACCATCTTTCTTCAGAGTCTTAATGAAGCACATTCCTCCCCCCCTCCCAATCCCATCCCAGGTACCGGCTCTCCGGCTCGGGTGTCTTTAATGATGGATAGAACAGAGGCATCATAGTCCTGAAAGTCGCCCTGGCTCTGAAACACTGCTTCCATTCATGTCCGACTCCATCAGATCTCCTTTCTACACCCCACCCCCACCTTTTTTTTTTCTTGTCCCCTCGTTTTTCAAACAACTGGAACCCCCGTGGCACTGCCATTTCTCCAACCGGCTGATGCCCGATCTCCACGGAAAAATAACCGTGGAATACTTTCACCATCTGCGCTGGATCGGGACGTTCTCCTGCGGGACGACTGCTGGTAACCAGGTCAGCATCTCCTCTTTACCAGCATCCTCACAATTCTGATAATTTCACAGATATCTTATAAATTCGTGAAAAAATTTTGTCCTTTTCTTTTCAGTTTAACTTTAGTCTTAAAATAATATTTAGTTTTACCCTGAAAAAAAATCTACTTTAATGTGTTTTAGGCTGGAAAAGGTTTAGTAACATCCTGAAATCTGAGCATCTGTCAGTGAAAAGGAAACAACAATTCTTTTCCTTCAAAATGCTTCATGATGTAGAAACGTTCCCACTCAGGGTGTCTCAGGATCACATGGGTCAAATTGAGAAAAGAAAAAAAAAAAAAAACGTACTTCTAAATAAAGTTTCTGGTCGCCGTTTCCATAGCAACAGGACCCAGCTGAAACTGTTTTTGGTGCTTTTTCTGGACTGAGTCACAGTTTCAAACACGCACATGGTGCACTTCACCTGACATGTTAGAAACCGGCGTGCAGAGACATGTCTGACCACCTGGAGGCAGAGAGACGTCATGGTGGCGTTTGAGGGTGCGTCTGCCCCACCCTAATCCATAAAAAGACCCGCTCCTGCCTCAGACCCACACTCAAACTTTGGGATCCTTCAAAGCGACACAACTTTCTAGGACGACCACAGAGAGCCATGGTATCGGCTGGATTTCAGATCCTGGGCATCAGCCTGGGCGTCATCGGCTGGATCGGGACCATCGTGACCTGCATCCTTCCTCAGTGGAAGGTCACCGCCTTCATCGGAGCCAACATCCTCACGGCTCAGACGACGTGGGACGGCATCTGGATGAGCTGCGTGATCCAGAGCACGGGCCAGATGCAGTGTAAGGTCTACGACTCCATGCTGGCTCTAGGCACCGACATCAAGATGTCCCGCGCCCTCATCATCATCTCCATCCTGCTGGGCATCATCGGCCTGCTGCTGTCCATCGCCGGGGGCAAGTGCACCAACTGTGTGGAGAACGAGGTCTCCAAAGCCAAGGTCAGCATCACGGCCGGCGCCATCTTCATCCTGGCGGGCCTTCTGTGCCTCATCCCCGTGAGCTACACGGCCAACACCGTCGTCCAGGACTTCTACAACCCCATGATATCAACCAACAAGATGGAGCTGGGAGCCTCCCTCTTCATCGGATGGGGGTCGTCCGTCCTGCTCATCCTGGGAGGCGGACTTCTCTGCTCCAACTGCCCCCCCAAAGGTGCTGGGGGCAAAGGTTACGTGTGAGGAGGAGAGACCGTTTGATTCAAAGACACCTGAGAAGCTGACAGAACGACGCTGGAGAAGCATTTTTGCAGCCGATTCGACTCCAGAGACATTTCTGATGATTGTTCTCTTTTCAGAGTTTTGTTACTTTTTTATTGTGAGTTTTGTAAATGTTTCCTTTTGATTGTAAATAAATGTTTTTCTCATGGAAGCACAAGCTTTTTGTTTCGGTCACTTTCATCACATTTTCATACAATCTCTAAATATTTACTCATAAATGAGAGGTTCAACTCCAAAAACATCGTGTGGCTCCAAAACGAAACACTAAAACTGCAACTGGTGATAGAGCCAAATAAGAAAAGAATTCACGATTTGAGAGGAAGTGAGACAAAAGAGTTTAACTCTCAGACAAAAAACTGGGGCACCCCTGCAGAGTCTTTGCAGACTGAACAGGACACTGAGTTTATCCATCCATCCGTTTTCTTATACCTTGTGGGGCTGCCGGACGGTAGCACGGCTCCTGCTGGGCGATGGCGGGGCACACCCTCGACTGGTCTGTCGCAGGGACACAGCCACACCCTTCAGTCACAAAGGGACAAGTAGAGAAATCAATGAACCTATCAAACATGGTTTTGGGTTGTGGGAGGAAATCAGAGAACCCAGAGGAAACCCACACATGCACACCCCACACAGTTGGGATTCAAACCAGGGCGGAGGTGAGAGTGCTAACCGCTGCAGAGGCTATGACAGATATTAAAATAGAAACTAAAATCCTGCTGACATTTCGGATTCAGTGCCACAAATCATTGAAAAATGTAAATTTTGGGATCTCCAATGGCCTCAGCTGGCATTCAAACACTAGTTAAGGAGGCTCACCAGCATCTTTAATGTGATCATAAATGTGCCTAATGGAAACACAGACATTTAAAAACATCTAACATCAATCCAAAATAAAGTTTTTGTGCTTGGAGGAGGTGGTTTTTGGTTTCAAAAGGGACGTATTTCACAAAACTTTTTGAATTAAATGAGTCACGTGACCAATAACCGCAAGACGTCCCTCAGCATCACAGTTCATCAAAAGTTGAGCGTGTGAAACAGTTGGATCCACAGCAACTCTGTAAAATCACCAAGCACTGTTTGCCCATGGACGCCGACGTCTCCTTTGATAGATGATGATGAGCGCTAGCGCTGTGACAGAAATGTGAATCAAAGTGTTGTTCACGTCTGTGAATGACTTATGGCGGGAGTTGGTTTGTGTTAATTGTGATTTAATTAAAACAATTAAGGCAGAATTATCAATAATTGTGTTTTTCAACATTTCTAGAATTTCTATAAAGTTTTGCACACGTTTCATGGAAACACAGCTAGTGTGTGGTGTGGAAATCTTACTGCCACATGACTATCGGTCTTGGAACCCATTTATAAATCTAGACTCTTAACTAGAGCAACACGGATCATACATGATCTCTCTGGTTATCCTGCCACTGAGGTGTTTGATCTTCTAAAATCTAGAAGAAGATATTGCGCTATTATTAACGTCGCGTCATGGCTGAAGCTTCTTCCCTCAGGCTGTGAGGTCTGAGGATGAAGCAAAGACAGAGGAGGAATGTACCACGATGGGCCGCACTTAAGGGTCAATTAGACAATTAATTGATCTAATGTTTTACAGAATTGTCTTCATCAAGGACTTCCTTTAATCTGTGTCTTTGTGTTTCTTGTAGTCTGTGTAGGGAACCCTGCAGATAGTTAGTTAACTGGCTGGCTTGTTGATTGATTGGTTGATTGATTGGTTGATTGATTGATTGATTGTGTGGGTTGGTTGGTTGGATAGTTGGTTTGTTGAATGATTGTGCTGATTAGTGAATTGATTGTGTTGGTTGTGTTGATTGATTGTGGGTTGGTTGATTGATTGATTTATTGATTGATTGTGTGAGTTGATTGATTGATTGATTGTGTGGGTGGCTTGATTGATTGTGTTAGTTGGTTGATTGATTGATTGTGTGGGTTGGTTGATTGATTGTGTGCGTTGCTTGGTTGATTGATTGATTGTGTGGGTTGGTTGATTGATTGTGTGGGTTGGTTGTGTTGATTGGTTGATTGATTGATTGTGTTGGTTGATTGATTGTGTGGGTGAGTTGATTTGTTGATTGATTGTGTGGGTTGGTTGGTTTGTTGAATGATTGTGCTGATTAGTGCATTGATTGTGTTGGTTGGTTGTGTTGATTGGTTGATTGATTGATTCTGTGGGTTGGTTGATTGATTTTGTGCGTTGGTTGGTTGATTGTGTGGGTTGGTTGTGTTGATTGATTGATTTTGTGGGTTGGTTGATTGATTGTGTGGGTTGGTTGGTTTGTTTAAAGATTGTGCTGATTAGTGCATTGATTGTGTTGGTTGGTTCTGTTGATTGGTTTATTGATTGTGTTGGCTGGTTGGCTGAGTGGCCGGTAAATAGTTCTACAAATATCCAATAACACAATAGAGTGTCCAGTGGGAGACAGTTTTCAGTCGTTGTGGGCAGATTGATCTAAGTATCAATACTGAGGTGAAGGATTGTTACTAACGTGATGAGATTGATACTTTTGTCGCAGTTCTCCTTTAATACGTGCAGTAAAGAGCTTGATTTACTCAGAGAGCGTTGTTACTAAACCAGCTAACCAGCTCGGTGATCTTGTGGTGGAGTGTCCACCCTGAGATTGGAAGGTCATGGGTTCAAATCCCGGCCGAGTCATACTAAAGACTCAAAAAATGGGACCAAGTGCCTCCCTGCTCGACACACGGCATTAAGAGGTCGGACTGGGGGGTTAAACCACCAAATGGTTCCCAAGCGCGACTGTGTCTGCAGCTCACCCCTCCCCCAGCAAATGCCGAGAACAAATTTCACACACCCATTAATGACAGCTAACATGACTTTAACTAGATGGAGTGAAAAAAAAACACCTGATTTGAGCAGAAAACTACCCAATCTGGCAACACTGTCAGACTGTAAACACCGCCCCTCCACCTGCCCCACCACTGCTGCTCACACCTTGCCCCTACCCTCCCTGCTTCACTGGAGAGAGTCATTCAAGAGCCTCATATTTGCACTAATGGCAGGATTTTTTGTTGTGTTGTTTATATTTTTTAAATCTATTTAAACCATCAATAAGTTCCCAAGCGCAGCTGTGTCTGTAACTCACCTCTCCACCAGGGGATGGGTTAAATGTGATTGCTTTTTATAAATGTTTCACTAGTTACTGTTTTCTTCTTATTGCTATTGTAATCTATTATTAATAAGCATGTTCTATATTGCATATGTGTTCAGTTCAGACTGCTGTAATTAGTTATTTAACATTTCTATTTGCCGGTAGTCGCTGTCTAGTGTTTATTAAACTCTTATTAAACAAATAAATCTGTTTTTATGAAATTATTTTATAATTAAACATTTAAAATATATATTTTTATAATTAGATATATTGACCTGATCCATCCATGAAAATAACAATCGGACAAAAAAAGCCTAAATAATTAAATTAGTTGTACGTCTTGCTTATATTTGTTTAAAACAAAAAAAAAGTTCCCTGAAGAATAAATGAAAGATTTTCTGTAACTTAAGCCGACTTTAGTTCATGTTCTCTGTAAGGTTTTTTTGTCTTTTCTTGTTTCCTGCTTGAGTTTTTTTTTTTCCTTGAATCTCTGTAAATGTCTTCATTTCAGAAGTTTGGAAAACTCCTGACACACTTTGGCATGTGCACGCCCACACATGCCTTTGTCATTGTTGACTTAAAATTTTAAACTATTTTAGATGTGTGAATATTTACAATTATCCGAACCTCCGTGGTTCATTCAGGAGCTGCATTTGTGAAAATTTGAACGGCATTTTCATGGAAATCTGATTTGTTTGTCAGCCCTGAAACGATTTTTTCTCCTGTTTCACAAAATGTTGTTGTGACTGCAGACACCAACTGTCACCCTGAGGCCGGGGCTTGTCTTTGTTGGCGTGTTGGCGCTTGTCTCTTCTACCCTCCCTGGTAGTATTCTCTAGTTATCTGACATAAAGCAGCAAAAGCATTAAAACTGTCACAAAAAAAGCAAAGTCAGCAGAAATGATTCCTGGACTCTGTTCAAGTCCTCAAACTTTAGAGTTTGGCCAACACTTCATCATCATTAAAACTTCTGCAGAAGGTTTCCTGCTGAATCTCCTTGACTTCAAACCACCTTTCTTCAGTCTTAATGAAGCACATTCCTCCCTGCCTCTCCAAAGTCTGACTCATGTGTCTTTGATGGTGGAACAAACAGATAGTCCAGGAAGTCCTCGAAATGTAATACCTATCACAATACAGACGTCACGATACTATATATGTCTCTGTTGTTGCTAAAACAAAAGTAAGACACTGAACTACATTTAAAAAACTGTATTAAATATTTTCTTAGCAGCATTTTAAATTGATACAAGTATCATCACCAAATGAAATATCGCAATATATTTTAATTCCATTCATGTCTGACTCCATTAGATCTCCTTTCTATCTCAATATGCCCCATTTTTTCCTGTCCCCATGTTTATGTCCCCATAATTGGAACCCCATGGCACTGCCATTTCTCCAACTGGCTGATGCCTGATCGCCAGGGAATATTTACAGTGGAATGTTTTCACCATCTACACTGGATCTGGCTCTTCTAACAGGATCAACTGCTTGTAACCAGGTCTTCATTTTAGCGGCATCCTAAGAAAACAGAGAAAAAAAACATCTAAAGCAGGGGTCTCTAACTGCTGGATCCTGACCCAGATGTTGGGTTTTTCAATTAGGTCTGGATCCTGACCCAAAATAAAACCTTTTCTAACTCCAAATTAGCCAGTAGATGCCAAATTAGCCAAAAATATTAGCATGTTGTTAAAATTTCAGCTAAATTCCAAATTAGCCTAAAAAACCCAAGTAGATGCCAATTTAGCCAAAAGTGTCAGCATGTTATCAAAAAACATTATTATCATTATCACAATAATAATAATTATTATTATTTGAACTTTTCCTGTCCAACAGCTGAGCAACCCGATACAGGCTGAGAGCCTTTTGTGTTGGAGAGATTTTAATGTCACAACAGGGGTTTATTGAGTATAAACCCCTGTTGTATTTCATGCTAAACTTTATTTATATTGATTAGATTAATATATAATATATATATATATATATATATATATATATATATATATATATATATATATATATATATATATATATATATATTTTTTTTTTTTTTTTTTTTTTTTTTTTTTTTGGTTGGACCGGAAGGAAAAGAAGAAGAGAGAGGTTGAGGGGTGGGGGTGGGGGGGTGTTAGAGAAAAAAACAGAGAGAAAAAACATCATAAAACAACCAGGTCTAAATAGCAAACTAGAATGGGTGGGGCCTGTCTACACACACTCTGTAATTACACACATACCTGTTGGCTACAATAGTCTTTACATTTAAAGTAGTCAAAATGTACACAATACAACTGCAGCTCACACATTACAAACCAATACAAATAAAGCCTTTCAGCATACGATTAGTGCTCAGGTGAGTGTTTATGACGTCCAAATGTGGATGATAATGGAATGTTCAAAGGGGGAGGGCGCCCGGCCACCCCCCACCCGACCCCGTTGGCATGTTGTTAAAATATTAGCTAAACACCAAACTATACTAAAAAAAAACCTCATTAGATGCTAAATTAACCAAAAAACGTTAGCATGTTGTTAAAAGAGATAAACTCCAAATTAGCATATAAACAAATTAGGAGATCCCAAATTTGCCAAAAATGTTAGCATGTTGTTAAAATATTAGCCAAACTACAAATTACCCAAAAAAATCCTCAGTAGTTACCAAATTAGCCAAAAACATTAGCATTTAGTTAAAATATTAGCCAAAATAGCATAAAAAACCTCAGTAGATGCCAAATTAGCCAAAAATGTTAGCATTTAGTGAAAATATTAACTAAGAACAAAATTATTTTTAAAACGTCCGCATTAATGTCCTGAACGTGCTTAATGTTTTGATGCTAATATTACATATATTTCAAAGTGCACAAAGAAATTGAAGAATTTTGCGGAAAAAATGTATCACTCACATTAAATCTTAAAACCGTAAAAAAATACAAATACCAAAAGTGCAAGCAAACATATCCTTCACAAACTGACTTGTTGATACATAGATTGCAGAAATAGCTTAAAGTGTGCTTGAGTTTTTCTGTGCCTAAAAAAACGTACGGAATCTGACTTAAACTGTAAGAAAGAGAAACAGGTTCAGTTTTACTTTTACATATCTATATCTATATCTATATATATATATATATATATATATATATATATATATATATATATATATATATATATATATATATATATATATATATATACATTTCTAAATCTCAAACTGTAGAGATTCTTCTTAACTGTACCTCTTTGAATTTGAGTTTATTCTAAAGGATTCCGATTTTTAGGATCGACTCAAAATTAAATCTAGCCAAACATGAATTTAATGTAAAGTCAAAAGAATAGTGTCTTAAAATTTACATTTTCTTCCCTCAGCATTTTTTAAATTTGGAAATGAAAATAAATTGTAGTTGTGCGTTCAGAAAAAAAGGTCTATCATAATGTGTTTTAGGCTACAAAAGGTTTGGTAACTGAAATCAGAACAGATGTACATGAAAAGGAAGAGATGAACAACCCTTAAAAAGGTGTTTTAGGATCACATGGGTAAAATTTGAAAAAGTCTTTCCAAATTGAATTTTTGGTTGCCATTTCCTTGGCAACAGAAACCAGCTGAAACTCTGGGAAAAGGAAGTTGCTTCTCCTATTTTTGTGACTGAGTCACTGTTTCAAACTTCACCAGATTTGTTAGAAACCAGCGTGAGGAGACATGCCTGAACCTGGGGGCAGAAAGACGTCATGGTGCAATGGCTCCACCCCACCCCACCTCACTGCATAAAAAGACCCGCTCCTGCCTCAGACCCACATTCAAACTTTGGGATCCTTCAAAGCGACTCAACTTTCTAGGACGAGCACAGAGAGCCATGGTATCGGCTGGATTTCAGATCCTGGGCATCAGCCTGGGCGTCATCGGCTGGATCGGGACCATCGTGACCTGCATCCTTCCTCAGTGGAAGGTCACCGCCTTCATCGGAAGCAACATCCTCACGGCTCAGACGACGTGGGACGGCATCTGGATGAGCTGTGTGGTCCAGAGCACGGGCCAGATGCAGTGTAAGGTCTACGACTCCATGCTGGCTCTAGGCACCGACATCAAGATGTCCCGCGCCCTCATCATCATCTCCATCCTGCTGGGCATCATCGGCCTGCTGCTGTCCATCGCCGGGGGCAAGTGCACCAACTGTGTGGAGAACGAGGTCTCCAAAGCCAAGGTCAGCATCACGGCCGGCGCCATCTTCATCCTGGCGGGCCTTCTGTGCCTCATCCCCGTGAGCTACACGGCCAACACCGTCGTCCGGGACTTCTACAACCCCATGCTAGGAGCCAACAAGATGGAGCTGGGAGCCTCCCTCTTCATCGGATGGGGGTCGTCCGTCCTGCTCATCCTGGGAGGCGGACTTCTCTGCTCCAACTGCCCCCCCAAAGATGACGCCATCGTCAAGTATGCGGGCCCTCGCTCAACTGCGGCCAGCGGTTACGTGTGAGGAGGAAGAGGAACGGGCGAGGAGAGACTGTTTGATGCGACCACACCCAAAAACTGTGACTGCTCCACCGAATCCCTGCTGGGATGCCCCCACCACCTCAACGTCATAGACATTTCCATGAATTATGCAGATTTCAGTTTTTTTTTAGCTTTTTTATTATGAATTTTATAAATGTTTGCCTTTGATTGTAAATAAATTTATTTTTATGAATACACAACTTTTTTGTTTTAGTCAATTTTATCACATTTTCACATGTTGACCTTCCACGGGTGGTTTGGATGAGAGTTTTATGTCCGTTCTGACCCAATACTGTGTTTTCATGGCACAGGGTGACGCCTTTTGTTACATTTCCACACAATCTCTAAAAAATTGATTATGAATGAGAGGTTTTACTCCAAAAACATTATGTGGCTCAACTGAACCAAACAAAACAAAAACCTGCTTGAGTGTAAGAAAACAACTATGTTACACTAAATAGTAAAACTGCCAACATGATCATACGAGGGAAAGAAGTGACCGATAAAAGGCCAAAACAGGGAAGAATTTAGGGCTTGAGTGGTGGAGAAACACGTTCTTACTCCCAACTCGTCACATGTTGATAGTTTTAGTTGTCCTTTGTAAAATCAAGGGTCCGCAACCCTCGGGACATGGTTCCAGATGTGGTACTGGATGTGGTACCGGATGTGCACTGGTCCTCTGGACGCTTCCAGTACTGGTAGTCTAACCCAGTGCCGGTACCCTTAACTTAGTACTAGTCCGTGTCCAGTTCGTGCCAGGTACCTCGTCTGCTAGCGGTTTTAAGTCCGGTACCGCGTCTGGTCCGGTGTCGGGTTAGGGAACAGGTACCCTAACTTTAACCTGGTACTGGTTTGCATCTGGTACCGCGTCTTGTACTGGTTAAGGTCCAGTACCTTATGTGGTCCGGTGTTGACTTAAGTTTACCAGGTTTGGGTACCGGTGCGCTACGCCTCATGGTACTGGACCGGTTCTGGTTTGCGGCCTGGAGGCTCTGTGCTTTAATGGGGACAGCCAGAATGTTGAAAAATAAGAAAAACTTGTTTTCCAATTTGTAAGAAGTATTTCTGGATTAATAAGTAATTGTATTCTGATGATAATCAGTGAGTATTACACATCTGTCACATGATGTGTGATTGATGTTACTGTTTCAGGAAAAAATAAAACTTGCACTGGACCTGATCAGAACCCGAATTTCATCATTTCATGAAAAAGTTGGGTTTTCTCTTGTATTTGTCTCAATATATGCTTGAAATCAATCAATCAACCCAAACGTCAAAGCGGAGGGGTTCTTAACCAAATGTTAATACTGTATGTGACAACTTAGGAGTGAGAACAAGAAGCTGGGTCGCCCCCTAGAGGTGAATAAGGCTGCAGCGCTATTACCTGCATGGCAGTGGAACTGTGGAATAATTCATACAATCCCTCCATTTTTCTCAAATTAACTACAATTTATTCATTTTCTTAGCCGCTTTGTTCCTTTCAGGGTCGCGGGGGTGCCGGAGCCTAACAATTTATCCAATAAATATTATTGATTTGCTGCAGACTTTCAACTCTAGTGGAAACAAAATCCCTTAACCAGTATGGACCAATTACTACATTTTCTCCAGTTCCAGTGTCTTTTTGTTTTTTTAATATGCTCTCTGAAGCTAAAAGCTTCGTTGACAAAATATATCTTCATTTTTTTTTTTTTAGTTTTCAATCATATTATCAAACCAAATCATAGTTTGTAGAAAGGATGAGATTTCCTGATTTAGCAAACCAGATAGATGGACAGACAGAGAATTTATTCTGGAACCATTGCCCAATCAATAAAACTACATAAAAAAGATCGCAATGTCACAAATACACAAGATAAGAAAAGCATACAACAATTACAAAAGTTAACCTAATAAAACTACATTTAAAAAATCAAAATGTCAGGAATACACAAATTAAGAGAAAACTACAAAAAAGTTAGTAAAAATATTGATTATACCATAAACATTAGTTAAATGTCCAGTGTCTCACATATTATATGGAGCACTATATAGTGCGTTCGCCATTTTGTAGAGCTGTTTGAATCAATAACTCCAAAATCCAGTGCACCAGAAATTTCCCACAAGTCTTTGCAAAAAACCAGTGAGCCCTGATGCTCACTACATTAGTGAATACAGACCACAATGCATTGGGTTTGAACAAGTTTTGCAAAAAAACATTGTTTAAATTTAACTTTTTTTTAAAAAACCATCAATAAACGACACACAGTGGAGTCGAGAATAGACAGTAAAATATTTGTATTGATTAGATCGTCACTTTGTGAAATTGGTGATGTCATACTTGCCGTTTAAAAAAAAAAAAAAAAGTAGTGAGCATGGTGTCGAAATTGATTTTAAAATCCAGGGCACTTTGTAGTTCTTTTAGTAGTTGGGAGCAGGGCGGGAATTCAGCTGTAAGCTGATTAGAAGAGTTTCTGACTAATAAGCATCAACCTTTATCAGTAATTATGTCCAAATTTGTGATTGGCTGGTGGCACATCTGTAACACGCAGAAGACAGAGAATTTGTCTCAAGTGAAAATTGTTCTATTCACACATTTGCAGAACATTTTTAAAGTTTTACACTTAAAAATGCTAAGGAACAATGGCACAAAAATTGCATCAGTACATTTTGAACAAGCTGCTCTTTTTGACATAAAAATGTTTCTTTTTTTTTCTACCTCACCTTTTTTTAAAATCTTTCCAGATTCCAGGTTTAGATTATTTTGAAGTTGGAATACATTTGAATCAAAGAGCATCGAATCTGGTGCTGTAGTTTTGGAATTGTTTACTTTTAAATTTAGCTGATCCCTTCAGCTACACCGCCCCCTGCAGTTAGAAGGAGAAAGCTGCATCCAGTTTATGTCATAACTTTTTCTTACTAAGATATTTCATCACAAAAAGGTTTCCAACTTGTTGACTTTTTACTGTTTTTCATCAATCAAACTTTTGTTTTTAATCTTTGGCTTGATTTGAGTGAAATCTTCTGGTTCGTGAAGCAGCAGCTCTTCAACACGGGTCGTCCCGCTTCCTGAGGTTGAGCTGAACAGGAAACTCTTTCCGTGAAGTTTAGATCTCTCTTCTGCTCTTCTTTCAAAACTGTCTCCATGTTTCTGAGGGGGGTTTACATAACTGTGTTGTACCTTCAGGAGTGTGAACCTGCTGGGTTGTGACCTTGAAGCTCGCGTTTCTGGCCGTCAGCACAGCTAAAGGACACGGCATCTTTGTTTGTGTGTAAACTTCTGTCGGCCAATGGGAACGGTTCCCCCTCATGTCCCGTCTTCTCCCACGCCGGACTATAAACTGAAGTGGTACGGTAGTTCCTGTCACCTGTTCGAGCGTCCGAGCCCTCGCCATGGTTTCTCAGGGGATTCAGATCGGCGGCATGCTGCTGGCCGTGGGGGGCTGGCTGCTGGACGTGATAGTGTGCGCCTTGCCCATGTGGAAGGTGTCTGCCTTTGTGGGGGCCAACATCATCACGGCTCAGACCGTCTGGCAGGGCATGTGGATGAACTGCGTGGTGCAGAGCACGGGCCAGATGCAGTGCAAAGTCTACGACTCGGTGCTGGCTCTGCCGCAGGACCTGCAGGCGGCTCGCGCCATGATCATCGTCTCTATCCTGCTGGGGATCTTCGGGCTGGTTTTCTCCATCGCTGGGGGGAAGTGCACAAACTGCATCGAGCACGAGAAGTCCAAATCCAAGGCCTGCATCGTGGCGGGGGTGATGTTCATCCTCTCGGGCCTCCTCTGCCTCATCCCCGTCTCTTGGTCTGCCAATTCGGTGATCAACGACTTCTACAACCCCATGATGTTTGAAGCTCAGAGGTTCGAGATGGGGGCCGCTCTGTACATCGGTTGGGCCGCCGCGGCGCTGCTGCTGATGGGAGGGATGCTTCTGTGCTGGAACTGCCCGCCCAAATACGAACAGCCCCGGTACGCGCCCAAGTTCACGCCGGTGAAGTCCGCCTCCACATCCAGGGAATACGTCTGAGAGGTTCCCGCACGGACTCCGAAGAAACGATCCTTCCAAAAGCGCTGAGGCTTCACCTTCAGACGCTGAAATTCTGTACGCAATCGCTGCTTTCATTCAGTGACTGAATTTTAATTTCACAGCAGTGAAATCCATCCAGGGAGCTCTTCGTCAAACATTTCTTTTGTTCAACTTGTTTTTGGAAACATTTTTACTTGTGTTTTAGAGTCTGATGTTACAAATATTCTTTATACTGATTTTCTTTGGTCAAAAAGTCTAGTTTAGTCTCTTTGATTTAATTTGCTTGAGATTTTGCACTTTTAGCTGTTTTCCAGAGATTCCTGGAAATGTCCGAAGTGAAGACGAAAAGCTTGCCTTTCCGATCCTCGTGGGAACTTGAGGGTCATGACCTTTGAATGCAGGAAATCAGTGTACGCTTCTAATGTATTCTTCATGGAATCAAGTTCTTAAAACTCTAATGTAATGTTTTTGTTGTTTTATGCCTCTGTACTTTGCAACTGTGAATTAAACTGAAGTCAAACATGTCAAAGGAGAAGTTTGTTATTATGAGAGTCAGCGGGAAAAGGGCGAGTCGTCGGATCAGCTGATGATAGGTGTGCCGCCCGCTTGTTTACACTCCGGTTTTTGTACAACATGGAGGTGGGAACTTCATATCAGCAAAGCTGCTCCTTCCCTCTCAGCTGAAAACCTGCTGTTATTGTGGCGGGTAGCCCTTCATTTTTTAAAAACTCTTATTTAAAAAAAAAGTAAAACACAGACAACAAAGAAAAGTTCTGAAATTGTGACGCAAGAAGGACGATATTCTGGGAAATCCCCTTACGAATAACAGCTTCACGTGTTTTACAGTGAAACTCAAGAGAGGACTTAAGTAACCCTGAAAATAAATAAATCAATTCTGTCATGACGGTTTCATTTCATAAATTGTGAAACTTTTTTGAGTTTTTCTGTCATAGAAAAAAAAAAGGAAGCTCGTCCAACCGTCCATTCCAAACTAAACTATCAAAAGAACCGTAAAGCAGGGCAGTGGAGGAGTCATAATTTCAATCTTTTTTTGTTTTTTTCACATCAAATGAGTCTGTTTGCATCATAAAATTAAAAAATATTCAAGTTTATGAGAGAACATTAGGAGCAACTTCTACAAAAGAGCTGTGCCGAAGCAAAGTTGAAGTCTCGTTCTGACGCATACAGAAATATCAAAAATTTTCACAGAAATAACTCAAAACTGACAGCAGCTGAGACCAAATTTTAGGACACGAGGCAGCAGATTTAGTAGATGCTTTGAGAGTTTTCCAATTTTTTTCCCAAAAAGCGTCAAATTTTCTTATCTGCCTCCATTGTGTCGTTGTGCAGTTTGACTAAATCCAGTTGTATCATTTGGTGGTTCCACGGTGTTCTGAGATGAAGCTCTGGCTTAACATAGATGGTGCTGGTGTGTGTTGCCTATGATCAGTTATTGATAACTATATCCATTTTTTTTTGTTTACAGCCATAAACAGGGAGGTGGTGACCTCTACGCTTGAGTGATCGTATTCTATTTACTCCAAAGGTCTTACGGCCAGTGATTGTACATGAGTATAAAAAAAAAAAATCTTTCAACAACCTGGAATATTCTAAACAATTTATTCTTTTTTATTTTTTAGGAAGTGAATTATGAAGGTTGTTTTTTCATAGCGCAACAAAACAACAAATCGTTGGTTTGACTGAAAAATGTTCAATTTCAACTTCAACTTTGGTGAGGGGAAAGTGCGTATAATTAAATTTCTAAATTCAAAAGCTTGTATACCATCAAATGCGTTTTTTTCCATTGGGATACTTTCCAATTTTCTGTGTAGAACATAAAAACAAATAAATAAATTGTATCAAAATTATGGTTAACTTAATATTTGAATACCAGAAATAAAATAATAGAAACGTCTGTAGGGAAAGAAAGAATTGTTTAACATTAAATCTGGGTTAACGTGAAATTTTGACATTTTATTCACAATCAAATGCCGACTGTAAACTAAAAAAATTCAGTTCTTCTTGTTTGACCTTAAGGCATTGAAGATCATGCAGTCACGGGTTCAGAACAGCTTGTGACATAGTTTAGTTCATCACAATCAAGAAATTGTAGTTCTTGGAAAGTGCTGGGAGGCCGCATTTTAATTTTATGACCAGAGCCTGCGTGTCGGTTGTCATTTGAATGCCACAGGTGTGCCAAAATATGGATACTGCTATGTTTCACCATATTTAGTCCTGCGATTGATACTCGATGGGTTCTGTCCAAATATCGATCTTTTATTTTGGTTTGATTGTACTCGTCATCCTTCAGTGAGACGTTCCTTTGGAGGTAGTTTGTAAGACTGACTGTTGTGAGCACCAATGTCTCTGTCAGCTACTTGAATTTTTTACTTTTGTTCTGATGTTTACAACAATTTTGCACTAAATAGTGGCACTGCTGTTCATGTTTACTATTATTAACACTGAATTTTACAGATAATTCCAATTCAATTGGTGTCAATCCCTGTCAAAGAAATAGTATTACTCATTTCAGTAAAGTTGCGCAAAAGTGTCTATTATTTGTTGCACACAATCAGACACAAGTTGTTTATTATGATTGTGTTTATGCTAAAAATAAATAGGAATATATTTTTTCCCAAAAAATATGTTTTTTTTTTAATAAATTGAGTTATTGGAGATGATTTTTACTAATCATCGCAGTATTGCGATATCATCGACATCATAAGCATGTATCGTGTATTACATCATTTTGTGAGGTACCCAGTGATTCCCAGCCCTATTGAACGTGGACCGCATTTGACTCACGGGTCGGACTTCGGACCCATCTGATTTAACAAATGAGAGAGTGGCCTTTAAAGATGTGTTTCTAAAACAGCTTTTGTCTTTCTGTTCTTCTTTCAGGGACGGAACCGGAACCTTTTGCTTTTGACCAACTCACCTGCAGCCTCTAGTGGATCAGGTGTGTTTGTTTGTGAATAGAGTTTGAGTGTGGCCTTTGAACTATTTGTTCTACTCATGTGTTTTTATAATTCACAACTCAAAAAAGACCCATCAGACAATCTTTGTACTGTAGGTGGTGTTCAGCCCACATGTAAACATTAACGAAAACAAGAAACTTTTTCTTTCAGCAAAAGTCATAAAATGTCAAGCTGTAAAAGGACAAGTGAAGGTATTTTTTCTACAATTAAACAAAGTAGTGGGTCACTTCCTACACTCAAACATCTGCAGCTGTTGTCAGAGAAACATTGTACTACTTAAAAATGATCTTGTCTATCTTCTATGATTTTCTCTTCTGTCCGTGTTCAATGAGGAATCATCAAAAGCACAAAGACTGTTGTTATCTATCTCATGCTGCCTTATGGCTATCCTTAATTGTCTTTGTATTACTTACCCTTATCCCTCTCATGACAATGGTGGACAGGATTTTCTGTCTGCCACAGACACCTGTGAATATAAAAAAAATCCTTTAAAAAAATTCAGCGCGCTGTCTTGAGGGGTCCAGATGACCCCACTTTTAATGTAACATGCCTAGGATAGCACATTAATAGGGAAGCACAGTAGTGTAGTGGTTAGTGGTCTCACTTCACAGTGAGAGGCTTTGAATCCCAGGTTTGGGTCCTTTTTTAGTTTGCATGTGTGTGTTTCCTAGAGTTCCTCCCACAGACCAAAAACATGCTTCATAGGTTAGTTGGGGATTCTGAATTATACCCACAGATGTGTGTGTGTGTGTGGGGGGGGTGATTATATGGCCCTCTACAAACCTTTTCAAGTGGTACTCCACCTTCACTCAACAGTATCTAAGATAGGCTCCAATGACCCCTGATGTTCCTGGAGGATCGGATGGACCTTCCCCTTGGGGTACCAGTAGTTTTCTACCCTAGCTGTTCACATCATGAGCTCACTTTGGTTTTTTTCTTATGCTAAAAGCTTGTTTGCATTCAATTTTTGGACAATTAAGGAGCTTTCTGTTTCATTTCTGTTGCTGGAGGACAGATAGTCTGCTGATCTGGATCTTGTTGTGGTACTGTTGGGCCAGATTCCTTGTTGCCTACATGGCAGACATCAGTGGAAGTAAGGCCTGACAACCATACAATTGACTTACATTTTCTGATGTTCTGCTAATGTCTGATTATGACTAAACCAGATTAAAATGTTTTCGATATGATGATGAGGAAAGAATGGATGGTGTGCTGGAGGCCACATCGGCATGTCTATAAAAGCTACTAGAGAGCCACGGCGCTTCTATCTTTGACTGGATTTGACTTTGAGGTGCCAAGATCTTCTGTTTCATTCCTAAAATGAACAGAAGTGAGCAGAAGTCAGATTCCTGGTTTATTAGTTTTCAAGTTTATTTTTCCTCAGCAGTAAATCAAGCTTCAAATGGTTGCCACAAAAGTGCCATAAATTCTAACCAAGAGTTTCATCAGGGTTTAATAATGTTCTCAAAAACCAGATGGGCAACTTCCTGTAAATGTTACAGCAACAAACAAACAAGCAAACCAAAAGTTCATTCCAAACAAGAGTGAGCAAGACAGAACAGCACAATGAGGGGAAAAAAGAAGCGAACAGAAACTGAGTTGATCTAATAATGGAGCTGATGAAGGAAGACGTCTGTAAACAAACAGAGTAAAAAATGAGTACATGAGAGGAAGTCGTGTCAAACAAACAAAAACCTAAATTCTGTCAAAAGATGAGATTTAGGCCGATAATGGGGGTAACGGGGAGTATTGTTTCCCTGAAGGTAGTTTCAAGCTCTCTTATCATCCATCTGCATTTGAAAGGTTGTTCTTAAGCCCTGGAGCCAGAGAAGGCCATTGTTTTAAAGAGCGTGCCACTCCTTCCCCTGAGAGAGGAGGAATCCTGTTTGACCAGAGGAACTCACCTGACAACAAGACAGCCCTCCTGCCTCTCATTCTGCCACAAACAACCGCTCGGAGAGCAGCGTCGATCCACAGGGACTCTGCCGCCGACGAAAGCCTCTTCGCCATGGGGAGGGTCGGCAAGGAGACGGCGGGTCAGATCATCAGCTTCGTGGGCTTCGTCCTGGCGGCCGTGTGCACCGGAATTCCCATGTGGAGGGTCACCTCCTACATTGGGGCCAACATTGTGACGGGACAGATCGTGTGGGACGGCCTGTGGATGAACTGCGTGATGCAGAGCACCGGGCAGATGCAGTGTAAGCTGAACGAGTCCGTGATGAGCCTGACGCCGGACCTGCAGACCGCCCGAGCTCTGGTCATCGCCTGCCTCATCTTCTCCTTCATCGGCTTCGTCATCTCGTTTGTCGGAGCCAAGTGCACCAGCTGCTTGGAAAAAGACGCTTCCAAAGCCAACACGGTGATCATTTGCGGCTGCCTCATCATCCTGGCTGCGCTTCTGATCCTGATTCCAGTGTGCTGGTCTGCGGCCGTCACCATCTCGGACTTTCAGAACCCTTTGACGGTTGCTACTCAGAAAAGGGAGCTTGGTTCTGCCATCTACATCGGCTGGTGCTCTGCTGTATGTCTGCTGATCGGAGGGATCGTCTTAACCACTTCCTGTCCTCCACAAAGTACCTACTATCAGAAGAACCCGGGAACACAAATGTACCCCTATGCTCCGTACATGAACCGCTCCGTCTACACGCCAGTGTATGCCCCAGCATCCAGCCAGCCATACACCGCCACAGGGACGTACGTACCAGTCAAGCCCAACCCTGCTCCAACCGCATACTCTCCTCGACAGTACATTTAAAAGGAAGGACTAGACAAAAGACTGTATTCCTGCCACAATGGCTTTGGGAACTGAAGAATATCATCCAACAACTTATGCTCTGATTCTTTTAACTGGTGTTCCATCTTACTGTGATATGACATCATATCATTGTTATTCCAGAACCTGTAGAAACCTGTCCAAGTTCTTGTAATAAACTCTTTAAAAATTTGAAAAATATTGCATTTTAGAAAGTGCAACCAGGAAAAATGTGTGTAACGACTGGCTTTCATATTTTCATGCTCATTTCCTTGAACACAGACCATGTTGTGTAAGAAGTGCTGCTTCTCTGTCTACAAAGGACTTTTTAAATATTTAAATGTCAATAAAAGGATGACTGTGAAAAGTTTCAGCTTTTGTGTGGATATATTAATCTGAAAATGTAAATTGTGTGTGTTGGTGAAGACTTTTAACCACAACCAGAGCAAGTCTGAGTAAAAGGAGGAAATGGCTCTAAAAAACTTGTTAAGATTTAAAGTGACCCAACTGTATTCTATTTAATAAAAAATAATACACACACTTTTGAACAGAGTAGATGAACTGCATTGATGTAACTCCTAGTTTTTACTTGATATCATTAATTAAACTATTTGTCAATAATCAAAATGAGTGGATTTAATGTGTTGTGTTTAATGTCAAAATTATAGCATTTTTTTTCTCTTATTTTCTCAATTTATAAATTAATGTTTAACTAGATTTGATATGTATTCTTTTTTATTTTCTTTCCTTTGTTTTTTTTTTTATGAAATTGCTTGACATAAATCAATCAATCAATTGATCATGTGAAAGCACTGTATTTAAAATTCATGTATGTTTATTACACAAAGAATCCAAACTTACAGAGAAAATTGAATAGAAATGCCAAAAATAATGCAATAAAAGGCAACTTCTTGTTTTTCCCCATTTAAATAAATAGAACAAATAAATTTTTTGTCAAAGATTAATTTACCTTTTTTCTTTCTACGTAGTAAGTAGAATTTAGTTGACCTTAAATAGTTTCTTATATTTGAAGTCAATGGGAGATTGGGTGCCCCACCCAAGAACACAATGACTATCAGTCCTGGAATTAAACCCCCAACCAGATGTTATATGGAAAACGATGACTAAGCGACTTCTGGAAAAGACAGAGGTCTGATGATGAATGGAAACTTATTTTATCAGCTGGTCTGAGTAGACTTTCATTTTTTCTGTCTGAACAGATTGCTGGAGTTTTTCTCCTCAACAACAGTGTCAAAGTTTCTTTAAATACAGCTTTTAAGCTCATTTAAGTCATTTTCTTGTGCCACCTCTGTTCACTTGAAGGTAAAACTGTGAACCCATAAAAGGCGTCTTTCTGACTTCCGGCAAAACTCCTCCCTCTGTCTGTGTTTTGTTTTGGCCCCAAAAACTGTGACAGGACGCAACTTTCCAAAAGCAGGTCCAATCAGAGGCCGGCATCAGTTTGAGTTTCAATCAGAAAAGACGTTCATCTCATCGAAACTGCCTCGTCTGCCTTGAAATAATGAGAAGAATCTGGTTGGACGGGTACGCGAGCGCGGGTCAAAAGGGAAAGGCTTCCTTGACTCCGCCCCTGACCAGGACCTTAAAACCAAGTCAGTGAGCAGCAGCCTTCACTCACCTCTTCAAGCTGACCCGACTTGCTTGTTTGACTTGATCGCCTTCTGGAGATTCATCATGGTGTCAATGGGACGACAGATGCTGGGCTTTGTCCTCGGCATCATCGGCTTCATGGGGACCATCCTGGTGTGCGCCCTCCCCATGTGGAAAGTGACCGCCTTCATTGGAGCCAACATCGTCACGGCGCAGATCATCTGGGAGGGCTTGTGGATGAACTGCGTGATGCAGAGCACAGGTCAGATGCAGTGTAAGATCTACGACTCCTTGCTGGCGCTGCCGCAAGATCTGCAAGCCGCTAGGGCCCTCGTGGTCATCGCTATCATCGTGGCCGTTATGGGAGTCATCCTCGCCGTCGCCGGGGGGAAGTGTACCAACTTCATCTCGGAGGAGCGCGGCAAAGCCAGAGTGGTCATCGCCGCAGGGGTTTTCTTCATCTGTGCCGGCGTTCTCGTCCTCATCCCAGTGTGCTGGTCTGCCAACACCATCATCAGGGATTTCTACAACCCCATCATGACCAACGCGCAGAGGAGGGAGCTGGGAGCTGCTCTCTACGTCGGCTGGGGCACTGCTGCTCTCCTCATCCTCGGCGGGGCCCTTCTCTGCAGCTCATGCCCTCCAAGGAATGAAAGCCCAGAGTATCCGGTCAAGTACGGTGCACCCACGTCCTACGGAGCACCCAAATCCTACGGTTCACCCAAGTCCTACGATGGCAGCCGGGCCTACGTCTGAGAATTTGAAAGACGTTTTTTCTAAGAACTCCTACATCTTCAGTTTGAATTCTGGCAGCACTGCCGGTCAAACGACTGAAGAACTTTATAAGACCGGTTCTTCTGGGAATCCAGAGCCTGGAGAAAAAGGTACATCTGAAGCCAAGAACTTCTGGAAAATCTCCAAGTGATCACAAATCCAGATGAGATAGAGACCCGTTGTGTAGCCCCACCTGTATCACATCTCTTTGTGATCATCATTGCAATAGAGGAGTAGAAATATGTGCACTAGAATACTGTCAAATCATTAGCTAGCATTTCTTCTGCTACACTGTAAAACTTTTGTTTGGTTATATCTTCTGTATATATTTTTAATGACGTCTTTTTAAACTTTATTTGAATTCCAGTCAACTAGATCCCCCCAAAAAACGGCAGATTTTCTGTATTTGTTACATGGAGTGTCTACATTTGCTAAACATCCTTCCATGAGTCCAGATTCTGATTTTTTTCTTTTGTTTTAAAACGCTTCTGTCTGTCACAGTAGGCTGAACAAACAGCTTGAAAAACCCCTCCAACTGGAAGAAAGAAAGGAAAACAATGTTCCAGGAGTTAAAGCCGTATCCAACCGGCCTTAGAGGTTCTACCTGTTCTACGACCAGTGGGGATTTTTTTTGTTGTTCTTTTTGAACAAGGAAATGAATTTGACAACATGTAAAGCTTTTGGACTGACATGCTGCAATGTGTCTATGTGGGTTCACACTTTGTTTTGTATAAAAAGGATCGAAACAAATTTTCAAATTCTGCTTTTGTATGTAATGAATCTCAGTCGCAAATTAGACTAAGTAAACTAAAATGTTGAAATGTGAGTGTAAATAAACAAATACAAATACACAAAACTTGAATTTTCTTGCTTTATCTTTTAAAGAGGTTTACATTTTTAAAATAAAATTAGATCATTTATATTTACTTCAGTTATTGTACTACCAAAGTAAGATTTATAAACATATAAATAAAAAAGAAGCCAAGTTAAGCATCTTAAACAACAGATAAGGACATACAAAACGTTTAAAAGGAAAAATGAAGAATATTGTTGGTTATAGGTCAAGAGCACAATTAACTTAGAATTCTCTAAAGACTTGTGTGATCTATTAAAGAAATTGTCTCATCTTTCACCAAGACACCATCAGTTCTGCTCTGTCATTCTGACAGCAGAAAAACATTCACTTTCTCATAGAAAGTTTTTTATTGTTATTTTTAACCATTTGTGGTTGAAAAACAAGCAAGTTTAACATTTCTTTTTGGTACCCAATGAATTCTTTCCCTCGTCATCACGATGTCAAAAAAGGGAACACACCCCGCCGTCCTCCTGTCCCTTTCTTCCACATTCCAGACTCTACGGAGAAAAAAACCCCGAAACCGGTTTGGTGATTTGGCTCACGGGAGTGTCAGGAGAAAACAAACTAGTTTGTCAGTTTCTGCAGCATCGCGTGAAACCTTTGTTTCAGCGGCCATCTTTGATCAGGATGTAAATCAGGCAGTTTTACCTGTCAGGACAAGAATAGCAGGTCCGAACGGGAAGTGGACATAAAGTAGGTGAAAACAAAGTCAGTGTGTGGGACAATCCTACCGGTTTCAAACACCTTTCTGGTGTTTTGGTCAACAAAAGGTGCATTAAATGTAAACAAACAGGTTGCAGACATTTTCTGGGGTAACCTGCCAACCAGGAATCTGTTACAAGATTTCAACAGCTTTTTTTGTTTAAACAGACACTTGAATCTGCTTTAACGATGACAACAAAATAGTATTTGGTAAATATTCTGTGATACGCCAGTCACAGAAGTAGGTCAAAGGCAGGTGCTTAAAGTGTTAGACCAGGTGTCTCCAACCTGCAACGCTTAAAGAGCCCTTTGGGTCAATTTCTTGCAGACAACAACCCAGTAGGAGTGACATCTTCTTCCTTGACCTCTTAGAAAGATAAGACACAGATTTCTATTTATGTTAATGTTTCTGTTTTTAAAAATTAATTAAAATTTTGATTTTTTTTTTTTTTTTGCATTGATAATACAAAAAGCTTCTTTTTTGGAAACATGAAATAGTTTTGAACTTTAGACAGAGGTCAAAATAAAATACATCCTGGACCACATCACCTGACCATTTTAACACAGCACATTTTAGTAATAGGTAGTGTAATGTCAAAAGTAGCTAAAAAACGTTTATCTACCGTTCGAGGTCCACCCCAGCCAGAAATTTGTGATTCCTAACCAAATTTTCAAACTACCTAATATCCTTGAATTTGTTTAAAAATAGAAAATCTGATGGATTATAACTTAATTTAGCGTTAAGTATGAACTCTGGTTGTCCTTACTGACTTCAAATTGATTTTCTGTATTAAAAGGAGTTTAAAAATTAGTCAAAATATTTTAGTATGATGTTGGTAAACATGGATTTATGGATTGTTGGAGAACTAAGGCTAGCATTATCAGGTGCCTCATGAAGTAATAACTTCTGACTTTCAAGTGTTGAATGAGTTGACTAAAGTGTGAGTATGTTTAATGTTTATACTTTACAGTGAATTTTTAAAACTAAAAACTTTATTTTTGTTTGACCGGAGAGCCACAATTGCAGACCCGTGGGTTAGGCAGACATCCTGAGGGATTTTGCAACAAAAATCGATGTACGTTCTGTGATAAAAGGCTCTCAGTACAAATCTATTTTTGAATTTCTTGTCATCCAAAACTGCAGAAAGATGTTTTTTTAATTCATTTAAATCATTTAGAAATAACAGAAAAACTACTGATTCTTCACTTTTCCACATTAGTACCCACGTTTTACCAGCACAAAGACATTAACTTTCAACATCAAAACATCATAACCTTTGTTTACAGGAAACTCCAAAAGAATCCATCCTTTTAACCTGCTTGAATTGTTCAGCTAGAACACAACTCGTCTGTTATATCATTTTCAAATACATTTGAGAGCAGCACAGTCGAGTAAAATGTACAACTTTTATAGTTATGGAGCAACAAAGAAATCATCCACCAACAAACATCTCCTTCAAGTTTTATAATGAGAGAGTTCTACTCTACCCATTAAAAAAAATTGATGTTTATTTTGCCAGTAGTTTCTGTTCAGAAATAGTTTTATGAATCACTGTAATGATGTCATGTCTCTTGTAACTAGTTTGGGTGTTTGTCATGTCTGAACGTTGGGTAAATGTATACTTGCAGTTACTTCACCTGGACACTGGGTGGTGGAATGTTTGGAGAGGTGTATTTACTGAAGCTCAGGTGCACAGGTCTGTAGAATTCAGGCAGAAACCACATAGTTTCTCAACCGTTTCTGGGTGCGGCCTTATGTGTGGCTCAGTATGTAAACTTTAGAGCTATTGTTTGAGCTCATTTTAAAACCATGTCATTTCTTTTTAGATGATCAAACAAAACGGATTTTCTACTCATGAGTTGGAAAGGTCTTCAAATTCCCTTAGTGGTTTCATCAAAGGATAATTTAACAACAAAATCCATCATCTTACCAGACTCTTGTACCAAACCTGTTCACGACAATGATGAGCTTACAGTAAATCTGAATGTAAGGGTGATCATTAAAACCACACTTCAAATGTTTAGTGAAATGTTATGTCTATGTAGTAAAACGATTGATGAATCACCCTGGACCTTCCTGTTGTTACTTCATGACAAAATATAATAACATGCTTGCTGTTTTTGGCTGATTAATGTTTATTAATAATTCCAGTTGTTTAGGCTAATTTGGAGTTTAGCTAATATTTTAACAACATGCTAGCTGTTTTGGAAAAATTAAGACACTTTTTACAGTTTTTTTTTGGGGACTAATTTGGTATTTAATATTTTAGCAAACTTTTGGCTTCAGTATTTTCACCTATCAGCACTAGCATCTTTAGTAGCCACATTAGGCTTAGCATTCACTCAAGCATTATTGCAGGTATGCCATATATCTAGTTATTATTTTTTTAATTGAAAAAAATATATAAAATACTCATGCAAGAATAGATTTTAAAATAAGAAAATGGATGGAGAAAATTGAGCTGGAAAATCTGGATCTTTGTAAAACCTTTATTCAACTAAAACTGTTGGAGTTAAGATAAAAATATCAATGTTTAAGGAACAAAAAAACTTACTTTTCAAAGTAATTTAAAGAAAAACCTCAAACTGTTTTGTTAAAACAGTAAGTTGGTTGATTGTTGGTATAAAAACATGGTCAGAAAACTAGAGCTGGGCAGATCGATCAAAAATTTTGATAGTATTGATCTTAAGCTGGTATTGTCAGTGGAATGATACCAGCCCACATATATTAATATTTCTACTCTTGTTTGAAACTTTTCTTTATCTGCGAAAAGGACCCCTCTTTTACTGAACCATTTTCCATTTAATTGAAATTGTTGTACTAATTCTGCTTTTATCAAGTAATTAAAAAAAAGGGAAACTTACACAGCGATTAAAAACAATTGAGATTTTCAAGTCCATGTTATTTCCACAATATTTACAAAAAATATTGATATTGGTATCAATATTGGCAATATCAATACCAATATCGGAATGGTATCGGATCGATAGTCAAATGCTCAGTATCGCCAAAGCCATACAGAAAACCAAAAGACTTGTGGAAAATGTTTATTATTGTGTGACTGGACTTGAGTGTTTCAGCAACAACAGTAAGATTCCAGATTTTTCCTTTAAAAAGAAGTACATTTTACGTTTTTTGCATTAAGAACGCTTGAGTATTAGTATAGTAAGTCTACTATGTATGAGTACTGTAGCTACAAACTGAATACTTTTTTTTTTTTAATAAATAAGAACATTTTAAGTTTGCAGTATAGCAGTACCTTTAGCATAGACTAAGAATACTTGTATTACACTAAAATTGACTACTTTTAGCTAAGGGTTTATGAAATCTAGTTTAGGGGGTGATTTATTCAGATAAATTAAATTAAAAAATTTTGAAGTTGGAAAAAATATTTAGCGAAGCATTCGATTCGCTTATATCATCTATAAACGTGTCACTTTTAGATGAAAATAATAAAAAAAATATGATTAACTTGAAAATTGGATATTTAAAGTTAAAGGTATTAAAATGTGATCTTTATTCAGTTACAAAACTAAAAAAAAAAACCGAAATAACTACTTTTTTATGTATAATTAAAGTACTTTTATTTGTAAGCAAGTCTATTATTTGCTTTCTTCCACCAAAAGTGCTTTAGTTGTTAAAAAAAAAGTAAAAGATTGAACGGAAAAGGGGAACCTCACGTGTGTCGTCTTTGCAATCTGATTGAAGACGAAGGCTTCATCTTGTTTCTTGATTTCTTTAAAGCCTTCGACAGTCTAGAGCATCAATTCATGTTTCAAACTCTTGATTTATTTGGTTTTGGACCCAACTTTATACATTTAATCAAAACATTTTACAGCGATACAAATAGTGTCATTTCATTACAACATGGGACCTCACAGAGATTACCTATTAACAAAGGAGTTAAACAGGGTTGTCCTATTTCTCCTTTACTCTTCATTGCAGCAGCTGAAATGTTATCAATTTTTATAAAAAACTCAAATTTTGAGAAACTTAATGTTTTAGGCCAGCAACTTGCAATCACTCAGTTTGCTGACGACACAGCAATTTTTATGAAAGACAGCAGTCAGATTCCTATGATTCTAGACTCAATAAAATTTTTCTCCAAAGCTTCTGGTTTGAAACTCAATCTGAAAAAATGTGAGTTATTGCCGTTAAAAGACTCCACTCTAACATCAATTAATAACATTCCAGTTAAATCCAAAGTTAAATATTTGGGTGTCCATTTAACTAAAGATCCCAAAATATCAGAGGAGCTGAACTTTTGTAAAACTATAGATAAATGCAAATTAAACCTAAATTTGTGGTCTAGGCGTGATATTTCTATTCTGGGTAGAGTTTTTCTAGTAAAGATGGAATCCCTATCAAGAGTAATCTACCCAGCACACTCTTTATCCTTCCCCAAATCAGCAATTAAAGCCATAAATCAAGCTAATTTTAAGTACATTTGGAAATACAAAACTCATTATATCAGAAAAAGTGTAATGCTAACAGAATATGAAGAGGGAGGGCTTAAAGCTATTGATGTTGAATGTTTGGATGGCACAATTAAAATCAACTGGCTGAGATCCTTCTTAAAAAACGAAAAGGGTTCTGGTTTCAGTTTCCCTCCAAATTATTCAGTGATGTAGGTGGAATCAACTTCCTGCTGAAATGTGACTATGACCTGAAGAAACTGCCAATCAAACTTTCTGCCTTTCATCAACAAGTTTTATTATATTGGAAACTCATCTATAAACATAATTTTAGTCCACACACCACGCCTCTCTGGAATTGCCGTTATGTCTTACGAAGAAACAAATCTTTGTTTTACAATGACTGGCTGGCTAAAGGGATATGGTCTGTCTTGCATTTATTAGATAATTCTGGAAATGTTTTAACATTTGAGGACTTTTATTCTAAATATCAGTTGTCTGATTGGAAACAATATGATGCTGTGATCAAAGCCCTTCCTAAGTCGTTGATCCAGTTATCTCAAAATTTACTCTTAAACAAAGTTCAATTAACACTTCCTTCTCTGCTATTAAACGGACAGCCTGTTACAAAAACAGAATTACCCAACCCTTTTATACGGAATTTGTTTCTCAAAGAACTTTTTCAAACATCTTATCAGAAAAGAAACATATCTAAACACTTTCCTAAAGAAGAGGTGATTGAACTGAGATCTAAATTCCTTAAATTTTCTATTTTACCAAAAATTAAAGAGGTTCATTTTAAAATAATCAGTGATATTTATCCATCCAAGGAATTTTTGAGACACCGATTTGGCTTTGATGAGAACGGCTGTAGTTTTTGTTTAAATGACATTGAGACTGTAGATCATTTATTCTTTAACTGTAGAGTTATTAACACATTTTGGGAAGAGTTTTGTTTTTGGTTTTCTTCTAAAATTGCAGCTCCAGTTCATTTGGATGTGAAAAATGTTTATATGGGGTGGTGATATCTAACAGACCAGAAATATTGTTCTTAATGTCCTTCTATTGCAAGGGAAGTTTTTATTCATAAAAACAAATTTTTAAAGACCAAACCACTTTTTAGTACTTTTCACAAGGAGCTCTGTTTTTTTTTCAGTCTCTTAATTATATGAAAAAGAAAAATAGCTTGAAATTACTTAGTTTGGTTAAGGATTACAAACTTAATGAATACCCCTAACTAAAGTTAAATTGTCATTTATGTTTTTTTTTTTTTTTTTTTTTTTTTTGTTTTGTTTATTTGTACTATTATGTTAAGTCTCATACATGTCGTTTTATGTATGTTCAATATGTTATGTTGGACAATTGTGGTTGTTGTCATTTGTAATGGTGCTGACACAACTCTGTAATGTATCTGTTGTCAATAAAAAAAAAAAAAAAAAAAAAAAAAAAAACGTGTGTCGTCTTTGATGACGTCCATTTCGTCCCGCTTCTTCTGCTGCTGACTCACTCTCACCTGATTCGTCTGCTTCGAAACACGTGACTCCCTCTCGAGTTGAAACCGCCAGAACCACATCTTCCGGTATTGGGGAAAAGACGACGCAGCAGTGAGGTAAGAGAAACGAGCCGATTGGTGGTTCTTTTTTCAAAATGCTGGCGGTGTCTATGGCAACGGCTTTTAGGTTTTTTCCATAAACAGTGTAATATATTATGTATATGTTCTTATATACAGTCGGTGGTTTTCTCTCAGTTTTACTTTAACAGGAAATAGGACTTATTTTGAAGGCAATAACGCCAAACGAAGGATTTAAGACAATATTAAAGATTTTAGATCATAAGAAGTGTAGTAGAAATGAAAAGTTGTGCGCTATTTTTGTAAAAAAAAAAGAAAAAGTCTTAATTTTATGGAAATATATTTTGCCTTTATTGATAAATATTAAATACAAATTTGATAAACTGACAGTTTTATTTACCAAAGGGTGTGGGTGTGAAAGGGAAAATGTTAAAATACAGGTTAAACAGTAAAAAAATGAAAAAAAAAAAAAAAAAAAAAAGTAAAATGAAAAAATAATCTTTAACTTCTTTCTAAATTATTTTTAGAAAAAAACATTGATTGAGTAAATCTCTTTTTCTGTTTTTATGACATCATAAAATTCTTTACCGTCCATGTTTGCTATTTTAACATGACAATAAATCCAGACACGAACAAAGTACGTCTTTGAAATACATACGTCAAAGTACTTTTAGTCAATCATTACCTCTTGGCGCTTTAGTGAGAGTAAAGCAGCGGCTTCAGAAATACTTCAGTACTGAGAGAAATCTTCAGGGACGGAGATTCAACCTAACAGGTTCTGGAGGTGTTGTTATTTATCTTTTTATTACATTTTAATCTAGATTTTGGTTTGAAGTGGTGACAGGAGGCAGAGATGACGAGGTTGTCTTTGGGAGGGATCAAGAGAAAATCCATCAGAGGAACCGATCCCAGTAGATGTTCTGGAGATAAATCAGGGAAGAAGACTGAGATGGTTTGAACACGTTAAGAGGATGTTGGTTAAAGGATGCTGAGGTTGGACAGACCAAAAATGAGCTTCATGGACGTAGAGAAGGACTTAAGAATGGATGGTGTGAGATCCAGAAGATTCACTGTGGTGCTTCCTAAAGGAAGCAGCCGAAAGACAAAGCAGATTTGTCTGGTAGGACCTGGCAGCAGACGTCGTCGGCTGGAAAAAGGCTCAAATTTTTTATTTAATTTAAGCGGTGACGGTTACGAGTTTCCTGTTGTAAGCTTTAAGAAAAGTTGATTAGAATTCTGAATTATTTTGTTAACGTTATTGAAAGCAGCAACCACTTTAAGCATATCCTGCCCACTAAACCTTTATTATTTACCTGAGTATTTGTTCACATTTTTAAGCTTTACGAACAGGTTTTACAAGTCTGAAAGCTTTTGAATGTCAATTTTGAAAGGGTTTAAAAATTCTGAACAATTTGCTTTAAAAATTCACTTTAAATGGGATGTATTTAAGTACCACAGGAAGGATAAAGTAAAATAAAAAACGCAATAGATCTGATTAAACCAGCGTCTATGCCTAAAAGTGTGTAACTTCTGTATCATGTTATGTTGCTTTTCTATTCTTGACTATTTCTTTATATTTTTTTTAAGATTCATACATCTTGGATATTTGTTTTTTTTTTTAGATCAGAAGACTTTTAATCATTAATTTAAAAAGTTATTAGAAAAACTTATAGTAGCAAAACATAAAAATAATAGAAAAATATCTGTGTTAATCAAGTGAAAATATGACAAACTTTCTATAAACCTTCAAAATAAACCACAAGGTAATTAAGTAAATAAGACTAATGTGACCCACGTTTGGTTTAATTGTTGAATGTATATGATAACTGGACTGAGTAACTTTAACGCGACCAATAGAAAACAACATACTTCCAGCTAGGGCTGGGCGATATGGCAAAAAAAGAAAATCACGATTTTTTCAATTTTATTTCACGATTTCGATTTTATCACGATTTTTTTTTTAAATAAATTCACATTGACAAAAATTGAATTATGATTTTAGTTGAAAGAAGTAAACAAATGTTGAACAAATATTTAGATTTTTTCCAAATTTAATTTCAAATGCATTACAAGCATTGATATATATTTCTGGATTGGCCCTTGCCTACATGCCTATAGACGGAGATGTGCGCGCTCAGGCGCCATCATCATCAATTGATTCATGGCAGCAGAACACAGCTGTTTCAATGGAGGACAGGCAGACATCAATCGCAAAAATCGGGCTAGCTCCTTCATTTCTCAACTGATTTTTTAAAAATATGGTTCAAATTAAAGCTTAGAAAATAATTGATCTTTTGGTATATTTAAATATTTATTATCTATTAAGATCAAGCTGTAAATAGAGCAAGAATTGTGCATTCTACTGCTACAGAAAAGGCATTGATGTCAAATGAACATCTTCTTAATACTCATGATTTTTTATTTAGCCTCTGTGCTAAAATACATAAAACAGATTGTAAATGCTTTTCACTCAAGACCAGAAATGAGGGAGAATGAAGAAGTTTAATAGCATGAATGACTGATACAGTTTAGGGAAGTCCTTTCCCTGTTAAAAACATCTCAAAGTGGTAAATAATAATAATAATAAAAACACCATTTTACCATATTTTCAAATGAAACTACAACTTTTATTATTTTTGTATACATATATGGTAAATAAATCTCAATTGCTTCAGGATTTACCTTCAAATAGATGATTTCATTGTACTTTGAGAAAAAGGCTCCAGCTAGCATCTTTAACTGATACAAATAATAATAATAATAATAACTTTGATCATAAAATCAAATATATCTGCCAAACTGTTCAGATTCAAAACACAGTGATGATAGCAGTAAACGCTGTTTCAGGTTACAGTTTACGGTCTCTGCTCCTTCTCTAACATCTGTTCTCTGCGGTGTTTATGTCACTGAGCAGAAAGCTAGCATTAGCGTTAGCGCTGTATCTTCCGGTCGAGCTTTCTCCGGTCTGTTGACCAAAAAAAAAAGATCAATCGTGACGGCACGGATTAAAAAATTATGTGCGAACTCACTTATACTTCTTACAAAGACAAAACAAAGAAAGTGCGACTGACAATAAGATTTATTCTCTCAAAGTAGCTAGCTACGAGCTAGCAAAACAATGCAGCAATGTTCATTTTGACCGCATATTTTACGTGTTTCCAGCATGAATTTCCATCCGTTTTTGTGCAGGTTGAACGTAAATACGAGCGATTAACATCCGCCATGTTTAAAACATGAAACATTAATAAAAAACATACGTCGAAGAACCAAGCTAACATGCTATCTGTGAGTTGCTAGCACCCACTTTAGCACACAGTTCAGCCTAATTTCTCTCTACTAAAATGTGATTGCCGTCATGTGATGATTCCTCTCCATCGGATTATTTGAGATTTTTGAAGTCGATTGCAAAACACCGTTGCCTTTTGTGCTTCTTTTCGTATTTTTTTCGGACCTCCGCTATTTATTTACTCTAGAGGACTCAACGCATACTGACGCCGGCGCCGCACGTCTGTCACGCCGTATGTCACGTGACTTACTTAAAAACACGGGGGAGGAGGAGGAAGAGCTCGGATTTAAAGTCACAGGCAGTCAACAAGCTTTTGCCTTCTCGCTCTTGCAACTTTCGTAGAAGATCGCGATAAAACGATCTCTCAAAAATGACAGATCGTCAGCTTTGGAGATCGTATCACGGTTTTATATCGTCATATCGCCCACCCCTACTTCCAGCTCCAATGTAGTGAACCCAATTCAGTCGTCATTTTTCTTTTCCTGGGGAAATTAGTACGCAGTGATTGGTTCAAGTTTGTATAAGTCAATGTTTTTATGGCAACCACCAACTTGGACTATCTCATTTTTTTAGCTTTTTTTTTCGTTTTTCAGAAAAAAGAAAAATAAAGATAGAGAGAAAAAAAAGGACTCCACTTGCTTTTATTGAGGCATCTGAGTGGTCAGTTTACAACTTGCAATAAAAACATATTTTTCATGGAAAGAAAATGAGGATTATTGACAGCATGTTAAAAAAAAAAAGCATCAGATAAAGAATGAATATTCTCACAATAGAATGACAGAGTAATAACTTTTTATTTCTCTAAAGAATTTGTCTTCTTGGACTGTTGTACTCGGATGCGTGTACGTCTTCATGTCTTTTATCACACCGGTGACGTCCTATACACTTTTCTCAGATGGATGTGAACATTTTAAACTTTTCTCTCTTGTTTAAACTCTCAAAGTTCAAACTTTTATAGAAAAACTAGTCTGAATTGTAAAGCAAAGATCTGGTCATAACAGAAGGAAAGCTCAGACCGGCTTGGACCAATCACTGTCGACTGGTTCCAACATGGCGACATCCGTATTGTGGAAAATGCCAACTGAATAAAATTAATTTCGCTGGAGCTGGAAGGGCATATGGGTGACGTCATACTTCTAACTCCGGTTTTCTATATACAGTCAATAGTTAAAGGGGGAAAAAATCTTATGCTTCCACCTAAAGTTGAATCTGCTTCTGGCCAATGATGTCAGGCGCCATCTTGTTGTCTGCCGCCAGGTCTTGGGCCTCCTCAGTGTCCCACGGTTCTGCTGTTGTATCTGGGTAGAAATACATTATTAAGCATCTCCTCCGTTTGCAGGGTTGAATTCAACGTTCTCCTGTCTTTCAGATCCAACCATGGTGTCCATCAGGATGCAGATGGTTGGCTGCGTTCTGGCTGTGATTGGCTGGATCCTGGTGCTGGTCATGTACGTCACACCCATGTGGCGAGTTACGACGGTCACCATCAACGACACCACGCAGACCGTGTGGGAGGGCACGTTCATGAGGTGTTTGAAGAAAAGGGGAGGAGACAGGTCCTGCAGGTCCTATGACTTCCTGGTTCCTTTGAGCCCGGACTTCGAGGGGCCGTCCTCTTTGGCCCTCGCTGCCGTCATCACGTGCTCCGCCGGGCTGGTCATCTTCAGCTTCACGGGCCGGTGCGCCAAGCTGGTCTTCAAGGAGCGGACCATGGCGAGGTTCTCGGTGCTGTCAGGCGTGGTGATCCTCATCGGCGCGCTCCTCTGCTTCATTCCCGTCTGCTGGACGGTGGACCTCATCCTACGGGACGACCACGCCGCTCCGCTGGGAGGAACTCGGAAAGTGGAGCTGGGGGCGTGTCTTTACATCGGCTTTGTTGCAGTCGCAGCGCTGGCGGCAGGCGGAGGCCTTCTGTGTGCCAGCTGGCCTGTGCACCAAAACGTCTGGTTTTGGCCGATATCCCTGCACCGAACGGACGGCAGGGAGACGGAAAGCCATCAGTTACGCTGAGACGCGGAAGCACCTGAATTTGGTTTTTAATTTCAAGTTCCTGTCCCGTGCAATGGGTCCTGTCAGCGGACTCGAACCCATCTCGCAGTATTAGGACGGACGCTCCACCATGAGGCCTCTTTGCTGCTCAAATACGCAAACAAAACCAACATTTCAGTGTTTTTTTTTAAAGTCACGGAGGGCACGTTTTTAATGAAAATGTCACATTTTCACAATAAAAGCCTTCCTTTTTCCATTTTCTTTTGTCTTTTGCTCTTATTTACTTTTGAAAAAGCTGTGAGAACCGGTCAGACCGGAACTGATCACGCGTCTCAGAGAGCAACAGTCTGAGGTGAAGCAGGTCTGGCTCCGTCAGAGTCCGCTGCATAAACAAACGCTGGAAATTACTTTAGATAAAGTTTCCAAAACAAAGTTCATTTGAAGAATCTTTTAGGAAGAAAGCTTATGAATTTGAAAGTTTTTTTTGTTTTCAGTCTAAAGATCAGAGGTCAGATTTGTGTTTCAGTCGTGACAGGAAGTGCCTGAAGGTTTCTGATGTTTAGTGCAACAGAAAGAGTCCAGCTTGTTGGACTTTTGTCAACACTGTGACTTCCTGAGTCTCAGTGGAAATCATGTCATCTTTAAATCATCAAACAAGTCCGTTCTGTGTGGGATTAATGAGTCGTCATGCTGAGTTAATCCTCTGTTACAAAATTATTTTAAAATCCTCCAATGAAACGTTTATTGTATTGTATTGTAGTCTTTATTTAAAAGGGACAGTGTACAGATTCATTAAGTTTAAACAAACAGAGATGTTCTGCACCAGATTATAGCTAGATAACTAGTTTCCATCTGCAATCCCTAATCTACAAGAATAAAAATACATCAGTTGAACTCATCAATAAGAGCAGTATTTCATACATAACACACACAGTCAGCATCTCATTCAAGCCTTAGCATTAAATTTACCTTTCAAACCTGTTTCATACAACATACAACAATAAAAGGGTAACAAGCTTACACTTCTTAAAATGTAAATTTTTACATCAACAAAAACAATAGCATTGTACAAGAAACATAAAAAGGGATCAGGAAGTGTTCTGGTCAGTGCTCACATGCCTGATTGTCCAACAGCCACTTTTTCACATTTACAGTAAAAGTTGAATAATTTGTTAGATTTTTATAAATAGTTGGAAGATTATTCCACTCTTTTATTGCATTATATGAAAATGCTGATTGTGCGAATTTAGTTTTTTGTTTTGGTATAAAGCACTGACCCCTGCTGGAGGACCGCGTGACTCTGGAAGTAACTGTGAATGCGAGTTGTACAAAGCGCTTTAGAGGTGCTGGTGCAGTGTTATTAAGGATTCTATAGACCATCGGATTGATCCATTCGGATTGATTTATAGTAAACATTAAAGCTGATGTCAAATGTTTGTTGTAATTTAGAGAAAAAAAGTTTAAATTCCCACAAAAAACATTAATTTAAGACAAGATGGGAACAGAACAAACAGAACAGAAATCTTTAGTCAAACACCGACACCTGGTGTCTTTTCTGTGAACTGACCTGATTCACTCTTGTGTTCTTACATGGGTTCATCTAGTGGTAGTTTTCTCATAATGGAGGACATAAAAAGAAAATTAAGGCTAAAACTGCATTTCTGCGTCATTCATTATTCCAATATTTGTAAATCAGGATCAGATGAAAAAGCTTGTAGCAGTGACACAGCCACTACGCTCCAATCCGATCATCCAGATCAATAGATCCATGAACGTCTTTGTTTTCCTCGTCTGAGCTGGAATCTGGATCTAAACCGTATTGATCGCCATTTTTGTTCCACCGCTAATGTTAGCTTGGGAGTAAATAAATGCAGTTTTTTAATTTAAATGGCATCGTCGTAATAATTAAAAAAACAATGGTTATGCTTTGAAAATAGATCAAAAGACGATCGGAGTGGGAATTTAAGATGACTCTAGAGTCAGTTTATCTCTTTTCTTCCATTTTTTAGCTTAAGCATTAGTGCAGTTTCAATCAGACAGATGTATCTCTCTCCCAGATGTGTTGGATAATGTCTCTATTCTCATCATTGATCAGGCTTTCACTTTGAACCAATACCCGCCTTCTTCTCAGCCAATCATCACATTTTCACCTTTAAATAAATAGATGACTCTCTGCATTCTTCATCGTCCCTCCACCATCTCCTTCTCTGCCTGGAGCGATACTTTATTACTGTCTGGTCTCTTACCACCACCAGCATGTAGGCTATAGAGTTTACCCAGCTGTATCCCAAACATGCCAGACGTTATCCACCCAGAGACTTTTATCTCTTTAACAGAAAAATCTTTATTTCTAGAATTTTTCTTTATTGAAAGTCATTCGTTATAGAATTTATAACATTTAGGGTGAAAACAGTTATTCTCCTATTTGTCCATTCCTGACTTTCTGTCTTGCTTTTATTATATTTTACCCAAATACAAGTTATTTTTTTCAAATTCTCTTTTTTGTCTTTGGCATCCTTTACATGTAATTTTACATGAGGCACTCAGGCATCAGTTAATCACTTTATTTGTAGATCACAGCAGAACACAAGATACTTAACATTTTAGGTCCACCGTGCTAGCACCGGGTTGGACCCCCTTTTGCTGTCAGAACTGCCTTAGTCTTTGGGGGCATTGATTCCACAAGGTAATGGCCTTGTTGCCCCTATAAAGGTGTGACTAAGAGTGAATGTGGTAGTGATTGAATTGCTTCTTGACAGGCTTGCAGCCTTCCAGAGTGTACCCCACCTTCACCAAACAGTAGCCAGGTTATCCTCTGGCAAACCCAGCGACCGCAAAACGGTGGAAACAACAGCAGATTTCTATGGCTGTGGAAACCGAGTGGTTGATGTAATCGGAATTGCGAGAGCTGACTGTCATAACTGTTTGTTTAGCCAGTGTTGCACGATTGCACGATTTAGGTTGCAAAATACATGCGGTAATGTAAGCAGTTAGTTAGAGAGTTTATGTTAGCTTTTAATTGGATTCTTTTCAGCAGTCCTTAAGTTTTGAAAATGATCCTCCTGACTACCAGCAATGCAAATGTGTTCTCTGTAGGGAAACATTTCTAAACCTGAATATCTCTGCAAACTACTGCATGAACTCCTTTTTCTATAGAGGACAACGGGGGCTCTTCAATGACTCCAAATGTGTAGGGGTGGGGCTTAAGAAATTGTAGTTTTTTATTATTTAAAAATATTTTGAATGGAAACGTTTTATCCTCTGGTATTCAGGAGTTTAAGATATTATTTTATATCTAAACCCCTTCATTAGAGGAAGATGAAAATCTTTAGGAGTCAAATATTTCCACAAATTTGTTCTATTTCTAGAGGAATTTTGACACAGTGAACAAATATTCATGAATAAATGTCTAAAATGCAGCACCAGAACCCTCCTAATTGTCTTGTCTCTGTGCTTCACAGGGCTTCAGAGGCTTCAAAAGCTTCAGAGGCTTCAAAAGCTTCAGAGGCTTCAAAAGCTTCAGAGGCTTCCCGGTGTCCCATGGCGCTGCAGGAGCTGGGCATCAGTCTGTCCATGACGGGCCTGGCCGGCACCATCCTGATCTGCGCTCTGCCCATGTGGAAGGTGACGGCCTTCATCGGCACCCACCTGGTGGTCATGCAGGTCTTCTGGGAGGGGTTGTGGATGACCTGCGTCAGCGAGTACACCGGCCAGATGCAGTGCAAGCTGTACGACGCCTTGCTGGACCTGTCGCCGGACCTGCAGGCCGCCCGCGGCCTCATCTGCATCAGCATGGTGCTGGGGTGTCTGGGGTTTCTCATCTTCCTCCTGGGGGCGCGCTGCACCAACTGCCTGGGCCACCCGCGCTTCAAGGCCAAGGTTGTGCTCAGCTCCGGGGCCATCTTCTGCCTGGCGGCGCTCACCACCATCGTCGCTGTTTCGTGGACAGCCAACAATATAATCAGGGAGTTCCACAACCCGCGCGTCCCCGAGGTGCTGAAGAGGGAGCTGGGAGCCGCCATCTACATAGGCTTCGTGACATCTGGACTGCTGTTCTGTGGAGGAGCTATCCTCTGCTTAAACTGTCCTCCACAGAAAGCCAGAATCTCCTCCAGTGGTTACATCCCAGCTAAGACTGCCACACGGCACAGCTACGCTATCAAGAACTACGTTTAGCATTAAAGATCAGCTAGCATGACTTTTTAAGAGGTTAAGAGGTTACATAAATACCAGTATGGAGACTTGAGAACATCACCCACTGGAGACCTTCACAGCTGTCTATGTCAAAGCTTCTTTTCTTAGTTCCAGAAAGAACCTCTGTCTGATATTAGTGAATGGTGTATACTTTGTTTTCTATCTTCCTTGAAGGCTCAAAGCGCCTTCAGACCCTAAAAACTCTCTTAACAAACACAGAATGTAGAAGACCTCACTCAGGGTCTTATCCAAGGACAAACCCACACATAGACAAAGTGGGAACTTGCAATCTTCCAATTGGAGGTTGGACTGCCCTTCTGCCGCCCCAACAGTCATTTCCATCATTACTGACCAAAGTCATCAATTCCTGAATACTGTACAATACTATTATATGGGTTTATGGACAAGCTTGACACGAGCGTCCATGTTGTGGAGAGACAGGTCATTGACTGGTGGACCGGTAATTGGATGAGACTGCAACCATTGAGGATCTTCTGGATTAGGGTGGTTTGTCCTCCCTGTAACCGCTCGAGCCAAGTCCCATCTCTAAGCAGCTGGTAAATGTGCATCCAAGCCAGTTCCTTAAGTAGACATGTTTCATGTCATAGCCTGGTGCTGTCCCATTCTAAATACTTTTGGATTTCTTCTGCTGTAATTTTGCACCATTTACAATAATTACTTATGATAGATTCAATGTGTCATGAGTTTGTACTGTATGTACAAGTGAATATGTCTATTTACAATAAGGAGTAACTATAGTGTCAAGACGATAGCATCATTGTCTTTATTTTCTCTACTTTTCAATCAATTAATGAATTATATTCTTAAATAAATTTGAAATTTCTATGTGTTCTATTTGTTTTTTTCATCACAACAAATTGAGTAAATGAATAGAAATGCAAAATGTATTAAAAGTAACTCTTTTTTTCTATTTAAAGGGCCCCTACCATGATTTTCTTCTGCCTTTCAGAGTAGTAGAAACTATATCCATATATATGATCATATCTTACATTGAGAACACTAAAAAACTAATTCATTCAGTCATTTTTGTGGCCCATTTTAGTAACCAAGACTAAAGCGACTCGATTTCTGAGGCTCCGCCTTTCGCTCCTTGTTGGTCCCGCCCAGTTTTCAACGTTATCCTTGAACCCGCCTCCCCAGCGTGAACTAAAGTTGTAAACAAGACTATAAGAAAGATGGATGCGCTGCTTGTCTTGTCTGGATTTTTCCCTTTTTCAAACTTTTTATTTTGCTGATAGATTTTGAGATTCTGCATGAAGGCCAGATTCAACACGGTTTGGTACCGCGGAAGAATCCTGCAAGACGGTTACTGGAGACAGTACACACGCTAAAAGACATGGAGGTAGAATCAGTCGTTCCGCTCTCGGTTCGTTTCATGTTCAGACTGAGGAATCTCAGAGCGAACCTGAAGTTCGGTCCGATTGGAAACAAAGCGAGACCACATTTGAAAATGGGTCAGAGAAGACGGATTCCGGCGGCAGGGGAGAACTATCTCGGCACCACAGCTCCGTGGAGAAGGTGGGTGTGTTTTCTTTGAGGTCTTTGGGCGGAGCTTGCAGCACAGGCTCTTCCTGGAGGAAGCTGTTGGCAACGATCTTACGTCAGCACGTTTCCAACCACTCGTTTTCGAGGGTATGGGAGGGGCTGCTGCAGACTGTTTTAGAGGATTACTCTTAAATGCATGAACGGATCAAAGTACCGTTTTGGGGTTCTTTATAGAGAGGAATGAACAGTAAAATGCATTTAAAACCTCAAAAAGTAGAATTTTCATGGTAGGGCCCCTTTAAATAAATAAAGCAAATTATACATTTTCATTCAAAGATTTTCTCCACTGACCTTTTTAATGTTTAGTATAAAAATGATACGTCTCCGGTTTTGGTTGACTGTCAGTACTAGAATTAAAACCTCAACCAGGTGTAAAGTGGAACAAGATGACAGAGTAAACTTTCATTTTTCTTCAGTCTGAATGGAATATTTTAATTTTTCTCCTTAATAACTGTCGTAGGTGTTTGCGTATAGCTTTTCACCAGTAACCTTAGTACTGCATTGAAGTCAGTTTGAGTTATTATGATGCCTTGCTTTTGCCACCTCAGTTCACCTGCAGACTAGTCAAAGAACGTGTGAATCTGAAAGTCAGTCTGTTTCTAGAACTTGATTGTTGACATAAAACTAAAGGCAGGAAAAAGTACAGAACTTACTTTCTGACTTCTGGTCAAACTCCTCCCTCCGACAGCTTTTTGTTTTGAATCCAGCACTTAGAAAAAAGGAGTGCATTTGAAGTTATCTTTATTAAGTATACTTAAGTATGAGTATAGTAAGTCTACCATAGATCAAATACATGTAATGTAAAAGTACATTAAGTACTTCTTCAGACAACATTGGATCATTTACAATAATATATATGAAAAGTAAATTACAAGTACACTTCCTCATCTTTAGCGAAGACAAAGTATATTTGTAGTAAACTTAAACTACTTTTTTGCTAAGGGAAAAACTGTGACTGAACACAAGTCTTCAAAATTAGGTCCAATCAGAGACTGGAACGAAGTTGAGTTTGAACCAATGAAATTCATCTTGTTGACATTATACCTCGCCTGGCCTGAAGCGATGAGAAGAATCCGGTTGGACAGGAAACACACAAGAGAAAGACTTCAGTGACTCCACGGCCAACCGAAAACAAAACTGTAAAACCCCGTCGGTGGGCGGCAGCCGTCACTCACCTCATCAAGCTGACCGGACCTGCTTGTTGGACTTGAGCGCTTTCTGAAGATTCATCATGTCGTCTTTCCATCTACAGGTTCTGGGCTTTTTCCTGGGAGTCATTGGCAGTATAGGGACTATCATTATTTGTTGCCACCCCATGTGGAAAATGACAACCTTCAGTGGAGCCAATTATGTTGAGCCAAAAACCATCTGGGAGGGCTTGTGGATGAACTGCGTAACATTGAGAACAGGCCAGATGCAGTGTCAAGGCTACGACTCCCAGATAAAGCTGCCAGGGGATCTGGAGATCGCCAGAAGCTTCGTTGCTATCGCAATCATAGTAGCTCTTCGGGGAGTTATCGCGGGCGCTGCTTGGATGAACAGCATTAACTTCATCATGGAAGACGGCCGGGTCATAGAGGTCATTGTTGCAGGAATTTGCTTTATCTTCGCCGGCTTTCTTGTCCTCATTCCAGTGTGCTGGTGTGCTTTTACCATCATCTGGGATCTCTGCAATCCCTTTACAATCAATAATCAGGAGCTGGGAGGTGCTCTCTACATAGGCTGGGTCACAGGTTGGCTCCTCATCCTGGGCGGGGCACTCCTCATCCCGGACAAGGCACTCTTCATCCTTGGCAGGACACTTCTCATCCTGGGCAGGACACTACTTTTCCTGGGCAGGACGCTTATTACCCTGGGAAAGGCCGTCCTCTACATTAACTCCCCCTAAAGATTTGATGTCTAAGCAGGACCTGGAGAAACTAGTGCATGCTTTCATCTTTAGTCGACTTGATTACTGTAACAGTGTTTTTACAGGACTACCAAAAAAATCCATCAGGAAACTGCAGCTGATTCAGAACTCTGCTGCTCGGGTTCTCACAAGGACCAAGAAAGTAGACCACATCAGTCCAGTTCTGAGGTCTTTACACTGGTTACCTGTCTCTCAGAGGATAGACTTTAAAGTTCTGTTACTGGTTTATAAAGCTTTGAATGGTTTAGCACCAAAATACATGACTGACCTCCTGACCCAGTATGTACCAGCCAGATCTCTCCGATCATCAGGATCCGGTCTTTTATCAGTTCCTAGAGTCAGAACTAAACATGGAGAAGCTGCATTCAGCTTCTATGCACCACAGATCTGGAACAGACTTCCAGAAAACCTTAGATCTGCTGAAACACTCAGTGTATTTAAATCCAGGTTAAAGACTCACCTGTTCTCAGTTGCATTTGATTAATATGTATTCAAAAGTTTACGTCCGCACTTTTTATCTATGCTTGTTTTAAATTAAAATCTTTTTACTTTCTTTTAATTTTATTTTAATGATTTGAATAATGAATGACATTTTTACTATTTCTTTGATTGTTTCTTTTAATGTTTTATGTAAAGCACTTTGAATTGTCTCTGTACATGAAATGTGCTATACAAATAAACTTGCCTTGCCTTGCCAAAATTAAATTCCTGAGTATTTGGTGAAGGACGGTCCACTCAGCACTAAAAAAAAAAAAACAGTTTGTAAAATTCATACAATAAATAGAGGAAACTTCTTGCTCTCTAATGTTTTAGTGGAATTTTCATTTCTACCTAACTTCTGATAAGATTATCCAATGAGAAGGTGTTGAGTCAACATGATTGTAAAGTGGTTGTTTGGAGGTTAAAATACCATTTTAAACACAAACTCCATCAGAAAAATGTGAACCCTTTAAGGAGGCAACCTTTCCACATATTTGTTTTAGAAAAAAATATTGACACAGTTGAAAAAAACAAATGGGAAATACCTAAAAGGCAGCTCAGGGAGCCTCTCAAGTTTCATGTCTTTGAGTTTCAGAGAATTGTGAGGCTTAATAATAGTCTTCAGAGGCTTCAAAAGCTTCAGAGGCTTCATTGTGCCCCATGATGCTGCAGGAGCAGGGCATCAGTCTGTCAATGACAGGCCTGGCTTTAATTGAATTTTTTTCATATTATAACTCTAAACAGCTTTAACTGGCTCCGCCCATTGCAGCTTAAATGAAGTAATCTTTTGTTTAAGACTCTAACAACATCGGAGGTTTTAAACGAACACAAAATGGCTGAGATCTGAAAAGTTGGGTCAACCCGCCCCTGTCCCTCATGAAGAATCTTTATTTCTATAGCACTTTTCACAGAACGAATTCACAAAGTGCTTCACAAAAGAGCATAAAATCAGAAGACAAAGAGAAATAAAATCAATAATCAATAATAAAACAACTAAAACACAGTAAAACATGGTAAAACATCAACTAAAAGCTCTCCTGAATAAAAACGTCTTGACCTGGGATTTAAAGCACTCAACGGAGTTAATCCGACGGTTCCAGAGACGACTCCCCCATGCTCATGGGCAAGGTAGCCACAATAAAAATGAACATTTTGCCAAAAGTTAATTACCTATTCTCAATGATCCCCACACAACCTCCACTGACATGGTTTAAGACATCAGACTCAACCATATCCAACTTTCTATGGAAGAATAAACAGCAAGAATCAGCATTAAAACTTTAAAATCTGCAAAAAGATGTGGAGGT
The DNA here is from genome assembly GCA_003999625.1 of Oryzias javanicus. Lineage (NCBI taxonomy): Eukaryota > Metazoa > Chordata > Actinopteri > Beloniformes > Adrianichthyidae > Oryzias > Oryzias javanicus. The sequence goes on along the minus strand of CM012449.1, from coordinate 33,870,081 downwards.
TTAGAATTACCAAACAGGCGTCAGCTCACCTTCGCACTAATACTATGTGTAACTGAATGAAAGGCTTCATTTGTGTCGTTTATATGAGCTGCAGTTGTATTGTGTACATTTTGACTACTTTAAATGTAAAGACTATTTTAGCCAACAGGTATGCATGTAGACAGGCCCCGCCCATTCTAGTTTACTATTTAGACCTGAATGTTTTATGAAGTTACTTCCATCTGTTGCCATCTTCTTTTTTCTCTAAACACCCCCCCCCCCCCCCTCTTCATTTCCGTCCGGTCCAACAGAAAAATAAAAGAGATTCAAACATAATCAATATAAATAAAGTTTGAATGAATATAAAGAAGATAAGCCCACAGCAACATCTGGAGCAGATAAATATGTGAACCAATTCTGAATTTTTTATGACAAACAGAAATTCTTAGTTTTCCTCAGCAACCAATGTTTATACTTGGCTTTAATGTTAACAAAATGACATCAGGAGATACACTGCTGCATTTAGCTACAGACATAAAATATTTGTGTAGTATTTAGGTTATCTGATCAAACCAATGTGTAATTTTTGTGAATTAAGCTAACAAAAAGAAATCATCAGGATGACTTTGTAGAAACCTGGTTTATTTACAGCTTATTGTAAAATCTTGCGACTGATGCGTCCATGGCCAAAGACCTAGGTCTGTCCAAACAAATGTTATTCATGAAAAACACCATCTTCAAATACCATCTGCTGCCATCTTCCTTTTTTCTCTAAGCCCTCACCCCCACCCCCCAACCCCCCTCTTCTTCTTTTCCGTCCGGTCCAAACAAAAAAAAATAAAAAAGATACAAACTATGCTAACTATGCTAACATGCTAAGTTTAGCATGAAATACAGCGGGGGTTTATACTCAATAAACCCCCGCTGTATTTCAATAAACCCCTGTTGTGACAGTAAAATCTGCCCAACACTAGAGGCTCTCAGCATGGATCTGTTTGCTGTTGGACAGGACAAGTTAAAAAAAAAAATACCATCTCATGCTATCAAGTCAGTTAAATAGCCTTTGTAAGCTTTGATTTTGGTTACTAAGGAAATGTCAAAATAAACTAGATACATCTAAATGGGTCTACATGTTCTCGTGCCAAAAAGACGATGGTTGCTATGGACCAATCAACTGCTATTTTGAATCAAAACATGATTTGTGTGATGTGGAATCCTATAGAAGCTAATGAATAGACTATATTTTGATTTCGGAAAGCAACTATAACAAAGATGATGAGTCCATAGCAACTATTATATTTTTTTTACATCTGGAGCTGATAAATATATTTACCAATTTTGGGGTTTGTTTGACAAACCAAACTTCCTGGTTTTCCTTAGCAACGGATGTTAACACTTAGCTTTATTTTAACAATTGGAAATTAAGTGAGATACTTCTATATTTAGCTAGAGACAGGACTTCGTCCTATTTGTGCAACTGTTGTGCTTGTTTGATCAGACCATGACGTGTCTCTGAGAAAAATTAGTTTAACTTTCAACAACAAAAAAGTATTTATCAAACCAAAAGAAAATCCTCCGGATTTTTGAAGATTGCAGACAGTGAAAGACAGACTTTTTTACAGCATAATGTAATATCTCGTTACTAATCCATTCTTGACGAAAGACTAAGGTCTCTCCAAACAGATTTGATAAAATAAATGGCACGTTATGCTATCAAGTCAATTAATTACTCTTCGTAAGCATTGGCTTTGGTTACTAAGGAAAATATCAAAATATATTTTAACATAGATACATCTAAAGTGGTATACATATTTACTGACCCAAGACGTGCCAAAAAGACAATGGTTGCTATGGACCAATCACTGCCATTTTCAATCAAAACGTGATTTTGTGAGATGTGGAATCCTAGAAGCTAATGGAATAGTTTACATTTTGATATCAGAAATAAACTTTTACAAAGATGATGAGTCCATAGCAACCATACATTTTTTTGTTACATTTGGAGCCGATAAATATATTTACCAATTTTGGTGTTTCTACTACGAACTAAAACTCCTGGTTTTCCTTAGCAACCGATGTTGACATCTAACTTCATTGTTAACAATAGGACATTAAGTGAGGTACGGTGAAATTTAGATGCAGACATGTCATCTGTGCAACTGTTGTGGTTGTCTGATCAGATCATGGGGTGTCTTTGAGACAAAAATATAGTTGATTTACCTTTAACTGCAAATGTCTGGATTAAGCTAACAATAAGAAAATCCTCAGGATGAGTTTGTAGAAACTAAACAACAGATTTATTAACAGTATATTGTAAAATCTTGCAAACTAACACATCCTTGGTTAAAGACTAAAGTCAATTCAGAAAGATGTGATGAAAAAAATTGGCATTTTATGCTGTCAATTCAATTGATAAGCACCAACTTCTGTTGCTAAGGAAAACGCCAATATGTACTTTAACATAGAGACATTAAAATTGGTACACATATTCATCGACCCAAGACGTGTCAAAAAGATAATGGTTGCTATGGACCCATCACCTTTGCGAAGGCCGCTATTAGGAATCAAAATGTTAAAGAGTGTTTTGTGGAACTGAATGAAAAGCTCCCATTTTGTTCATGATAGTGTCTTTAGGAATGCTTAGTGTGTCCCCCAGAATGCATTGCTGTTTTTAGCACAATTATTTAAAACCAGATTAAAATTAAAGATATTGTCAAAGCTGATCTCGGTCAAGTCTGAACCTGTCAGCTCTACATGTGAAGGAAACATGCAAATTCCAGACTTGTATGAACTCGTCATGTGTCTGCAGGCGTGACTCTCCTTTGACTTTTCAACGAGGACATTTGCTTAAAAGTGCATTTCCACTCAGAATGAAGGCCGAGCGGCGAGAACAGAGCAGGCTTTGTTGTTTTAGCCTCTGCATGCAAACTGTGTGAGGGGATTGTTTTGAAACCATGGCGAGGGATTTCCCTCCTCCACCCAGCCGCAGCCGCTGCCTTCTTTTCAAGATACCAAAAACTGGTTTCTCCTCCCTGAACAGTCGGCGCACACGAACAAGCCCTCTGCCTCACATGTGCACGCTGTAACAACACCCCGCCCGCTGCATTTTTGCGGCCCGCGCTGCGGAGGAGGACGAGGCCGGCCGGAGCCATGCAGCGGCAGTTGGAGCTGACTGCCCTCGCCGTGGGCCTCCTCGGGTGGCTTTGCTCGCTTCTGACCCGCTGCCTGGCCCTGTGGAAGGTAAGCGGCACCGTGGACAACTCCACCGCCACCCTGCCTGCCTACTGGGACGGGGTGTGGCTGGAGTGGGATCACTGGGATTTGGCTCAGGACGGCAGCCTCCACTGCTCCTTCTACCAGTCTCTCATGACCCTCTCCGGAAGCTTCCGGACGTGGAGAGCCCTCATCATGGCGGCTATCGGAGTGGGGGGCTTCGCAGGAGCGATAGGAGGAGCCGGGCTGATCTGGTTCCCCAAGCGAGGCCAGGTCAAGGTTTTCTCTGGTTCGCTTTTTGTGCTGTCAGGAATTCTGCTGTTGGTCCCCACGGCCTGGACGTGCCATCACACCAGCCAGCCGCTGGAGGGGGCCCTCCTGCTGAGGAGAGACTGGGGCCCGGCGCTGTACCTGGGCTGGATCTCGTTTGCTCTGATGCTGGCCGGTGGGGTGTTTCTCACCACCAGGTGCCCCGCCGCAAAGGGGCAGGCGGAGGAAACGGAAGGCGGTGGACCCCCGAATGAGGAGGGGGGGGAGGCCCACCAACCCCTGAGCACGATCAACAGGACTATATTCACTCACAGTCAGTACGAGCGCCGATCAGAGCCCATCTGAAGCCCAGAGGAGTCACGCCGCGAACAGGAAGCGGCGCAGTCACACACTGGTCTTAATTCAACTTTGACCTTTTTAAATCCCCCAAAATGTGGATGCTTTGCCATGTAATTACACCCCCGAACCCAAGGTGGCAGTAGAGAGCTTTTAGCTTCTGGAATTTGCTAGCAAACATGCTATTAGCTAATTAGCTAAAAAGTTATGTTGTGATTTTTTTCTTTTCCTTCTTTTTTTTTCTTTTCAAAAAGCCGAAATTTCTGCTGCAAATTAATTTTATTCTGGTGTAAAACTTGATTTTTCTTTCATGGTTGTTGTATAAAAATCAAATCCTTAGATAAAAACACACAAAAAAAAATCAAGAATGACCAAGAGATGTTCTTTTTGAACAAAACTTTATTGACACTTGTAAGAAACAAAATGAGAAATAGTAAAGTTTGAATGTAGCACTTTAAAAAATACAAATTTAAATGCAAAAATTGAAAATAAAAGAGTAATCACCAAGAGATTATTTAAATATGTGACACTTTGAACGATCTTTATACATTTTAAAGTTTACAATAGATGCACTTAGTTATTTCCTAAAAACTGAAAACATTTTAAGGTATTGATTAGTCTTCTTTTTAGACCCTGGAAAATGTAATCCTGTTTGGATTAAACCAAATGTTACAGATGTTACACTATTGCCTTTATTTGAAAACTTTTTTTTTTATTTATTCATTTTTGTTGTGTGGCACATATCATTCTTTAAAAAAAGGATAACTATTAAAAATCTTAGAAAACTGTAGTAAAAAAGTGAATTTTAAAGTTTCTGGTTAGAGGAAACAACCCAAAATTGTGTGTCCAATTCTTCATAAAACATAATAATAAATCAAATCATGTTTCTGAGAGAAGTTTTTTTTAATTTTCTGTTTATCTTACATAAAAAATGTCAAGTTTTGGTCAATTAAAATGGAAAACCTTTGGAACAATCCGGATCATCAATTTATTAAACTGTTTTTTTTTTAAACAACATATTGATCTGCTCTGTTGTTTTGGTTTTTGTTGCTATAGTTTGAATTCTCCATTGACTGCATCATATTTGAAAGATTTAACTTTTTTTTTATTTTACTGTGAAAAGCATCAAAGGAGATCCAGCTGGCAGATGTGTGTTTATGATGAGAAAAAACACTTTTATTTCATTATGTTTTTCTCTGATTATAAAAGTCCTGCAGCTGTGAAGCAGGAAAAACGAGATGAAGAGTCAGCAGGAGAGGTCATGGTTTTATTTACACACTTTAGTCAAATTTAATTCAAAGGAGAAACTGGACAGGAAAACGTTTCCTGTTTGTTTCAACCTTTTATTTTGAAGGTGCAATTTGTCATTTCTGTGGTTATTTCAGCAAAACAAACTTCTTCTCTTTGGATCAGTTTGTCTTCTGGAAACAAAACCACTTCATGATCCTTAATGTTTGTGCAAAGCCGTGCATGTTAGTTGTGTCCCTGTTGAAATGATGAGTGTTGGAGTTTGTTCAGTAGATCTCAGGCTTTAGAGAAACAAGAGAAGCTGGAGGTAATAAATAAAAGCCAGCGTCAGAATGATGGTCTGATTTTCCGGTTGAAGTCTCTGGCTACAGCTTCTCCTCCCCCTCCTCCACGTCCTTCAGACTCAGGACCTCCAGAGAGCCTCTGCCTTTGGTCTCGCAGCGGATCAGCTCGTCGATCTCCCGGAAGCAGCCGGGATCCACAGCAGACCTGGGGGGAGCGGCGAGAGAGTCAGCCTCGTTTTTTTATTTTTTTTTTAGTCTGGTGCGGTTTTTTTTTTTAAAACGCACCATTTCCAGCTCCTCGTCGAAGTCCTCGCTCTCCACCACCTGCAGGAGCGGCTTCAGCTTCTCCTTCAGACGCTTGGCCTCCTTGGCCGGCAGCACCAGCCGCAGCCTCATGTGGTCTGGATATGGTCTGGCCGATCACCTCCAGAGCCTGAGAGGAGCGGACGCAGGAGACGCAGAGGAGTCAAGGGCTGTCAGGATCTGAAGAAGAGGAGCTGCAGAACCTGAACGGACTCTGGAGCTGATGAGCTTCTGACACAATTCTATCAGCAGCGTCTCTACACTCCAGCCACACCCACTTCTCACATGGACGCTCGCACAAAGAAATCGCACACATTTCACCCCAATCGGGTTCATTGTGTGAATGCATTCAATGCCTTCACACAATTGTTTTTCATCTATTTAAACTTTCTTCCGTACGTTTTTTGACACTCAAGCACACTTTATGCAATTTCAGCAATCTTGGTATCAAAACGTTCGGCTCGTTAAGGACATTACTGCTTGTATTTTTGGTTTTCGCAAATTTTACGGTTTTTGCGATTTTGCGCAATTTATGCTAATTTTTTGCCCTATCTTAAATCTATGGGAACATTTTTAAATCGTTATAAAACTTTCTGCACTTATGCTTTTTCGGCTAATTTGTTTTTGGGCTAAATTTGGCAACTTTTCCGTTTTTTTTGGGCTAGATCTTTTGCTGTCAAGCTAACACATTAGCAACGTGGTTAGTTTTTGTGGCAAATTTGGCAACTTTTGAGGGGTTTTTTGGGCTAATTCTGAGTTTAAACAACATATTAGCATGTGTTAGCATTTTTGGCTAATTTGGCAACTTTTTAGGTTTTTGGTGCTAATTCAGGGTTAAGCTAGTATATTAGCAACGTGTTAGCTTTTTTGGCTAATTTGGCAACTTTTCCGTTTTTTTTTGGGCTAATTTGCTGTCAAGCTAACACATTAGCAATGTGTTAGCTTTTTTGGCAAATTTGGCAACTTTTGAAGGGTTTTTTGGGCTAATTCTGAGTTAAGCTAACATATTAGCAATGTGTTCGATTTTTTGGCTAATTTGGCAACTTTTCAGGTTTTTTGGTGCTAATTCAGGGTTAAGCTAGTATATTAGCAACGTGTTAGCATTTTGGCAACTGTTTAGGTTTTTTGCTAATTTGGCAATTTTCATAAGCTGTAGCTAATCATTAGCACAGTTTAGCCTTTTTTTTGGCTTAATTGGGCAACTTTTTCTTTTTTTTTTTTTTTTTTTTTTTTTTTTTTTTTTTTGGGCAATTTGTGCAAGCTAACACATACATCAATTGGTTAGCTTTGGCAATTTTTGGCAACTTTCTTTGAGGGGTTTTTTGGGCTAATCTGAGTTAGCTAACATTATTGCAATGACTTTTTGGCTATGTGTTTAAATTTTTTGGCTAATTTGGCAACTTTCAGTTTTTTGGCTAATTCTGCAACTGCGTGGTTGTTAGCTAACCATATTAGCAACGTGTTAGCTTTTTTGGCTAATTTTGGCAACTTTTCCATTTTTTTTGGGCTAATTTGCAGTCAAGCTAACACACATTAGCAACGTGTTAGCTTTTTTGGCAAATTTGGCAACTTCTTGAAGGGTTTGTTATTTTTTGGGCTAATTCTGAGACTAACATATTAGCAATGTGTTCGATTTTTTTGGCTAATTTGGCAACTTTCAGGTTTTTTGTGCTGATTTTAAGACTAAAAATCTTCAGCATTGTTCAGCAATCACATTCCGCAAAATGCATTCACACATGCATTATCGGAGGTAATGCACTTTTCTAGTTTAATTTGAATCCAGGTGTTGAATCTAAATGGAATTGTCCTCACCGCCAAGCTCCGCCCACCACAGACTGTAAACTAAGGATTCGTCCATCATACATATTTACCCAGAAACGGAAAATAATGTCAAAATGAATGTTTCCAAATAGTGCTGCCACAAACGATTATTTTAATAGTCAACTAATCACCGATTATTTTTTCTGATTAGTCGACTAATCGGGTAATGAATAAAATGGATGTAAAGCACACAAGTTAAGCATCATTAGCTTTAATCTAACTAAATTATCTGCGATAATCCTAGTGTGAATGCTGTGATCTGTATCTGACCTCTGAAGATGCTGAAATCGATAGCTATAAAACATTGAAGTTGACAGCTGAAATTGCTGAAGCTGATAGCCAGCTAAAATATTAGCTAAATGCCAAATTAGCCTAAAACACTGAAAAAAGCCTAAGTTAGCCAAAACAACTAGCATATAGCTGAAATATTAGCTAAATACCAAAATAGCCTATAAAGCAAAATAGCCTAAATTAGGCAAGACAGCTAGCATGTAGCTAAAATATTAGCTAAACTTAAAATTTGCCTGAAAAAAAAAAAAAACTTAAATTAGTTGAAATAGCTTACATGTAGTTAAAATATTTGAAATATTAGCTTAATACCAAAATAGCCTATACAGCAATAAAAAAGCCTAAATTGGCCAAAACAGCTAGCATGTAGCAAAAATATTAGCTAAACTCAAAATTAGCCTAAAAAAGATTTATAAAAAAAAATACTAAATTATCCAAATTAGCTAGCATATAGTTGAAGTATTAGCTAAATTCTAAAAACCTTAATAATTGCCAAAATAGTCGAAAAAGCTAGCAGAATGCTATTATAACTTTCAACTTTACTACATTCTGACACCATATAATATTAAGTAACGACTAATCGACTATTAAATTAGTCGTCAACTATTTTAATAGTCGATTAGTCGACTAATTGTGGCAGCCCCATTTCCAAATGAAGATTTTTTTTTTTTTGCATATTAAGTTAAAATCACGTTTCAAATATTTATTTATTTTTTGGTTTGTATATGTTTGACAAATGAAGACATTTGTTTGTTTAATTGACCTAAGTAAGGAGTAACTTTATCGAGTATCAAACAGCTCCAGCTTTTCTTTTTGCTCTGATATCTTTAACATCTTCTTGATAATCCTCATTTTTTTCATATATTTTCTTTTAAAGTTGTTTATTTAAACTGACCAATCAAAAGCCTCAATGAAAGTAGGTGGAGCCTGCTGGCTTCCATGTCCTAATGTTCAAAAAGTTTGGCTTTCACATAGTAGCAACAAGCTCACTCCTCACTTGGTTGCCGTAGTAACGGCGACTCACACCAACTGGCTCCAACATGGCGGCGCCTATGATGCAAAAAAAATGTTTCCTGAACTGACTTCATTTGGTCGGAGCCGGAGGTAAATCGTTTCCTCTTGGTGATGTCACACCAACTCGCTCCAGTTCTCTAATACAGTCGTTCAAAACCTCGTTCAGTCTTTGTGCTTCTACAGTCGTTCGACTCCAATCAGATTCTTTCTTCCATTTTGTCTGTTTGGGTTTTAAAATAGCTTCAAGGAAAGCGGGTCGTGTTTCCTCAGGACTCAGACGCAGCAAAGGATTATGGGTTGTTAGTTAAAGTCAAATCGCATAAAACAAGCCTCAGATAACATAAAAGTAACTGAAACTAAATTGGTAAATTTGTCAATTTGGTTGTTAAATTAAATTATTTTTAAAATACTCAATAGCTGGTTATATATTTTGTGTTGGAAAAATGTGAAAATTTTACCTTAAATAAAATAAAAAAATCTCCCTACTGAGAAACTATCGATTCAATTCTGTCTCAGGAAACTATTTCTATGAAGTTCTTGTGTCCGATATCAAGTCCAGGAAAATCGTTGCAGCTCAGTAAGAACTGGTTCTGTCGGCATCAGAACCAACCTGCTGCTTGGCGCTCTTGTTGGGTTTGACGGAGTAGTGGATGTCCTTCATGGCCCGCTCGATCAGGCTGACCGGGTACGGCCTCTTGGTGTCCGGGTTCACGCACTTGTCGGCCACGGTGGTGGCGATGTCCCTGAACATGGTCTCCAGCTGCGACTGCCTCTCCTTGTCCGACACCTGGAGCTCCCCTTTGGCCAAGATCTGCCCAGAACAGAACCAGAAGGTCCAGCAGCAGCAGAATCAGGTGTAAAGGATGTGGGTCCGGGTCAGTCCGGTACCTGTTTGCAGATTTCCGTCTGATCTTCTGTCCCAAAAGCTTTTACCAGGTCATCCTTCTTGGCCGTCTGGCCTTTTGACACGTTCATGAAGACAGAGTGGGTCTGCAGAACCTCATCCAGGTCTTTCTCTCTGCAGGTAAACAACAAACAAACAAATATTCAAGAGTAAATACAAGTTTTAACAGTCAGAGAGTAAACCAATCTTCAGCTAATCGATGGTCGTTTGCTAATGTTTATGTTCTTACGCTCCGGTTCTCCAGCTCATAACTTTGTTTTTATAACAGGCGATTTCGAAGCGTTTCCCGCCTTTCTTCATCCGAACCACCGCCACGTTCGTCAACCGGATTTGGTTGGTTGGCGTAAATATAGACATTTTTGACGTTTTTCAGGACCAGATACGCGTTTAAGATACAGCTGGCAGAGAAACCGATGTTCGCCAGGCGCGGTCCGTCACTAAAAACAGTCCCCCTGAAACTCTAAACTCAAACAAACGTTCCGCCTAAATGTTTTTTGTCATTTTAAATTATGTCTTTAATATTAAAATCAGTTTAGCATGACATTAATAGGAAGAGTGCAAAACTATTTCCAGACAAAAACTTGCTAACTCAAAAAGTGATTAAAACAGCTTTTCAAAGCCTTTCTCAATAATAAATGAGAGATTGAAAATGTAAAACATATTTATCTTCACACTTTTTCAAAAAAATTTGTTGATAAAAAAGTTTTAAACTATGATTAGCAGCATTTCTAAAGTCATTCATCAGAACTAAATGTTTTTTTTTTAAAAAGTACAGCCTATGTTCCATTTTAATTTTACTACATGCATTGATATTTTAGTAGATTTTTTTCCAATAAGGTATTCTATGGAGGACCAAAGGGGACAAATTCAAATAAATGAATACAACATTTATTCTTTAAATGATTGTCGTTAAATATTTCAATAATTCATAAAAATAACAATTTTCACACGTATGAACTACATTTAATTATAACATGGGTGGGATCTGATTAGTTACCAAGACGTCATAATAAAAGAATTGAGTGCATTTAAGCATTTAAAAGCCCCGCCCTCTCATTTTGATGCGTGAGTTTGACAGATAAAATTAGAAAATGAAACCCTGCAACACTAAACCATTAAGAATAATTAAATTGTGTAATGATTATATTTGTTTATTTCGTTGTTTATAAAAATCAAGGCAAACCAAAAATAGTTCGAAAAAAATTACCCCTTTGGTCTGAAGTGTACGTGCAGTTTTTGTAGTGTTCAATAGAGGGCAGCAAAGACACGCCATGTGAAAATGCATCTGAAGTTTTCAATAAAATAAATTTCAAACAAAATAAGTTGGGTTTTAAAAATTTCACTTCAAGAACGCATCTGTGTGTTTATTCTTATATTTTAATTCGCTTGTTAAGGCTTTTTAAATCTAAAAAGTCCCTCTTTCCACTCTATTCTGAAACGTGTTTAGACTTTTAACTACATTTCCCAGCATTCTTGTCGGCTAGTCAACATGGCTACGTCCACTCATTCAGTTTCTCGTGGTTGTTTAGTCTAATGTAGGCGTGTTAATAGAAGCCATGGCGAAATATTTACTGCTTGTTTTGTTTTATGCATGTTATACGTTTGCTTTGGATATCAAAGGTGTGTTTATTTACGTCTTAAAGTGACCGGAAGTTGAATTTTGGGTTGTGTTTTGGCTAGCATTAGCCGCTAGCATGTGTTGCAGCTTCTTTAAAATTGGCTTTAATTCTGTTTTCAAGTCATTTATTTAAAGTATGAGTGAGTGTAAATGAAGAAACATAATTTGTGGTGTCTTTCCCGGTCTTGCAGCCTCGCAGACCGGGTTCAGCCTCGCCGAGAGTTACCTGACGCTGCTGTGGCACCACCGGGTGTACCTGTACGCGGCTGCCGCGCTCGCCTTCGGCCTCTGGTTCTCACTGAAGGTGGCTCTCAGCAGGGTGAGGGGGCTCTGGCCAAGTCATTGAGACTTTTTTTCTTTTTTGCTCTGAATTTTCTGCTGTTCAGATCTGGGTTGTTTAAATTCTCAGGATGCTTATAAGTTTTCTGAACTTTCATGTTTTCAGAAAAGTTGTGAAAAAGATGCTGTTTCTGGAGCCAGAGGAGCTGAAAAGCAGGAGAAGCCTCATCAGGTTCATGTGTCAGGAGTTAAAATATTTTACGGCTCTCAAACAGGAACAGCAAAGGTAAATGATGATTAAATTTTTTAAAAAAGGACAACCCAACAGATTATTCCCAGAATGCATTACTTTGTAATCTGGAGTATTTCAAACTCTGATCATCACCTGTTTTTAGGGTTTTGCCAACATGCTGTCAGAGGACGTGAAGACTTTGGGTTTTCCTGCTGAGGTGATTGACATGAAAGACTACGACCCAGACGATCGACTTGCTGATGAGGTGAGACAAACTCAAAACAAACTAGCTTTGACCGCTTAAGTGAGAAAAGAATTACTAAGGAATAAAAGGGGATTATTCTGTTTCTGTTTCAATACTTTTCTACTTTTTATACACTTTTATTAATAACGTGGATGCTTTATAGCATTCACGCCTTTCCACACGTTAGAGCTGCCACGATTAGTCGACTAATCGATGATTAATCGACTATTAAAATAGTCAACAACTAATTTAATTGTCGATTAGTCGTTACTTTATTTTATATGGAGTTAGAGTGTTGAAAAGTTGAAAGTTATAATGGTATTATGCTAGCTTTTTGGATTATTTAGGCATTTTTAAAGTTTTTTTTAGGCTAATTTGGAGTTTAGCTAATATTTAAGCTACATGCTAGCTATTTTGACTAATTTAGGATTGTTTCTGTTTTTTTTTTTAGTCTATTTGGTAGTTTAGGTAATATTTCAGCTACATGCTAGCTGCTTTGGCTAATTTAGGATTTTTTCAGTTTTTTAGGCTAATTTGAAGTTTAGCTAATGCTTCAGCTACATGCTACTTATTTTTGGCAAATTTAGGCTCTTTTTTTAGTTTTTTAGGCTGTTTTGGTGTTTAGTTAGCATGCAGCTGAAATATTAGCTAATTTAGTGTTTTCTTTTCTGTTTTTTAGGCTAATTTGAAGTTTAGCTAATATTTCAGCTGCATGCTAGTTATTTTGGCTAAATTATGCATTTTTTTAGTTTTTTAGGTTATTTTAAATTTTAGGTAATGTTTCCAACACTGGACTGTGCAGCTGACCCGGGTACAGTGGGGTGTGGCTTAGATCAGGCCCACAGACACGAAAGGAGGAAGGGTTTGGGGAGGGAAAGGAGGGAAGAAAAAGAATGCGTGCCCTGTCTAGGCTACCCCACTTGGTGGGACACAGCCTTGGTATATGTATGTATGTAATGTTTCAGCTGGCTTTCAGCTTCAGCAATTTTAGTTATCAATTTCAGCATCTTTAACTATCTATTTCAGCCTACAACATTCATAATACCATTATTTCAGGTCGTTGTTTATATCTAGTTTTTAGTTAGTTTAGAGCTAATGATGATTAAGATGTGTGTCTTACATTCAGTTTGCGCATGACCGATTAGTCGACTAATCGATGATTAATCGATTATTAAAATAGTCAACAACTAATTTAATAGTTGATTAGTCGTTACTTTATTTTATATGGAGTTAGAGTGTAGTAAAGTTGAAAGCTATAATGGTATTATGCTAGCTTTTTGGATTATTTTGGTAGTTTTTAAGTTTTTTTTTTTAGACTAATTTGGAGTTTAGCTAATATTTAAGCTACATGCTAGCTATTTTGACCAATTTAGGATTGTTTCTGTTTTTTAGTCTATTTGGTAGTTTAGGTAATATTTCAGCTACATGCTAGCTGCTTTGGCTAATTTAGGATTTTTTCAGTTTTTTAGGCTAATTTGAAGTTTAGCTAATACTTCAGCTACATGCTACTTATTTTTGGCTAATTTAGGCTCTTTTTTTTAGTTTTTTAGGCTGTTTTGGTGTTTAGCTAGCATGCAGCTGAAATATTAGCTAATTTAGGATTTTTTTTTTCCTGTTTTTTAGGCTAATTTGAAGTTTAGCTAATATTTCAGCTGCCTGCTAGTTATTTTGGCTAATTTAGGCTTTTTTTTTTAAAGTTTTTTTTTAGGTTATTTTAAATTTTAGGTAATGTTTCAGCTGGCTTTCAGCTTCAACAATTTTAGTTATCAATTTCAGCATCTTTAACTATCTATTTCAGCCTACAACATTCACAATTCCGTTATTGCAGGTAGTTGATTATATCTAGTTTTTAGTTAGTTTAGAGCTAATGATGGTTAAGATGTGTCTTTACATTCAGTTTGCGCATGAACAGATTAGTCAACTAATTGGAAAAATAATCGGTTATTAGTCGACTATTAAAATAATCGTTTGTGGCAGCTCTACCGCACGTTTCGGCACATAAAAACTCAATCACTGTTTCAGCGATTTTAGTAATCTTGGTATTAAAACGTTCAGCTCGTTAAGAACATTATTGCTTGTTCTTTTGGTATTCATAAACTTCTTTTTTTTTTTAAATATTGAGCAAAATATGCCCCGTAGGAAATGAATGAAGCATTGGTCAAATAATTCAAAAACATTGTGTATTTTGAAACTTTTTTTTAGTTTTAAAGGTAAATTGGAGAGCAAAATGCTAGCTGTTTTTAGCTAATTTATACATTTTTCCAGTTTTTAGGTTAATTTAGAGTTTAGCTAATATTCTTGCATTATGCTAGCTGTTTTGGCAAAATTAGATTTTTTTTTTTTATAATTTAGAGTTTGGCTAATATTTTAGCATTATGCTAGCTGTTTTCTCTCATTTTAGACATTTTTCCTGTTTTTTAGGTTAATTTAGAGTAGAGCTGCCACAAACGATTATTTTAATAGTCGATTAATCACCGATTATTTTTTCCGATTCGTCGAATAATCGGGTCATGCACAAACTAGATGTAAAGCACAGATCTTAACCATCTTTAGCTTTAAACTAACTCAAAAACTAGATAAAAAACATAAATGATATTGCTAGTAGTTGCTGTAAGCTGAATTTGGCTGCTAATGATGTTGGTGATGACAGCTGAAGATGCTAAAACTGATAGCTGGAAAACCTAAAGCTGACAACTGAAAACAGTGAAGTTGATAGCTGAAAATGCTGAAGCTGATAGCCAGCTAAAATGTTAAATACCCAATATGCCGAAAAAAGCATAAGTCAGCAAAAATAGCTAGCATGCAGCTGAAATATTAGCTAAACTCCAAAATATCCAAAAAAAAAGCCAAAATATCTAGCATGTAGCTGAAATATTAGCTGCGCTCTAAAATATCCTAAAAAACCTTAATAAATCCCATAACTCTCCAAAAAGCTAGCATAATGCCATTTTAACTTTCAACTTTACTAAACTCTGACTCCATATATTATAAAGTAACGACTAATCAACTATTAAAATAGTCGCCGACTATTTTAATAGTTGATTAGTCATCGATTAGTCGACTAATCGTGGCAGCCCTAATTTGGTGTTTAGCTCATATCTTAACAATATTTTGGCTATTTTGAGAAACTTAGACATTTTTCCAGTTTTTTTAGGATAATTTGGCATTCAGCTAATATTTTATCAAGGTTTCAGATGACGCATTTTCAGTTTCAGCCTCTTCAGCAGCCACATTTAGCTTACAACATTCACACAAGCATTAGTGAGTGTCATGCTACATATATTTAGTTAATTTTACAATTTTCTCCTCACATTTTTTAATGAGAAGGATCCCTGCATTCAAAACCTTTTACATGATTTCATTAAAGACCCACACCGATGATTATGTCGTCTTAAATGTGTAATTGTGCCATTTTTCTCAAGACGGAGGACGTATATTAACGCTGTAATGCTTAAAATGAATATTTCTTTATTTATATTATAAGAGCAAATGAAAAAAAGCAGTTTGAAAAAGATCGTATTTGTGACATAGAAAATAGATCCATGAACGTCTTTGTTGAAACTGTACGACTGGATCGCTCCAGCATTGCTCTGAGTTTTTGTTTCACCGGTAACGTTACGTTGGGGGTGTGAGGGTCTAATCTATCAGAAAAACGTAACACAAACGTGCTAAAAACACCAAAAATCCCCTTTTTATTGCAGATTCTCGACTGTTAATGTGACGTTTTAGAAGACAGAACAAAGTCTAACTCCTTGTGGTGGTGTTTACCTGTGTGTTCAGTGTGTGAGTGGGTCGGTGTGTGTGTTCCTGGTGGCCACTTACACCGATGGGCAGCCCACGGAGAGTGCAGAGTGGTTCTGCAAGTGGCTGGAGGAAGCCTCCACAGACTTCAGATACGGGAAAACCTACCTCAAAGGTCTCCGATATGCAGTGTTTGGTTTGGGAAACTCTGTCTACGTCGGCCACTATAACACAGTAAGAACAAGTCAAGGGTTCAGTGTCCAACTTTATTAGATGCAAACCAAATCCAACCGTCTTTTCTCTCTGCAGGTGTGTAAAAACGTGGACAAATGGCTGTGGATGCTGAGCGCAAAGCGACTGATGACCAGAGGCGAGGGCGACTGCAACGTGGTGAAAAGCCGCCACGGCAGCGTTCAGGCCGACTTTCAGGCGTGGAAAGGGAAGTTCTTGAGTCGCCTGCAGGCTCTGGGGAAGTGCGAGAAGAAAATCTGTGGGGGAAACTGTAAGACGGGAAACTCCTGCAAGAGCGAGACGGACAGAAAGGAGGAAGAGGAGGAGGAGACGTCCAAAGAGATCGGCTCTGAGGTAAGAAAAATATACAGGCGCGCATCTCACCGTTACTGAAGTGAGCCAAAGACAAACGGCGAGCAATTCTAGGTTAAAATATAATGCTAAAAAATGTTGAGTGATGTACAAAAGAAATGTGCTAACATAATAAAATAATTCTTGGGAAAGCTGAAAAGAAATGTATGACAGAGTATAGGAGACATTTTACAAGCAAAAGGATTTTTTTTTTCTAAATAATTTAAAGTTGTAAATTTACGAGAAAAATTGTCTTAACTTTTAAATAATGAGATTAAAGTAATATATTTATAACTTTAAAAGTCGTAAATTTATGAGAAAAATTAGTGAATTTACAAGAAAAAATGTAACTGTTAAATTATAAGAACAAAGTCGTATATTAGATTACATCTGCAATAATTACAGGCTAAATTTCTGACTTTTTTTCAATTTTTTTTATAGTCATAAATTTTGGGAAAAAAAATCCTAAATTTCTGAGACATAAACACCAACATCGTGTGTATGTCGGAGCCGTGGAGCATTTCCTGAAGCTTTACCTTTAGATAAAAAACAAAGAAATTCTGAACCTTTTAGCAACTCAACTTTTCACTTTCCTTTTTTTTAAAATTTAATTTAATTTAATTTAATTTAATTTAATTTAATTTAATTTAACTTAATTTAATTTAATTTAATTTAATTTAATTTAATTTAATTTAATTTAATTTATTTTAATTTAATTTAATTTAATTTAATTTAATTTAATTTAATTTAATTTAATGTTATGTTATGTTATGTTATGTTATGTTATGTTATGTTATGTTATGTTATGTTATGTTATGTTATGTTATGTTATGTTATGTTATGTTATGTTTTTTTATTTTATTTTATTTTATTTTATTTTATTTTATTTTATTTTATTTATTTATTTATTTATTTATTTATTTATTTATTTTTAAATAAAAACAAAAACAAAAAACATTCCACTTTCCAGGTTTCAGTAATGTGGAGTTTCTAAAGTAAAACAAACAGCTAAGAAACACGTTTTCAGGACCGCCACTTTATTCCGTCCTCATTCACAGACGCAGAAGTTTGTCAGTTTACGTCATGGAGTCGTCCTGCGCAGAAAGAACAGCAAAGAGGAACGAAAACTGTCTGTTACATCACTATAAGAAAAACTGGGCCTCTTCATAGGAAACGTCACAGAGTTGGAGGAGATTTCGTGTTTTGTTGAGGAAAAAGTGATTAGAAGCTGCGAGGAAATCGATGACTTCATCAATGAAACCTGCAGAGATCCAGCAAGTGTCAATGAATAAAACATGAATGAACTGTAAATGAAACAAAGGAGCTTCCAAACATTTGAAACATCATCAATAAACATTCAGATTATCTGTTCAAATCCAGTTAATTTACTTAATTTACACTGGAGGGAACGCATGCTCACTTCCACTTCAATCTTATAAATTTATGACTTTAAATCTTGTAATATTATTATTATTATGTTTATTTTTTGTGGCCCTAAAACATATACATTAAATAAAATTAAAAAACAAAAAAATGTTATAGAAAGGGGTGGGACCACAAAAGAATTCTCTTCTACCCACTCCTTTTCAAGCACATTGTTTGCTTTACTTGTATATTTGTATTTTTTCAATTCTTATATTTGTATTTTTTCAATTCTTATGGTTATTTTGTATTTTTGTACTTTTAAATTCTTATATTTGTATTTTTCAAATTCTTATTTTAATTTCATTTTGTGTTTGAAACAAAGAACAATAAAAAAAAAATAAAAAAAATAATACTGAACAAATCATAAATTATTCTAATCTTTATTATGCTTCATTGCTTGGTAAAAAAACATAATAATGAAAACGGAATAAAAAAGATGCTAAATTATCTGGTCTAAGTTGGATGAAAGAACAGAAATAGCTCACTAATAGAAAAAATAAAACATTAAAAATGATATGATAAATACACAGCACGCTAAGATCATTAGATTGACAAAATAACAGATAAAATGAAATAAAATCAGCTGCCAGACTGTACTGTTTATAAATATGTTAATATTAGGAAAAAATGTAGTTTTGACTCAACAGATATATATGAAGGGGACTGATGGATGATGATGAATTGGAATGAATTGAATCTCTTTGGTGAAAACCGGTCAACATTGCAGGTTTCTCTATTTCACATTTCCATGTTGGCACGCCGTGTGTTGTCATGGAAGCGTGGCGCCAGCTTCCTTCCCTCTGAAGGTGACGAGGAGCTGAGAGCTGCACAGGGAGGCCGTCATCTCCTCTGTGTCGTCCTGTAGCTTCATGTGATGAAAAACCACAAACCAACGACGGATTGAATGAAATAAAACTTCTGTTTTAGGCGGAACTGATGGAATCCAGCAGCGATGGCGAGGAGTCGGACGTCACCGGCGAGAGGAAGTCCGTGGTCGACCTGGAGGATTTGGGCAACTTGATGACCAGCGCCAGGAAAGCGAAGGTCTGTTTACAGCAGCTTCATCGGTATTCAGGGAGAAACTGTAGCTGTGGGAGGGAAAAACGGCAGATGGTTTGATAGACGGCAGACTTACGTAATCAGGACGACGCCCACTGCACTCGTTTGTGAGGGACGGGTGACTCAAAAGAGCTGAATCGGAGAGCGGGACGAGAATTCATCAGAACGTCTGTCTGTCCGACCCTGATAGAAGAGTCTCTCTGCACATGTGAACGCGCTTTGAATTTAAAAAAAAAACAAACTTCCAGTTGAAATGAGTATTTGGAGAAAACAGAAGAATCCTTCATGATTACAAGAATGGTTGAGTGACGAATAAAGGAAAATAAACACGTCAAACCATAACGATTTAATGACATTTAAATGGTTACTACAGTAATCCCCGCCCCCTTATTCGCAGGGGTTAGAGACCCTCCCACCCCCACAGCCAAAGGACGTCTGTTACCGATCCATTTTCATCCAAAACACTTCTGATCATACCTTGTAAACATTTATTAAAGAACATTGGAGTATTGCACCAACAGCATACTCCATGTCCCAATTCCTTCACTACTCACCATAAACTGTGTCTGAGTCATATAGTGCTCTCTGAAGCTACAATTCCAAAAATCCCCCAGAAGTCTTTGCAAAATACTTCACTACATTAGCGAATATAGACCACAATGCATTGCAGTTGAGCAATTTTTGCATTAAAAAAACATGTTTAATGGTAATTTTAAATAAACCACATTTATTTCATTAAATGTTTTTATTTGATTTTCACTTCTGGAAATCGATGATGTCATATCTGGTGTTCAGAAAAACAAAAGAAGCTTAGTGAGCTCGTGTCCGAATAGTTTTTAAAGTCCAATAAAGTTATATAGTTTTTTAGTAGTTTGTTGGAATTCTCACGATGCCTTAACCCTAAAACGCTTTGGCTATAAAAAGTTAAACCGTCAGTAATTTTTACCCGATATAATGCAGGCAACAAAAATTTTTTGTCATAGAAAAATAGATCAAAATGTGACAACACTCGATGCAATAGATATGTTTTCTATTATTTTCATCTGTGGTTTATGTAACAAAATGGAAAATGAAAGCACAGATATTATCCTAAAAACATGATTGAAAAATACAAAAAAACAGGAATTTGAGAACAAAAAATTCATGAAAAAATAAAAAATGAAAATTTAGTCTTTGGTCCACCCATTCCTGGGAGATTTGAGACTTTACCCAGAGACTCATGATACTCAGAAAAATGCAACATTTTGAAAATCCTGCACAGCATTCCGCTTTTTCGCATTTCTTTATTCACAGTTTCACGTGTTCACAGATTTTTTTCAGTCACGTGACTCTTTCAGTTTGTCATAAATACTTTGAAAACAGAAGACGCTTGTATGAAATGTTTGTTTCCGTAGGAGGTGCTGCGCTGCTGAAGTGCATCTCCACACAGCAGAGCCCCCTCCCCCGTTCCGCAGCTCCTCCGCGTGACTAAACAAAAACACGCGAATTTGTGAAACGTGAGTTAGCAGGGAAGCAAGTCTTTTTACTGGACGTATGAAATATAATATAATATAATATAATATAATATAATATAATATAATATAATATAATATAATATAATATAATATAATATAATATAATATAATATAATATAATATAATATAATATAATATAATATAATATAATATAATATTGTATATGTATATACTATATATGTCTTTTTACTGAATATATGAAATAAAATTCAATAATATATCATAAATAATATAAAATAATATGTATTTAATCACTTTCATTTATACTTTTTTTAGAGTAGGCGATCAGAATAAGAAAAACGTCAAATAAAAATATTTAAAATGAAAGTATTGATAGTATCACTTTAAACAAATGTCATAATTAAAGTTTTTTTTGTCGGTTTCCTTGTTAACTTGTTTCAGCAGGAAACAAAACATCTGGCGTTACGTTTACAAGGATACAATTAATTAAAATGTGTGATCACAATGAAAATGCTTCACAGAAATCCTCCAATCGGAACCCTCTGACCCGATCAGAAGTTCTGTCTCTCTTTTAGCACCAATCAAACGGGCCGGTGCAGGATAATAACAGCACCTTTTTGGCTCTAATAGCAGCCGGAGTTTATGGATTTTCATTTTTGTTGGTTTCCGTTTGGATCATTACTGCTCTGCTTTCTGTGCCGCTCTGTCTGGGTTTGCAGAGTTCAGCAGAGGGCATGCTGGGAACATAATGCGTTTGGATTGACCAGAACGCTCGGCCTGCTACTGTAAGTGCAGGACGAGCAAGTGTTGATAAGTGATGGAGTCGGACAGATGTCCATAAGTGGAGGCGAGCGCGGGCTCTGCGCTGTCAGGACGGCAAAGTTCTGGTCCGTTAAGCCCGTCGGCGCCGACATCTGGGTTCTGTGGAGGAACTCTGCTCACATTCAGACCATTTTTAGAATCAATTACAGCTAAATAAATAAATGAAAAAGTCGTAATTAAAGTATTAGATTTACAACTTTAAAATTAATACATTTATTACTATAAATCGCTTAAGTTTACTTTTAAGTTTTTCATTAACGGGTTAATCTTAAATTAGATTTTAAAACTTTTTTCAGCTCAGGGGTCAGTAACTGGTGGCTTCAGAGCCATAAGTCTAACCCTTCAGTGGCTGAAGAAAAATAAAATGATGAGAGGAATTACAGATCAGGAGATCGTTCTGACTCTGCTGTAATGTCGGGCGTGGCAGACAGGAGGCGCTCTCGCTGCTCCGCGGTGGGTTCTGGTTCTGCTCCTGGGACAGCTCTCATCGTTTCTGCTGGTTGAAAGAACTATAAGCTGTAAAAGAACCTGAAAAGCTGCAAGGAAAGCCCAACTGAGAACGGATTTCTGTGAAAATAATCAAAGTTTGAGCTTAAATTTCCATTTAGTGGAAGAAGACCTGCAGGTTCAACTCAGTAGAGAATCAGAACGTTTTTGACTTGATATTATATTTGTGTTGTAACTGATGAAAGCTAAATCATATTCATTTATTTCACCACTTTAGCTTTTGTTTTGAATGTAGAATTTATATTATATGTAAGAAAAATCATCATTTGAAAAAAAAAACAAGAATACACAGAAATTAATTATATAAAACTGTGTGATTCCGAGACTTTCAAGACACAGACACGCACCGGTCATGAGAAACACGCTCTAGAACGTGTTTTTAGTCTGTGGTGTTCACACTGGTCAATCAGGGAGGGGCTTCTTTTTTTTTTTTTTTTTTTTTAATCTGCTGTTTACTGGTGCGTGTCTGTCACCTAAAGTTGGAAGAGGCTCGATGTGAAATGTCAAAGCGGCTCAGATCTGGGGAATTTTGCTCCAGAATTTTTTTTTTACACAGCTCTACTCGGTTATATGAAAAAGTTGGTGTCATAGAATTCCAGACGAGAGCAAACCGGAATGAAGGATTTTCTCCTCAGTGAGCAATTTACAACTGTTGATACTTCCTTGATTGAAAAAGCGGCACCATCTAAACTATGGGTTCAAATCAGAATCACCTTAAAGTGAACGACAAAACAGAGGGAAAACTTGAAAAATAGACATTGTAACTGAAATTTATTTTTGAAAATTTGAAAAAAAGACATTGTAAATTAAAAAAAATGAGAATTTGAAAAAAATGTTTTGCAAATTTGAAAGAAAATCCTGAAAACTAGAAATAAATTTTGAAAATTTGAATTTTTTTTCAAATAAAAAAAAAAACCCCGGAGAACTTGAAATAAATCTTAAAAATAAAAAATGAAGATTTGATTTTTTTTTTTAATTTGGAAAAGGAAATAAAAAAATACAAATTGAAACAATTATCATTCCATTACTGACAGCTGCTGTCTTAAATTTTCATCATTTTTTATTTTATTTTTTGTGGCTTTTCAGAACCTTCACCTTTAGTCCTCAGTTTTTACAGTTTCAATTCTGATTTTCGAGTCTTCGCTGTCTAGCAGAGCCAAGTTTTACATGGGGGCGGGGCTTTAAACTTACAGCATCAAGCTAACATTAGCGGCCATAAGCAATATTGCATCAATCAAGTTGTACAGTTTTGACCCAGAATCAGTATTTTCTACTGCGTGAGTATCAACCGCTCATCATTTCTGGCACACCTGAGCATGAGCGGGATAGTGTGCGCGCAGGGGGAGCAGAGACTTTGACACACCCATTTCAGTCGCTACATCATTACTCTGAACATTTTCTAGCATCTGGTTTTCTGATCCAACACGATTTGAATTAAGAAATACTCAGAAATGTAGTTTTAATTGTAAAAATATTACAAGAACATGTTAAAAAAAATGATTGGAGTGGGTCTTTATTGTACAGACCATTTAGTTAAGGTATGTTGTTAGTTTCGTTTCATTGGTTCTTCTTTCATTTGAGGTACCACAGGGCTCAGCGCTAGACCCCTTTTCTTTTCTCCCTTGTATTTTTCTCCTCTACAATCTATTCAGAGGCTGTTTGGATTTTTTCTCCACTACTATGCTGATGATACTGTAATGTACAGGTCTTGAACATTCAAAGACAAGTTTCCCATCTATTCTTAGCTTTGGTGTATTGATTAACACCACATTAAGTTTTACTGAGAGAAATCACAGAAATTAGAGTTTTTGGCAACTTTTTGTTTTACTTCCAGTGTGGATCTGACCTTAACTGTCTCTAATCTGAGCTTTTCTAACATTTTTCATCATATTAAAGGTTACACATTTGTTGCATACACTTTTCTCCATCAGTTGCAGAGGAAGGTTAAATATATTTAGCATTTACATGCAGCTAATACTGTTTAAGTTTTATAAACAATATAAATCGCTCCTCAATTTAGCTTAAACGGAATGAAACTACTGGGCATAACAAGAAGAAATGTTAGTCTCTGTAAACACACATCCAAAGGTTTGCTGGAATGGCAGTTCTTGAAAAAGTTCCTGAAAAAGTTCCCGTTGTTGGATTGGAGCTCAATCAACCATTTGATTGTAATTTTTCTGGATGTTTGTGGCTCCAAAATCTGACCTGGAGAACCAGAAAACTGTTTTGGACTCTTCAGTGAAGAGTGTCGGTGAGTTCTCACTTCCCCGCCGAGCGTTTACTCCATTTGCTTCCGGGTCGGGAGCCCTGAAGCGAACCGAGCAGTAATAAGTGAACTGTCCCGGCTGATCACATTTATCCGCCAACAAAACCCGGATCTCCATGTAAATTTGCTGACAGTCGGCTCCTCTGGAGCTCGTCTGCACTGACAAAGGTGACACACGAATCCCTGCGGAAAAGCCCAGCCAGCACTTCAGTAATTGGGAGCAGCTGTCATTTAATACGGTGAGTTTAAAAAAAAAACCCAACAATCTGGCTGTCAAAGCCTTCCAAAAAAGAAAAACCGATTCCTGCAGCTCCATTTTCAGGATTTCATCTATTTTTGGTTTGTGTGCAGAGCAGGTCGGACTTATTTAGATTCTTATTTGACTTACAGTAATCTGGTTCTGGTTCTGTTAATCCGTCAAACCAACAGGAGGCGGCTCGCACACTTCATCAGTCTGCCCCAACATTTATTAGAATAAATGGGACCAAAAGCAGAAAAATGCTCAGATCAACTCAAAAATATGGGATATTTTACACTAATTCTGCAACAGAAGTGAATCATTGTTGAATGGAAGAACAAAGATGTTAAAATGTTTCTGATTAAGGAACAAAAACTCCAATAAACCAGTTTTCTGCAGGTAAACGTCTGTTTTCCACTTTCCTGAATGAATTCACAAACCGCTTCACTTTGGATTTTTCCTCAGGGAATAAAAGACGATCAAACGCTTTATTGGAGAAGTCTAAAGTATTTTTAGGAAGCTCTTTTTTCCTTTTTTTTTTGTTCCTCCTCAGGGCAAAATCGGTTCTCAGCGAGACGGCGAGGTGGTGAAGGTTTCCAAACTGAACGGGGTGAAGAAGATTGATGATGATGGAGAAAGACGAGAGATGATCACGCCGGCGCTGAGAGAAGCTCTGACTAAACAAGGTAACAGAGAAACCGGGATTTACTGCAGATTTACATCCTGATTTCATCACGTACGCTTTCCTTTAGAGGAGTTTCAGCTTCATCCTGTTTGATCCATGTTTAAAAAACAGAGAAAAGCATCTTTTATGGCTTTTTAAAATACTTATCAACAATTATTTTCAGCCAAATTGGATTAGAACTATTTATTTTTTATATTTAAAACCAGCAAAAATGTTTTAAAATTTGATATTAAGTGTTCACTAATTTAAAAGGAAAACCTGCTTAAATTTGTATTATTTAAAAAAAATTAGGCATCAACTTTGAGGCTTCATTTAACATTTGAAGAAGTACAGATAGAATGATGATAATTCAACTATACAAATTTATTTATTTGCTTTTATCCTGTGAGATTTATCCATTTAGGCAGTTATAGCATTTCATATCTATTTTATTTATTTATTTATTTATTTTAGCATTTTTACAGTCAATTTTGCTGATTTAAATTTGCTTAATTTATGTTCCCAACCTTGTAGATTAATTTCAAAGTTAATTGCAAAATAAGAATTATATTTCATTGCACTTTTTTTAACATTTCTTTTTACTTTCTCTTATAAAGACTTGTTCTTGATTGATTTATTTATTTATCTATTTATTTTTTTTAGTTATAATGTACAATACTTACAATCTACTTAAGAAGAAGAACAGGACGAGGATGAAGAGCAACTTTCGTTCTTATTATTTCACATGATACAATCAGATGACTAAATCAGTGAATATAATCAAAACAAACACCAAACCTATAATAAAAACAATAATACAAACAGGAACACAATATTGACATCACGATGCATACATTTTGTTTTTTACATTTAAACCTAAAGCAAACAATACTTAAACATTTTTCAACAAATTCCATTTTTTGACCCCAGCAAACAAAATAGTCATTTATTTAAGAGTAGTTTTTACTTTAGATGCTTTAAAGTCATAATTTCTTCTACTATTTCCTTCATTTATAACAAATAGATTTTGTAAACCTCAGGGAAACATCAACTTTTTGGCCTTAAACATTACCAGCAGTGTCTGCGAAGAACATAAATCTTTAAATGTGAGTATTAATGACTGAAAGAATAGCTCAGAGGCGTGCTCATTGTAGAGAGTCATATGCATTATTTTTAATGATTTTTTTTGCTAAATTATTAAAGGTTCTACGTTTGACTCATAAGAATTACCCCAGACTTCCAAACAATATGAAAAATATTGTAGAATCAAAGAGAAACACAAAATATACTTAAAAAAAAAAGTAAAAATCTTGCAATCTTTATGTAAACAATATGTTGCTTCCATTTTAAATTCTTTTCAATAATAATCCCTAAAAATCTAAATTCCTGAACTCTTACTATATTGGAAGACTAAGATTTGAAGTGGATTTTTTGTTACTAATTAACATAAACTTTGTTTTATTTAAATTGAGAGAGAAAGTTTGTTTCTTTAAAAAATTTCTGAGTAGCTGTATTATTTTTTATTTATTTATTTTTTTGTGAGGTGGCGTGTAAACTTTTTGTGATTTGATTTAACATTTTTATAATGAGTGTGTTTAGGTTTTTTTTTTAGAAAAAAAACATTTCTTAGCAGAAAAATATGGCTGAATATTTTCCAACCGCACTTTTTTTTTTTTGCTTATGAAGGATTAAGCTGTCAATTTAAAGGTTACAAGATTTTTTTTTTAACTATTTAGTTCGTTTAGGTTTAAGCTGAAAAATTATTATTAAACGTAGCGGTTTTAAAATTAAAATATATAAAATTATCAGTTTTAATTATTTAAATAAACATTTTGCTTCTTTATCAATGGTTATCAATTAAAATTTAAATTTGTAGTTTTTCTTATCTTTCAATTCAATGTTGTATGGCATGAGAAACCAGCTCCTTCTTTTGTTTTACTGCGATGAGCCTTTTGGGATGTGCATATTTCAAATCAAGCTTTCTTTGTAAAAAATAAATGAATAGTAATAAAAAAAAGTGCTTTTTATGCCATGCAGCTCAAAGCGCTTAAGGTCGTGTCACACAGCCATCACTTACATTTTTCTGATGTTTTTGTAATTTTGGTCTTTTGTGATAAAAAGCTACTGACGTGGTTCGTGCATGAGTCACGTACTATTGCAGATGAACTGCATAGGAGCTGCGCATAAACTGCAAAATTTTCAACCGGCCAAAAACTTTGAACAGCTCAAAACTGAATTCACGTAAAGATATGAAAGCTGAGACCCTCGACAGACATCTGCGGTGCGTACCAGGAGAATCTGACTGCTTCAGTAAAACAGAAACCATAAAAATGGAAACATTGGCTCAATTAGCAAGAACTATTGTTATTTATCAAATACATTTAAAGAAACCATGAGCTCAATATTTTAATTTGATAAAAACTATTAATTTCAAATGTAACAACTTACATAACTTTCGTTAATGGATCCACTGTTTGAGTGTTTTCAGTGAAGTGTCACGAGGATCTGCGGTTGGTGCTGTCCGAGGTCCTGACGAGAAATGATTTCTGCCCAGAGCTCTGATCGTCAAAGTGAAGAAATTCAATAACGTGCGGCTTTATCTCTTCTCTACGGGGTTTATTCATAAAATATCTGCGAAAAGTTTATGTGCAAAGACCACAACTTTTCCACATAAGGTCAATTTTTCTTACTTTGAACATGCGCAAAATGTTCGCAGCGGCAGTTTAGAAAAAAACATGAATAAATACGACATTAAAAAAATAAATAAATAAAATCTTTGCCCTCCCCTTCCCACCCACAATGAATCCAGGCATAAAAGCATGACGGCAATTATGTAAGCGACTCCGAAAATGATTTAGAATAAATCATTTAAATGATTTAAATGTAGCCTCTTTTTAATCAACTTCATCAGTTAAAAAAAAAAAAACTGTAGCATGAATAATTTTTATGCAAAAATCTGTTGTTTTTGAATTTTGAGTAATCTTTTTGAAGTGTTGAAATAAAGTAAACAAAGCAGTAAACGCAATAGTGATTAAAATCAGAAATTTCTATTATTATTATTTATTTTTATTTTATTATAATTTATGCACAAACTCAAAATGCTGTTTGTGAATATTTAAGGTTCACATCAGTTCAGACTTGCATCTGGTTCTGTTTCCTAAACTTGAGCCCGTTTTGGTTCCAGATCTTCCAGATTCTGGTCCAAAGCAGATTTTTAACGGTTCACCAGGTTGATGGTTTAAAAAGCAGAAAAGTGATGAAATCCTGAATGAACAGCAGCTTCATTCAGCTGCAGGACTCCTGATTTATGCGTTTGTCTCTTTAAAGTAGCATCTGTTGGGTGTGTGACGGTGGACAATATATTCACATCATCTGACTGCATTACTTTGCAATAAAAGAAGCGCATTAGAGATGCAGAGCACCAGCTGCTTTCCAGCATCTGCTGAACCTCAATCTGCACACAAGGTCAGCGAGGACCCAAACATGAATCATTTTCTTTAATTCTGCGGTAAACCAGACACACGTTAGGCAGGAAACAGTTTGTTTTTATTCATGAGTATGAAAAGCTCTCAAATAATTCTTTCTCCACTGGTAAGAATCCAAAATCCTCTAAAGACTATCCTGAAGGGATTTTCTCAATCTTCTTCTTTTGTGATTGACTCTAAACATTTTATCTTCTTTTATCTTCACCTAAACAAACAAACAAACAAATAAACATTTTTTTTACCCTAACATGTCAGTCTTCCTACTAAAAAAGATACTCCCTAAACTCACAGAGTCAAACCAGCACACTCTGCTAACTTCTAGTGGTTTGTTACTGATGGTTGAAACTATTGAACAGGCTGCGTATAGTTGAAATGTAGAAAGAAAACTGATATTTTTCAAGATTAAGCTGTTAAAGGCTACAGAAGTCCCATAGAAAGAAAACACAACATCAAATCTAGAAAAAAGCCATTAACCTACTTTTAAAGCAGTTTTTTGTTAAATAAATATCATTCGTTCCATGACACGTCAACAGTGTTTTGAATGACTATTTATGTGAAAATAGTTCTAAATAAAGAAAAATCCATATGAAATCAAACCTGGCTAAACATCTCCTATACATAAATCACCACTAAAGTCAGTTGTTTCTAGCAGATAAAGTGGGGTGTCATCAGCGTAAAGTCGGACTTTAACTGAATTATTAGTTGTTCGTAGATGTATTAGATTTTTTTTGCTGATTATTTTACCATAATTTATTGCTGTTTCATTTTTTTAAACATAAAACAAAATGTTTTTGTGTTTATCTGATGAGTGTCAAGCTGCAGCAAAAAGAAGTCATTGTTCTAAAAGTTTTACTTAAAATTTATAACTGATTCTGACCTTTTTTTTGTCTTGGCTTCCTGGTGTCCTTCCTAGAGTCAACAGCTGCACATTTGAAGTTAAATGAAATTAAGTAAACTTCAGTTTTGCACAGACTGATTTGTGAAAATATTGTTTGACATTAAAAAAAGGTCAAGGACCACTACTCTAAAAGAGTGTCTATGAAAAAAACAAATTCAAAAAATATATAATTTTGTTTTTCTTTCTGAAGTTGGATACAAATCATTCAAAAGTGATAATTAGTGCTGTTTGGATCCTGAACTCATGTTTTTATTAACGATCTTCCCTAAAATCAATGATTTAATGGATTTGACTCATCACATCCACACTAAACACATTACTATCACACTTTTTTTTTTTTTTTTTTCTGGCGCAGCACGAGCCAAACCTTTGCAGTCCCACTGAGAGCTTCCACAACAAACTATAAATAGGACTTTATTTGACCAAATGTTGACCTATTTGAAGTGTTTACTTTGGCACAGTCAGTCCTGGCAGCAGGTAAGGTTCCTTTACAGGAGGAGGAGGAGGATTTTGGCCTCTTTTAGTGACATACAGTCCAGGAAGTCTGTGTTTACTTGATTCTTCTTTTTCTGGCGGATGCCGGAGTCACAGGATGCTGAACGATTCTTCCTGAAAGAATGTTTTCTGCTGCACCTTCTGGGATGTAGTTAAGCATCCAACAAAGAGGAGAAAGAATCACAAAGGAAATTTAACTCGTGGGGGTTCTGACAGAAGCTGCTCCTGTAAACAAACGTAACATGTTTACAGATCAGAAAATTCTGTTTCACTTCAGATAAATGAGGGAGGATTTTGTTTGTCTTTGCTAGAGGGAAGAATCTGTAGAAAATGTTTTTATTTGACCTAAAACAACAAGTGGTAAATTCGTCTTGTTAATGTAACACCTTCATTAGATGTGGTTTTATTTTTAATGAATCAACAGTGAAGTTTTACTTCAGATGAGCTGCTTTTAAGGAGGGTGAAACGCCGAACCCCCACATTGCTTCTGGTGGTTATAGGTCGGTTCCACTGTTTGGTAGGAAAGCGTGTGAATGAGACTATAAAGTATCTTAAAGGGTAAAGTTGGAGGCTGACTCCACCCACAGCTGAAGTTTGAAAATCCAGTCAGAGGGGCGGGGCTTGTGGGTAGGACTGTTATCATTACTGGACCTGCAGATCATGACATCACAAAATTCAACTGTA
This sequence comes from Oryzias javanicus, assembly GCA_003999625.1. Taxonomy (NCBI): domain Eukaryota; kingdom Metazoa; phylum Chordata; class Actinopteri; order Beloniformes; family Adrianichthyidae; genus Oryzias; species Oryzias javanicus. The sequence goes on along the minus strand of CM012449.1, from coordinate 33,839,707 downwards.
ATACCTCTTTTAAACCTGTAGAGGGCAGCACACAGATAGTTTTTGACTATATTTTGAAGAATTAAACAGTTTTATTTCTATTTGTTAAAAATTTGGCAATGATCAACAGACAGAACTTTTAAACTTTTTATAGCACAGCCAAAAAAAAGTTAATTTAGGGTTTGGTTACCCTTTAAAGTGAGCTGGATTCAATTGTGAAAGTTCTCCCTCTAAAAAAGATGAGAGAGAGCTGTAATTAATAATAAGACAAAATTAAAAAATCCAGATTTATAAAGAATTTATTTGCAAATGATGGTGGAAAATAAGTATTTGGTCACCATAGTAACAAAGGCCACCATCAGTAACACGCTACGCCGCTATGCCGCCTGCAGTAGCAGACGTGTATCCCAGCTAAAGTCAGTCCAAGTGCAGGCCCGTCTAAAGTTTGCTAGATGATCTGGATGATCCAGAGGAGGATTGGGAGAACGTCCTATGGTCAGTAGAAGAAAGTAGAACTTTTTGGTAAGGACTCTGCTGTTTGGAGGAGAAAGAATGCTGAGTTTCATCCAAACAACACCATACACTGTAAAGCATGGGGGTGGAAGCATCATGCTTTGGGGCTGATCTCAGCAAAGAGATCAGGACGACTGAAACGTGTAAAGGAAAGAATGAATGGGGCCAGATATGGTCAGATTTTGAGAGAAAACCCCCCTCCATCAGCATTGAAGATGAGACGTCACCATGACAACCATCCCAAACACACTGCCCGGGTAACGAAGGAGTGGCTTCAAAAGAAACATTTCAAGGTCCTGGAGTGGCTGAGGCAGTCTCCAGATCTCAATAGATAGAAAATGTTTGCAGGGAAAGTCAGTGTTGCCTAGCGACAGCTCCAAAACATCACTGCTCTAGAGGAGATCTGCATGGAGGAATGGACCAAACACCTGCAACAGTTACAGGAAAGGCTTGACTGCTGTCATTGTCAAAAAATGGTATTGACATACATTTTTTTTATTGTCCAAATACTTATTTTCTGAATTAATTTACAAATAGATTCTTTAAAAATCAGACAATCTGGGTTTTTTTTCTCATTTTGTCTCGTTTATCTATGATGAAAATGACAGGCCTCTCTCATGATTTTAAGTGGCAGAACTTGCACAATATGTGGCTGACCAAATACTTTATTGCCCCACTGTAAGCACACACCATTTTCCATGTCTGATTGCTGCTATAATCATGTTTCTTGAGGCCACGTTACATTCTTCTTTTTGTCTTTGTTTGTAGGTTATAAACTCATCGGCAGTCACTCGGGTGTGAAGCTCTGTCGGTGGACTAAGGTGAGACACGCCCACCAAACCCAAAGTGAGGATGTCATCTTTGTGAAGCTCATTAAAGTTCTTCCCTTTTGTGGGTCAGTCCATGTTACGGGGCAGAGGGGGGTGCTACAAGCACACCTTCTATGGGATCGAGTCCCATCGCTGCATGGAGGCCACCCCCAGCTTGGCCTGCGCGAACAAGTGTGTCTTCTGCTGGAGGTAAGCATCCTCAAACACTGTGGAGCTCCTCGAGTTCCTCCCTTCCAGGACTCTTTAGGCCACATGTGTCAAAGTCAAGGCCCAGGGGCCGGATCCGGCCCTCCAGATCATTTTATTTTATTGCTATTAATGCCCCGATTTTATCTTGCTTTTATTTTTATCTTTTATATTTTTGACAGAATCCATTTTTATGGACAGTAAAATATTGAAAATGATTTAAGACTGAAGTTGATTTATTCAGGAATAATATTCCTGCCTTTTTATCATTCATAATTATGTTAAAACGTTACAGTTTTAAAGTTTTCAAAATTGGCATTCTGCTAGCTTTTTGGACTACTTTGGCATTTACTACGATTTCTTTAGGCTAATTTGAAGTTTAGCCAATAGTTCAGCTTCATGCTAGCTATTTTGGGTAATTGAAGCTTCTCTGTTTACGTTTTAGATTGTTTTGGAGTTAAGCTAATATCTACATGCTAGCTGTTTTGGCTAATTTGGGCTTTTTTCAGTTTTTCAGTATGTTTTAAAGTTTTGCTACATTTTACAGCTACATGCTAGCTATTTTGGCTAAGCTAAGTTTTTTTTAGGCTAATTTGGCATTGACACTAGCATTATTGCAGATAATGCTACCTATCTAGTTCATAATTATGTTAAAAAGTTACAGTTTGAAAGTTTTCAAAATTGGCATTCTGCTAGCTTTTTGGACTATTTTGGCATTTACTACGATTTTTTTTTTTGGCTAATGTGAAGTTTTGCTAATATTTCATCTACATGCTAGCTGCCTATTTTGGCTAATTGAGGCTTCTCTGTTTACGTTTTTAGGTTGTTTTACAGTTTATCTAATATTTACATGCTAGCTGTTTTGGCTAATTTGGGCTTTTTTTCAAGTTTTTCAGTATGTTTTTAAATTTGCGGCTTACTTTTTGCAAGCTACATGCTAGCTATTTTTGCTAAGCTAAGTTTTTTTAGGCTAATTTGGGATTGACACTAGCATTATTGCAGATAATGCTACATATCTAGTACATTATGTTGAAAAGGTTACAGTAGTTTGAAAGTTTTCAAAATTGGCATTCTACTAGCTTTTCGGACTACTTTGGTACTTACTAGGATTTTTTTTAGGCTATTTTGAAGTTTAGCTAATATTTCAGCAACATGCAAGCTATTTTGGCAAATTGAGGCTTCTCTGTTTACGTTTTTAGGTTGTTTTAGAGTTTATCTAATATTTACATGCCAGCTGTTTTGGCTAATTTTGGCTTTTTTCAGTTTTTCAGTATGTTTTAAAGTTTTGCTACTTTTTGCAGCTACATGCAAGCTATTTTGGCTAAGCTAAGTATTTTTTTAGGCTAATTTGGGACTGACACTAGCATTATTGCAGATAATGCTACATATCTAGTTCATAATTATGTTAAAATTCACGGTTTTACAGTTTTCAAAATGTAGTCTTAAATAAATGTTTATCCTGTTCGCCCCGCGACCTGAGGTGAGTTTTGGATTGCGCGATTGAGTTTGACACCCACGTTTAACGCCCTCTCATTACCCCCACTTCTGTAAAATCCGAGCTTCCTGTTTCCTGAACTTCCTGTTCTAATGATTGAGGTGTGATTTGTAAATGGGATTAGTTATGACAGCGGTGACAGACTGGAGCTTTTATTTCCCTCCAGTTCTATTTAAAAGGCGTCTCCTCGCAGAGCCGGGAAAGGTCGCTGTCATCGCGAGCCGCCGTGAAGCTCATCGCTGTCACCGCAGATATGCCAGCCTCTCTGGAGGCTCCGACCGGAGGTGACAGCAGATGTGCAGCTCGGGGGCTCAGATGCATTTCTGCTGCTGGCTCCCCTCTGTCTAATGAGTGCATGAAGAATGAGGAAAGCGGCTTCTATCCTCTGAAACAGAACCGCGTTTGTTAGGAACTCGTTGTACATGGGAGGTACATGTCTGCTTAAAGACCTCGGGTTGAGCGACAAAAGTCCGTGCGCAGTAGTGCCAATCCAGTTCAGTAGTGAGGTCACAGGAAGTTACTCTGGTACTGTAACAACACAGCAACGGAGCTTGAAAGTGGAAAACTTCAAATAAAAGTTTGAGGTATGAGTTTTAGCGTCCCAAAGTTGACCCCATCCAAAGACAGTGGCATCATTTTAATGACAGTTTGGTGGTCTTAAGCCAGTGTTTTACAACCTTTTTTGGATCAAGGTACACTTTTTCTTTGGCAGAAATTCTGCATCACACCAGCGTCCAAATATGTAAAACAGGAGAAACTCTGTAGTCTGCATTTACGTACAGTTCCTCCACAATCTCACAACAATTTTTTTGTAGTTATTCAAGCTGGAAGTTGCGGCTGTCTTTCCTAAATGTTGTAAAATGATGAATTTATCCCTTTGGGATATGAATAAAGTTCAATTAAAAAGAAGTTGTGACCGTTTTTAATAATAATTTCCAACTTAATTAGTTGAAAATTTGCTCAAGTAATTGTTTTCCTCTTTTATGAATTTATTAATAACTTTATTAATTCGCAATTTTATGTGACCAGACCAAATAACGGTCAAATATTCTTTTCAGAGAGTGATTTTTTTAAAATATATATCTTTTAAATGAGGCAAAATCTTTTGTGATTTTGGGCTATATAAATAAAATTGAATTGAATTGAATTAAAGGTTTGTGCCAGAGCAACTGTAATTTTTAAACAATTATATGACCATGACATATTACATTCATATTTATGTTTAATTGTAACACTACGTAAAGTAAACATTTTTTAAGTTTTATTATTTTTATTTTAATACAAAATACAAAATTAATACAAAATGTAACATTAAAAAAAAGAATGTATGGATTTTTCGTTGAAATAACAGTTTTATTTTAGTAGCATTCCACAGAAGGACTGTCACTTTAACCCAATGCATTATGGGAGATGCAGTGCAAAAACTGATGCTGTAAAAACTGAGGTCTCTGAGCTTTATTATTCTGTTCACTTTTTCCTCAGTCTGACATCAGATCCAACAGGAAGCTACATCGCTAAACACGAGCGTTGTGAGACTTTATGAGCCAAGTCGCTACAAATAAATGAGGATGTTTGCAACTTTTGATTGGTCAGACTGATGACATGATTAATCCTTCAAGAATGATTGGTGGAGATAGTTGGAGGGGCGGAACTTTTCCAAAAAGAAGCCAGCTGTGACTGTCGTTCTTATCAAAAAGTCTTTGTTGGAATCAAATAAACGCAAATTAAAAAAGTATTTTATGGTCTTTTATATTCCAAACTGTTCAGTGTTTTATCAGAGTCTGTTTGGATGAAAACAGAGCTGATCTCCTGGTGATAGAAAATGTTTTTAGATCAGGGAAAATGAATCGTTTCCCACGCCACACTGGTTGAAAAACTGTCTTAAACTGCGTTCACACTGTGAAAGTTAATGTACAGTAACTAATGTAGAGCTACAAACGATTATTCTAATACTCGACTAATCAGAGATTATTTTTACCGATTATGCTAATCAGATCATCACACTTCATTAGCCTTTAGCTAACTAAAAACTAGATACTTAGCTTGACCTCCGATAATTGTTTTAGAGAGTCGGTCTTCATTGTGTAAATGTTTTATATGAAATTATTATTATTTTACTTACTTTTATACTTTTAATGTGTAATTGTTTGTCTGTCCTGTAACATTTGTTAAATGTTTTGCGGCCTCTTGGCCAGGACACGCTTGCAAAAGAGATTTGTAATCTCAACGAGTTTCTCCTGGTTAAATAAAGGTGAAATAAATAATGCTAGTGTGAAAGCTATAAAAAAGAACATCAACAATCCTGAAGGACCCAACCCACCCCGCCCACCACCTGTTTGACCTGCTGCCATCAGGACGCCGCTACAGGTCAATCAGGTCACATACCTCCAGACTCACAAACAGCTTTTTCCCCTGGTCCATACGGATGCTAAACAACATCAAATGAACAATCTGGAATTATTGTCAATTTTGCACAACTGCACACCTCACTTTAAATAATGTATATTACTATGCCGCAATTATGTTGTATACTTCACCTCTGTACAGTTTCATATTATTATTCTGTCAAATACAGTATATTTTTTTTTTACTTTTATTCTACTTATCTATTTTGTTCTTATTTTTAACTTCTTTTTTATATTTTTATTGTGCTGTGCATTGCTGCTGGTGGACTCCCCACAATTTAACTGTTCCTGACAGTTACAATAAAAGTCTTTGAATCTTTGAATCTTTGAATCTATAAGCTGAATTTGTCTGCTGAAAATTCTGAAATTGATAGCCAGAAACGCTGACGTTGATAGCTGAAATCTCTGAAGCCGATAGCTAGCTAAAATATTAGTTGAATGACAAATTACCCTAAGAAACTTAGAAAATCCTAAATTAGCCTAAACAGCTGAAATATTAGCTAAACTCCAAAATAGACTATAAAAAATCACAATAAATCCCAAAATAATTCAAAAAGCTCGCAGAATGTCGTTAGAACTTTCAACTTTACTGCACTCAGAATCCATATAATATAAGGTAACGACTAATCGACTATTAAAATAGTCGATTAGTCGTTGATTGTCCGACTAGTCGTTGATTATTCGATTAGTCAACTATTTTAATAGTCGATTAGTCGTTGATTATTCGACTAATCGTTGATTGTCCGACTAGTCGTTGATTATTCGATTAGTCAACATTTTAATAGTCGATTAGTCGTTGATTATTCGACTAATCGTTGATTGTCCGACTAGTTGTTGATTATTCGATTAGTCAACTATTTTAATAGTCGATTAGTCGTTGATTATTCGACTAATCGTTGATTGTCCGACTAGTTGTTGATTATTCGATTAGTCAACTATTTTAATAGTCGATTAGTCGTTGATTATTCGACTAATCGTTGATTGTCCGACTAGTCGTTGATTATTCGATTAGTCAACTATTTTAATAGTCGATTAGTCGTTGATTATTCGACTAATCGTTGATTGTCCGACTAGTCGTTGATTATTCGATTAGTCAACTATTTTAATAGTCGATTAGTCGTTGATTATTCGACTAATCGTTGATTGTCCGACTAGTTGTTGATTATTCGATTAGTCAACTATTTTAATAGTCGATAGTCGTCGATTATTCGACTAATCGTGGCAGGCCTAATGTCCAGATGCGATGGGAGGTCCTGCAGTGGATTTTTAAGAACTAACAGGTCCATGTTGAAACCCGCAGACACCACACCAACCCTGTGGGGACCGAGTGGCGCTGGAAAACGGACCCTGCGGAGAAGATCCTGCAGGACGCTCTGGAGAAGCACCAGGACATGATCCGACAGTTCAGAGGTCAGCGCCGCAGCTTTGGGTCGGTCCATCCTCTGGGACGTTGTCACGCAGCCCGCCTCCTCGCGCCGCTCTGACCTTCACTAACCTTGAGTGTGATGAAGATTAAAACGCTGCAGTTGTGTCTGCTGCTTCTCTCCACGCAGCCTCATAAATCACTCCTCAACGGCCTCACACACAGCCGGGAACGCTGCTCCTCGCTGGTTTCATTTCTTTCCAAACAATATTTGTGCTTCCCCGATGTCCCCGCCGAGTGTTGTGTTTCCAACAAAGACGTGCAGAAATATAGACCTTCTCTGCTCTCCGGGGACTTCTTCCCTGGCAGCTTTCGCCGCTACATGAATTGCGTCGGGACGTTTTCATCAAAAACAGGAGCGAGTGATCAGTCTGCGAGCAAATTTCCCTTCAGAGCTTTAGAGGAATGTTGTCAGAACAGCATTTGTAGGAAATCAAACTGGAATGTTGTAGCTCAGAGAGTTCAATAGTCCAACTGTTAAACTCTATTTCTGAAACCACGAAGAAAGAAACCTTTAGTCCAATTTCAATGTAAGTTCTGCTTTTTAAGATATTTGGAATCCAAAAGTTTTTTAAGTGTTCTGGTAAGTTCAGAATTAGCCAGTTAGCATTAGCCCTTCTCGTCTGTGAGTGGCTGGTTTCATAGATCATTTTTATTGGTCGAGCTAAAAAGAAAAAAGTAAAGGTTGTATTTGTCTGTGAAGGTTCTTTTGTCCAGATGACAGTCTCTTGTATCTCAGTATCTCATACACCCTTACGAGGATTTGACCCATGCTGGGTTTATGGTTGTTATAGAAATGAGCTGCTGCATTTTAACGTGCCACATAGCCGCTATTAGTGCTGCCACAAACGATTGTTTTATTAGTCGACTAATCACCGATTATTTTTTCCGATTAGTCGACTAATCGGGATCTGACATGAAAGTTTTTTTTTTTTTTTGCTGATAATCACTGAAAAAGGGGATAAATTGAATGTCGTGCTACACTGGGGGCGGAGCTTGCAGCACAGACTCCTCCGGGAAGGAGTTGTTGGCATCGATCTTACGTCAGCACGTTTCCAACCGCTCGTTTTCGTGGGTATGGGAGGGGCTGTTGCAGACTCTTAAATGCATGAACAGATCAAAATGCCACTTTTGGATTCTTGATAGTGATGAATGAACAGTAAAGTGCTTTTAAACCTCAAAAAAGTAGAATTTTCATAGTAGGGCCGCTTTAAACTAACTAAAAACTAGATATTTAGCATTACCTGCGATAATGCTATTATGAATGTGGTAAAATGAATTTGGACGCTGAAGATGATAGTGACGATGGCTGAAAATGCTGAACTTGATAGCCAAAATCACTGAAGCTAATAGCTGAAAACGTTGAAGCTGATAGACAGCTAAGATATTAAACACCAAATTATCCTAAAAAACTGATAAAAGCCTAACAAAATGGCTAGCATTCAACTGAAATATTAGCTAAACTCTAAATTAGCCTAAAAAAAATTAGCTAGCATGTATGTTTATGTTACATCCACTGAGGTACGGCGCAAGTCTAGGGGGGCGGAGGGGACAATAACGAAAACTGGACACCAACTAATAAAAGGAACACAGTTTATTAAAATAACGAAAACCTGTGTCCTGAAATGAAGATCAAAATAATTAGTGTGAAAATAAAGATAAACCAAAACAGAGTTGGAACCTTGACCAAACATAAAATAAGTCATGGAGACTGCAGATCCAGCCATGACGACCGTCTGAGTCAGCAGCTCTCTGCTAATGGCTGCATAACCAAAACTACCTAAAGAAAATAAATGTAACAAAGCCTGCAAATCAGAACTACCACGGTCCAACCCCAAACTAACACAACAAAACCCAGCTGAGGACAAAAAAAGAGACCAAACCAAATAAAACCAGGCCTGCTGCTCTGCTCCCTGCCTGGCTTCATGTGGCCTCCTCTGGCTTAAACAGACACCAGGTGGCAATCGCGGGAGATTGGCCACACCTGCCAGGTGAGTTAAAGGGACTGGTTGAAAAGAAGGCCAGGCAGCAGCAGCACGTAACAATGTAGCTGAAATATTAGCTAAACTCCAAATTAGCCTAAAAATACCGAAAATATCCAAAATTAGCCAAAATAGCTAGCATGTAGCTAAAATATTAGCTTAACTGTTAAATAGCTTAGAAAATCCTAATAATACTAGTATTGAATTGTCCATTATAACTTTCAACTTTATTACACTCTGAGTAATCGACCATTAAATTAGTCGTCGACTATTTAATGGTCGATTATTAGTTAGTCCTTTATTTCGAACATACAAAAAATACATGGTGAAAAAACAAGAAAATGGAAAATTTTTATATAAATTATAAATAAAAGACTTTACACCTCAATTATGTAGTTCGAAATGGAAAAAAAAAGCCTTTTTTAATCCTACCCCCTAACAATATAACTTAATTTTAACCTTTAATATAAATTATTTCAGAAACGGAAATTTAGTACCATTTTTTCTTTTTTCATCAAACTAGAAAAGAAAGTGGACTTATCGTGGCAGCCCGAGCCGCTACGTACGTTTTTCCCCAGCTGAAGCCGATGCCAGGAAGATCCACGAGACGGATGCGCCGGTGCGCGTTCAGTGTCGTATCTCCGGATTCTGCGTGGCGCCGGACGCTGGGGGGGGTGAAAGATCAGCCGATTCTATTTACCCGTCACATAATAAGCGAATCATGCACGAACCATGTGTGATTGTTGTGCTGTTGATACGTAATTCTTGTTCGTGATTTGTCCGTTTTTCTGGCGTTCCTCATTCGTCGATGCGCGCAGATGTCCGTCCAAGTTTCAGGTAATGGGTCTTTATGTGAATTTGGTTTTGAGCTGTTGACACAGTTTATACATAAATCCTACATCGTTCATATTAGTGCTGCCACAAACGATTATTTTAATAGTCGACTAATCACCGATTATTTTTTCCGATCAGTCGACTAATCGGTTCATGGGCAAAGTGGATGTAAAGACGCTGAAGTTGATAATCAGCAAAAATATTAGTTAAATGCCAAATTAGCTAATAAATAAAAAGAGCCAAAGTTAACCAAAAATAGCTAGCATGCTGCTGAAATATTAGCTAAACTCCAAATTAGCCTTAAAAAAACGGAAAAATCCTATATTAGCCAAAACAGCTAGCATATAGCTGAAATATAAGATAAACTCAAAAGTTGCCTAAAAACGTAAAAAAGCTAAAGTTAGCCGAAATAGCTAGCATGCTGCTGAAATATTAGCTAAACTCCAAATTAGCCTTAAAAAAAACGGAAAAATCCTATATTAGCCAAAACAGCTAGCATATAGCTGAAATATAGATAAACTCAAAAGTTGCCTAAAAAACGTAAAAAAGCTAAAGTTAGCCGAAATAGCTAGCATGCTGCTGAAATATTAGCTAAACTCCAAATTAGCCTTAAAAAAACGGAAAAATCCTATATTAGCCAAAACAGCTAGCATATAGCTGAAATATAAGATAAACTCAAAAGTTGCCTAAAAAACGTAAAAAAGCTAAAGTTAGCCGAAATAGCTAGCATGCTGCTGAAATATTAGCTAAACTCCAAATTAGCCTTAAAAAAAACGGAAAAATCCTATATTAGCCAAAACAGGTAGCATATAGCTGAAATATAAGATAAACTCAAAAGTTGCCTAAAAAACGTAAAAAAGCTAAAGTTAGCCGAAATAGCTAGCATGCTGCTGAAATATTAGCTAAACTCCAAATTAGCCTTAAAAAAACGGAAAAATCTATATTAGCCAAAACAGCTAGCATATAGCTGAAATATAAGATAAACTCACAAGTTGCCTAAAAAACGTAAAAAAGATAAAGTTAGCCGAAATAGCTAGCATGCTGCTGAAATATTAGCTAAACTCCAAATTAGCCTTAAAAAAAAACGGAAAAATCCTATATTAGCCAAAACAGCTAGCATATAGCTGAAATAGAAGATAAACTCAAAAGTTGCCTAAAAAACGTAAAAAAGCTAAAGTTAGCCGAAATAGCCAGCATGCTGCTGAAATATTAGCTAAACTCCAAATTAGCCTTAAAAAAACGGAAAAATCCTATATTAGCCAAAACAGCTAGCATATAGCTGAAAGATAAACTCAAAAGTTACCTAAAAAACGTAAAAAAGCTAAAGTTAGCCGAAATAGCTAGCATGCTGCTAAAATATTAGCTAAACTCCAAAATAGCCTAAAAAACCTTAATAAATGCCAAAATATTCCAAAAAGCTAGCAGAAGGCTATTATAACTTTCAACTTTACTACAATCTGACTTCATACAATATAAAATAACGCCTAATCGACTATTAAATTAGTCGTCGATTATTTTAATAGTCGATTAGTCGTCGATTAGTCGACTAATCGTGGCAGCCCTAATTCATATGCAGTCTATATTCCAATTAGTTGCAATTGTGCGTGACTAATGCAAGGACCGCCGGCATGCCTCGGCGTTTTGTTGCAAACGTGTTTACTTCAACCTTCAACTTGCAGAAAAAATGAACATTTTACACTACGGGTTCACCGCCCGGTCGACTACTTTAACTGTTGCAGGTCCCCTGCACAAAATTGCCAATTTTTTTGCTCGCGGACGGTGGATGGAAGCTGTCTGTGGGCATTATCCTTTCTTAACCTCAAGTGAGCAACATTTATAGATTTTTCTGTATAGTTTGGCCGGTCTTTGGTTCTCTTCTAAGAATCCCAGACTCTTGTGTTCACACAGACCAGAGTTCACGAGGGATTTCACTCCCACTACGAGAAGACGAAGAAAGTGGTGCAGCCCAACCAGACAAATATCCAAGCTTACTTTTGCCCTGAAACAGTTTAAAAATATCTTGTACCGACTTTATGCTGCGCGTAGAGGTAAATAAAATGAAGGACAGATCAGTCCTCCATGATGAAAGCCTTCGTCTGTCACTGGAATTTATGTTGCTGCCGTCAGTTTCAGTGACGGCAGAAAAAACTGGTAAAGAACTCGTTTGTCCCCGGTGGAATCGGCCTCACCTGTGCTTTAAACCAGGAGTCCCCAGACTTTTTCTTGTGACTGTTTTCTTCTCTGATGGGGGGCCGGGGTCATCACGACCTAAATGTAAACATTTACGGTTTTCCAGAAAGCCACACCTATCAACATTTTAGTTATTCCTTTCTTTAATTTTCACAGAAAAAATAAAACAACACCTTTAATACCCGCGAAAACGAGCGGTTGGAAACGTGCTGACGTAAGACCGATACCAACAGCTCCCTCAAGGAAGAGTCTGTGCTGCAAGCTCCGCCCCCAGTGTAACATGACATTTAATTTGTCCCCTTTTTTAGTGATTATCAGCAAAAAAAAACAAAAACTTTCATGTTAGATCCCGATTAGTCGACTAATCGGAAAAAAATAATTGGTGATTAGTCGACTGTTATTTTCACAACGAAAACATTTTAAAAACTAGATACTATATATAGCATTACCTGTGATAGATTAATAGCTGAAGAGGCTCAAATTGATGGCTTAAAAAAACTGAAGCCGATAGCTGAAAATGCTGAAGTTAAATACTTGCTAAAATGTTAGCAAAGTACCTAAGTAGCCGAAAAAACTAAACTGGAAAGATGTCTAATTTAGCCGAAACAGCCTGCATAAATCTAAAATATTAGCTAAATGCCAAATTAGCCTAAATAACTGGTAAAATGTGTAATTTAACCAAAACAGCTAGCATAAAGCTGATATATTAGCTAAACTGCAAATTAGCCTAAAATATCCTAAATTAGCCAAAACAGCTAGCATGTATCTGAAATATTAGCTAAATACCAAATTAGCCTAAATAACAGGTAAAATGTGTAGTTTAGCCAAAACAGCTAGCATAAAGCTAAAATATTATCTAAGCTTCAAATTAGCCTAAAAACTGAAAAAAATCCTAAATTAGCAAAAACTGCTAACATGTATCTGAAATATTAGCTAAATACCAAATTAGCCTATACAACTAGTAAAATGTGTAGTTTAGCCAAAAGAGCTAGCATAAAACTGAAATATTAGCTAGCTTCAAAATAGCCTAAAAAACAGAAAAAAGACTAAATTAGCCAAAACTGCTAGCATGTAGCTGAAATATTAGCTAAATACCAAATTAGCCTAAACAACTGGTAAAATGTGTAGTTTAGCCAAAACAGCTAGCATAAAACTGAAATATTAGCTAAACTCCAAAATGGCCTAAAAAAACAGAAAAAAGACCAAATTAGCCAAAACAGCTAGCATGTAGCTGAAACATTAGCTAAACTCCAAAATAGCCTAAAAAAACTGAAAAAATATTAAATTAGCCAAAACAGCTAGCATAAAACTGAAATATTAGCTAAGCTTCAAATTAGCCTAAAAACTGAAAAAAATCCTAAATTAGCGAAAACAGCTAGCATGTATCTGAAATATTAGCTAAATACCAAATTAGCCTAAACAACTGGTAAAATGTGTAGTATAGCCAAAACAGCTAGCATAAAACTGAAATATTAGCCAAAATCCAAAATAGCCTAAAAAAACCAGAAAAAATATTACATTTGCTAAAACAGCTAGCATGTATCCGAATTATTAGCTTAATGGCAAATTAGCCTAAAAATCTGAAAAAGTCTGTAGTTTAGCCAAAACTGTTTAATTTAGCCAAATGTGGAGGAGGGCCGGATCCGGCCCACGGGCCGTAGTTTGGGGACCCCTGCTTTAAACTGTATGAACCATTAAAATGTGATCTGGACTTTCCTTTAACTCATAACTGACAAAGTGGAAACAAAAAAATCAGACGCCAACTTCAGGCTTGTGTTCAATGTTTAAGGAGTGACGGATAAAAGTGAGGAGAATCCAGCAGCTTTTCAAAATAAAACATCCTTCAGAATCAGAGAATGAACAAAATGAGAAAAAAAATGTAGTTTGGGTTTTTTTTTTCCTCTTGGGCTCGATACCTACAGTCCCATAAACTGGTACCGGTCCTCGATCCACGGGTCTGAAGATTACACGATAAAGACTTTTTATTTGAAAAATAAAAGGTTAATTTAATCTGGATCTTCAGGAATATCTCACACTAATATGGCTGTAACAAAGATTTTTAGCAAACCTTCTAAACAAGTACGCAATAATAGATCCAATATAAAAATATCTGGTGTAAATCTAGATTTTAACTAACTCTCCTTTAATTCCTCCACTTTCAAACCCTTCAGGACCAAAAACTGGGATTTATCCTCACACAAAGACGACAGAATGAACAAAAAAAGATTGTTTTAAGACCGAACTTTTAATATTCCAACTCATGTCAGGAGTTCCTGAAGATCAGATGGTTTGTACCTCTACCTCATCTCTGCTTCCAGGCGTCCCTGGAGTGAAGCCCGAGCGTTATGACGAAGGTTTGGCGGTGAAGCACTGCGCGCTGTCGCTGGTGGGAGAGCCAATCATGTACCCGGAAATCAACGCCTTCATCCGGCTCCTCCACAGCCGGCGCATCTCCAGCTTCCTGGTCACCAACGCGCAGTTTCCAGAGGAAATAAGGTCGGCTCTGCATCCACATATTAACATTTTCCCTTCATAAAGTAAAATAGCGTTGTGGCTTCATTAAAACATTCTGACAGATTTTTTATTTGATTTTTCGAGGGCTTCAAGTCTTCAAAAACAAGTCCAGTTTTATACGAATGAAGATTTATGGACATTTTTAAACTGAATTAAATTAAAACGTTTATAGCAAATAGATCTGCAGAACTCAATGTGCAGTTTTTAAATAAAAAATTTAGCGATGGAAGACTGTATAATGAAAGTACGACAACAAACTCTGATTACTTTCAGTAATTAGACGATGATTAAAGCAGAAATAGACTGAAGAGTCTGTGAGAACGAGCGGGTGTGATGGAGATGGAGGACGTTCAGCTGCTGTAACTCTCCTCCATGTTTTCAGGACTCTGGATCCCGTCACTCAGCTGTACGTCAGCGTCGACGCCAGCACCAAAGACAGCCTGAAGAAGATCGACCGGCCGCTCTTCAGAGACTTCTGGCCGCGCTTCCTGGACAGCCTCAAAGCCCTGGGGGAGAAGGTGAGGGGAAGGGGAATCGTCTTAACCCCGACAGATGAATAAAAGCGGCCGAGATGTGATGCTGGTAAACAGTTTCAGGTCCGATCGCGCCTCTTTAACGGCTCAGATCGTTTTCTGCTGCCGAGTCGCTAATGAAGGGAGCGACTCATGATGTGAGACTTGTGATTACAAACTCGTCACGCTAACGATCCTCCGTCGACCGTTTCCCTCCCGCTCCCGGAATGTTTTCAAACCATCTTCTGATGACGTCTCCACACATTTCTTTATGTAAACTGCAGCAAACTAGGGCTGCCACAAACGATTATTTTAATAGTCGACTAATCACCGATTATTTTTTCCGATTAGTCGACTAATCTGTTCATGGCCAAAGTGGATGTAAAGACGCTGAAGTTGATAATCAGCTAAAATATTAGTTAAATGCCAAATTTACCAAAAAATAAAAAGAGCCAAAGTTAGCCTAAATAGCTAGCATGCTGCTGAAATATTAGCTAAATTCCAAATTAGCCTTAAAAAACGGAAAAATCCTATATTAGCCAAAACAGCTAGCATATAGCTGAAATATAAGCTAAACTCAAAAATTGCCTAAAAAAACTTAAAAAAGCTTAAGTTAACCAAAATAGCTAGCATGCTGCTGAAATATTAGCTAAACTCCAAATTAGCCTTAAAAAAATGGAAAAATACTATATTAGCCAAAACAGCTAGCATATAGCTGAATTATAAGTTAAACTCAAAAGCTGCCTAAAAAACGTAAAAAAGCTAAAGTTAGCCGAAATAGCTAGCATGCTGCTGAAATATTAGCTAAATTCCAAATTAGCCTTTAAAAAATGGAAAAATCCTATATTAGCCAAAACAGCTAGCATATAGCTGAATTATAAGTTAAACTCAAAAGTTGCCTAAAAAGCGTAAAAAAGCTAAAGTTAGCCGAAATAGCTAGCATGCTGCTGAAATATTAGCTAAATTCCAAATTAGCCTTTAAAAAATGGAAAAATCCTATATTAGCCAAAACAGCTAGCATATAGCTGAATTATAAGTTAAACTCAAAAGTTGCCTAAAAAACGTAAAAAAGCTAAAGTTAGCCGAAATAGCTAGCATGCTGCTAAAATATTAGCTAAACTCCAAAATAGCCTAAAAAACCTTAATAAATGCCAAAATATTCCAAAAAGCTAGCAGAATGCTATTATAACTTTCAACTTTACTACAATCTGACTTCATACAATATAAAGTAACGACTAATCGACTATTAAATTAGTCGTCGATTATTTTAATAGTCGATTAGTCGTCGATTAGTCGACTAATCGTGGCAGCCCTACAGCAAACGAAGCTGAAGCTTTTGTTATCTGTTCTCGTCTTTCTATATTTGTAGTTTTTTAATAATTCATTCATCTATCATCCTTTTAAGTTAGGGCTGTGGATCGTTGCTTAGGTGGAGATCCGATTCTTACTTTTTAATATTATGTTTATTGTTATGTGAATATTTACTAGATTAAAATTATTTATATTAAAACACCAACATTTATAACTTTATTTAGATCAGAATCAACAAAACTGATTGAAAAAACCCCACAAATATTCAGATATTAAGAATATTTGTTTGTCATTTTAAACTTTTTTTGTCAACCTTCTGGTTAAGTTCAGCGGTAACATAAAAACATAAAAATGATAAACATCACTGCTGTTTTGCATCATTTAACAAAAAGATGTGAAAATGTTTTCCACTGTTTTTTATCCTCAAAGTTCTTCAATATTTTACCTTCTTTTTTTTTACGTTCTAAGCATGACATTTTTTAAAAAGTATTTTTTTTCTGCAGCAGAATCCTCTGATTCACGTTGTTTACATCCTCCTTTCAGCAGCGTGATGCTGCGTTTCTTCAGAATAAAATGGAGTTTCGTTAATTGGGTCAACCGTTGAAGAGTTATCATAACCAAAAGAATGTAAACACTGAGATAAAGCTCAGATGTTAAAGATAATTCATTTTTTCAAAAGTTCTGTCAGTGAACAGAACTTCAGTCTCTGTTTTTGAACAGAAAAAAGCTCTCGCTAGTTTTACTTTGAAAACCGGAAGCTTCAATGTCACAAAGACGTGTTTACTTCTGGCTCTTTTGGCTCTGTTTTAGTTCGTAAACTTAAAATCCAACATTAATCTGCATTCCAGGGGGAAAATACATCGTTACCAGATAAAATTTTGATCATATTTTACTACCATTTACTATATTTATAAAGATCGTGAATCAGTGATCTTGGACGTCGCGTATATCCGTACTCGAATTTTCGGGAGCAGATCGCGAGTACACATATAATACTCGTTACAGGGCTACTTTAAGTATTCCTAATTTTTATTCTAAGTTACCAGAAGTAACTGAAAAAGGAATAAAATGGAGCTTATAGGTTTACCTTGAGTTATTGCATCGCATCGTCGTATTCCACAAAGGATCCTAAATCATTAAATTTAGCATACACCTGTTGTTGTTACTGTTTGCACCCAAAGAATAATTGATAATATAAGTTATATAGAATCCCCACAAGTGTCTATTTGAAATATTAATTTAACAGTAAAACACGTTAATCTGCTCTGAAGGAGAACATATATGGAAGTTTTTCAGTTCCATCAGACTGAATTTTTTAACCTCTGGATTTTTTTCCTGAATTTTTTTTTAAAACCTGAATTTTTTCCTGAATTTTTTAACCTTTGGATTTTTCCCTGATTTTTTTTTACCTCTGAATTTTTTTTCCTGAATTTTTTTAACCTCTGAATTTTTTTTCCTGAATTTTTTTAACCTCTGGATTTTTTTTCCTGAATTTTTTTTAAAACCTGAATTTTTTTTCCTGAATTTTTTTTTAAAACCTGAATTTTTATCCTGAATTTTTTTAACCTTTGGATTTTTTCCCTGATTTTTTTTTAACCTCTGAATTTTTTTTCCTGAATTTTTTTAACCTCTGAATTTTTTATCCTGAATTTTTTTAACCTCTGGATTTTTTTTCGACCATTATTTTTTAAACAACTAATTTTTATGCTACAAAAATATTTACTATCTTAAATATTTCAGTGTTTTTAATTTCGAGACTTCGTCACTAGAACAGATAGTCGATCCAGGAACACATCGATATCCAGCCAATCAAATCATGGATCGACTATCTGTTCTAGTGACACTGTTTGGGCAACGTTTTTCACTCTAAATTTTTTTACTTCGAATTTCTGACCAATCGAAATTTTGAGTCTCGAAATTAAAAACATTGAAATATTTAAGATAGTAAATATTTTTGTAGCATAAAAATTAGTTTAAAAAATAAGGGTTGGAAAAAAATTCAGGATAAAAATTTAGGGGTCAAAAAAATTCAGGAAAAAAATCCAGAGGTTAAAAAAATCCAGAGTCTAATGGAACTAAAAAGCTTCCATAAACATACGTCATTTAATAGAAGCTGAAACTGGACAAACATGAGACTCTAGATGTTCAGGGAAAAGACGTTTTCTGATTTTAAAGTTCATTCATGATGTTAAAGTTCCACTACAACGTGTTCTCAGTGGTCTTCTCATTAGGATTATCTTTAAAAAAACAAAAAACGACATAGTTTCTGCAGAGCGGCAGGAGTTCATTAGAAATTCATCTCTAACTGTTGGCAGGGAGCAACCCCGCCCCCTTCCCCTTTGCTCCTGATCCAGCATGATTTGAATAAAAAATACTCAGAAATGCAGTTTTAATCTTCATATTTGTTCTCCAGCATCAGGAAAATACCAGAAGAATATGTTCAAGTTAGTGGATCTTTGTTTGTTTCTTCATCACACAAACGTCTTCATGGTTTATAGACACGCAGAATACTTTGGAAAGACCCTTCAAGTATGTTTTAAAATAGATTTATCCAAATCAGACCAAGTTCAGTCTAAATAAATTCAGTTAAACATGTTTTAGAGTTCAAATCTATGAAAAATGCAGTTTTTCTACATCATGAAACCACAATTTAAAAACAAACACGTTTGGTTTAAACCAGATCTCAGGAATGAGAATCAACTATTAAACCTTTTTTTCTCCAGCATTTTTGAATTTCAGACGTGAGATGCGGTTTGGATCCGTGTCGGCGTTTGTCCGGCCCCCTCCCAGCTCTCCTCCCCCCTCCTCCCAGCATTCCTGGCGGTTGATGGAGCCGTGGCTCGGCGTCAGATTTAGAATCCAGTTAGCTTGAAATACCTACAACCCCCCCCCCCCCCCCCCTCCACCTTCCACGCTGCTACTGGCCAATTACACCCCCCCCCCCCCCCTCTCCCCGCTGAGCTGAAAGAATCACAGAAAACCTTTGAGAGCAAATTGAAAACAAAAGAGACGTAAAGGAAATCGTTTCTCCTCTCGTCTGCTTGCTTTCTTTCTTTCTTTCTTTCTTTCTTTCTTTCTTTCTTTCTTTCTTTCTTTCTTTCTCTCTTTCTTTCTTCTCCTCCGTTGTTGTTTTTCCACATCAGAATAATCCAAAGTGAAGATTATTAGAATATTCTGCCTCTCTGTATGGTCTCATCTCCTCCTAAATTTGGTTTATGGTTGATCAGTTTCTGCTTCATCACGTGTTGTTTACTCCAAACAGTATTTATTCTAAATATGTAATTTCATTTTATTTTGAAATGATTTTATACGGTATAAATGACATGATTCGATTAATAACTTTTCTTAAACTGATTGAACTGTAATATAAACTGATTAAGTCTATTCATTGTTACACTCCTGCTCCGATCTGAGAACATCCCTGGGAATTTTTTTAGGATTTTATTCATTTATTTATGTATTTTATTTTATATTTCTTTGAACAGGTACAGGACTCATTCATGGACATTTCTGTAAATGTTCCAGTGTTTGTCCCGGGACAGGTTGTAGCTTCACCAACATTAAAAACACACAACATGGTCAATCAGAATGACAGTAAAACAAAATTCAATGAGAGTTTGGAGGTTAAACTAGAAAAAAAAATGATAATCTGAACCTTTTCAGGGTCGGATTATTCAAGTGTGTAATTCTAATCCAGATTATACAAATAAATAATCTTAAAATAACTTTATTTTACTAATAGATACTTTTACAAAACACTGGTTTTACTCTAAAGGTTTTAATAGCTGCGTTTCCATTACACTTTTGCGCAAAACTTTATCGAAATTTCTAGAATTTTGATAAAACACTGTTTCGAAAAAACAGCTTTTCCATTAAACCATGATTATGCGAAAAACTCGAAGTAATTCCCGCAATAAGTCATTAAAAAAACATGGCGACGGATATAAACACTATTTTGATGTGCAGTAGATTCATTCACATTTCTGCCACGGCGCTAGCTCTCATCCTTCCATTCAGAGAAGACGTCTACGTCTGATCCGAGCCTTGGAGCGGCAGGCTCCTTATACGTGGGAGCGACGTAGAGTCAAACATTTTTGGGAAATCGTGGTTGAAGAATTCACCGAAGAGCTGTGGATTCAGCATTTTCGCATGACACGCTCAACTTTTGATGAGCTGTGCGATGCTGTGGGACCTCTCGTGGCGCCCGCTGTGCGGTGCCCAAGGCAGCCAGTTGCTGTGAAAAAGCTTTTCCTGCTTCCTGTCCGAAACGTCATATCCGGTTAATGGTCACGTGACTCGTTTGTTTCGAAAAAGTGTTTCCATTACAGTTTTTCAAAAAACTACTGTTTCGATACGGCCCAAATACCACCTCCTCTAAGCGCAAAAACTTTATTTAGAAAAAGGCGAGTTTTTTCGAAATTGTGGTTCTTCCATTAGGAGAATTTAATATCGAAATTCCGTTTTTCGAAATTTCAGACTTAATGGAAACGCGACTAATGATGAGAAGTTAAACTTAAAGTCCCACGCACCTGGCTGTGTGAAATGTGTTCTCTGCATTTGACCCCTCCCCTGGGGGAGCGGTGAGCTGCAGACACAGCTGCGCTCGGGAACCATTTGGTGGTTTAACCCCCCAGTCCAACTCCTTAATGCTGAGTGTCGAGCAGGGAGGCACTGGGTCCCATTTTTAGAGTCTGTGGTATGACTCGGCTGGGAATTGACCCCTCAACCTTCAAAACAGTCTACCACAAGGCAGAAGAACGCTGATCCAGATGATCAACCGTAGAGACGACAGATCAGCACTCTGGATTCTCCTGGATCATTGTTCTGATTCTCTTGGATCAGCGTTCTGATTCTCCTGGATCAGCGTTCTGATTCTCCTGGATCAGCAGTCTGATTCTCCTGGATCAGCGTTCTGAATCTCCTGGATCAGTGTTCTGATTCTCCTGGATCAGCGTTCTGATTCTCCTGGATCAGCGTTCTGATTCTCCTGGATCAGCGTTCTGATTCTCTTGGATCAGCAGTCTGATTCTCCTGGATCAGCGTTCTGATTCTCCTGGATCAGCGTTCTGATTCTCCTGGATCAGCGTTCTGATTCTCCTGGATCAGCGTTCTGATTCTCTTGGATCAGCAGTCTGATTCTCCTGGATCAGCGTTCTGATTCTCCTGGATCAGCGTTCTGATTCTCCTGGATCAGCGTTCTGATTCTCTTGGATCAGCAGTCTGATTCTCCTGGATCAGCGTTCTGATTCTCCTGGATCAGCGTTCTGATTCTCCTGGATCAGCGTTCTGATTCTCCTGGATCAGCGTTCTGATTCTCTTGGATCAGCAGTCTGATTCTTCTGGATCAGCCTTCTGATTCTCTTGCATCAGCGCTCTGATTCTCCTGGATCAGCGTTCTGATTCTCTTGGATCAGCCTTCTGATTCTCTTGGATCAGCGTTCTGATTCTCTTGGATCAGCGTTCTGATTCTCTTGGATCAGCGTTCTGATTCTCTTGGATCAGCGTTCTGATTCTCTTGGATCAGCGTTCTGATTCTCCTGGATCAGCGTTCTGATTCTCTTGGATCAGCGTTCTGATTCTCTTGGATCAGCAGTCTGATTCTTCTGGATCAGCCTTCTGATTCTCTTGCATCAGCGCTCTGATTCTCCTGGATCAGCAGTCTGATTCTCCTGGATCAGCGTTCTGAATCTCCTGGATCAGTGTTCTGATTCTCCTGGATCAGCGTTCTGATTCTCCTGGATCAGCGTTCTGATTCTCCTGGATCAGCGTTCTGATTCTCTTGGATCAGCAGTCTGATTCTCCTGGATCAGCGTTCTGATTCTCTTGGATCAGCGTTCTGATTCTCCTGGATCAGCGTTCTGATTCTCCTGGATCAGCGTTCTGATTCTCCTGGATCAGCGTTCTGATTCTCTTGGATCAGCAGTCTGATTCTTCTGGATCAGCCTTCTGATTCTCTTGCATCAGCGCTCTGATTCTCCTGGATCAGCGTTCTGATTCTCTTGGATCAGCGTTCTGATTCTCTTGGATCAGCGTTCTGATTCTCTTGGATCAGCGTTCTGATTCTCTTGGATCAGCGTTCTGATTCTCTTGGATCAGCGTTCTGATTCTCCTGGATCAGCGTTCTGATTCTCCTGGATCAGCGTTCTGATTCTCTTGGATCAGCGTTCTGATTCTCTTGGATTCTGTATCATTTATCAATACATATTTTCTGCAGAGCAGCAGGATTTCATTAGAATCTCTCATCTGGTGGAAGTTAATCTGCTAATTTCCCATCAGCCCTTCCTTTACACCAGTGATTTATATAAACTAGAGTTTCTCTGTTAGCTTGATGCAAACGTTGGACTCCGTGTTATAATTATAAACATGTCAGTTTACTGCTGGAAAAACAAGAATGTGAGTTTTCACAAGAAAATAATTACTGTCAGACGATGAAAGAAACATTTTAAGGAACTTCTTTTACTTTTTAAAAAGAATTTTGTACGAGTCCTTTCAAAATAAAATGAGAGAAAACCAGATTAAAGTTTGCCTGAGATTCAAATTTGGAATTAAAAAAAAAGTTATAAATTTATGAAATTAAACTTGCTAACTAAAGTCGTATATTTACAATTTTTTTCTTATAAATTTAGAAGACTTTAAGACATAAATTGACTATTTTTTCTTATAAATTTATGACTTTTTTCTCATAGATTTACGATATTTAAAGTCGTTCATTTATGAGATTTCAGGTAATAAATTTATGACTTTTTTCTGGTAAATAATGATTTTTGTCTCCAAAAGTTTCAGAGATTTATGATCATACATTTATGAGAAAAAACTCATAAAATTACAAGATTTAAAGTCGTTAATTTAGGAAACAAAAGTCTTATATGGACAACTTTTTATTAGAAATGTGTTAGACTTAAAGTTGTGAATTCATTACTTTAAATCTTTTATATTTATGACTTTTTTCTGGTAAATTTACAAAATTCATTCATATACTTAGGAGACAAAAACTGTATATTTACTATTTTTTTTTTCTTATAAATTTACGTAAAGTTTAAGTTTGAAAGTTTTTTCTTATGATTTCTCGACTTTAAATCAATGCATTCTTTTTTTTTGTAAATTTATGACTTTTAATAAATACATTTATGAATTTGTCTTTTAAATTTATGAGATTAACGTAATAAATATACAAGAAAAAACTCACACTTACAACTTTAATCTCATAAACTTTAATATTATAAATGTAAAACTTTAATCTGGTAAATTCACAAGAAAGTAGTCCTACATTTTTTAGATCTCTGAGCTCCTGCGGCTGCAGCAGATTTACTTGATTTAATGAAAGAAATCATGAAAAAAGACGTTTGCTTTGGTCCGCCTTCATCATTTTTGCCTCTATATAGGTTAAAATGAGACCAAAAAAAATAATATCTTCTTTAAAATCATATTTCTAAGATTAAACATTTTGTTTAGTTGGTAATTTGAAACATGATTGATTAAACCTAATGAACTAAAAGAAATTAAACCACAAACTTATTAATAAATAGAAATTCTTAGTGTTTTTCTTTGAGTGAAAACGAGGGATAAATGATCAAATCAAACGTGACGCCTGGCAGAGCGAAGGTGAATCCTTCAGGTAAACAGATGACAGTTATTATCTAAAGCTCTTTATCAATTATTCTGGTTTTCATTGATCTATAATCCCCATGAACACAAAAAACTACAAATCTGAAGCTTATGAAGGATTTAAAAGATCAGATTGATTAAATTTACATTTTACAAAGTGACCTTTCCTGTGGTTTCCTACACAAACTTTACAGGTTCAGAGTGAGTGATGTGTGTGTGTTCAAGGACTAATTAAAACATATATTTATACATTTGTTTTTTTACTCAAAAATATGCTTGATTGATTAAAAAAAATGTTTACCTGGTAAAACAACTGTTGTTTTGTGGAAACGAAAGAGATAAAGAAATGGAAAAAAAAATGAACTCTATAAATAAAAGATCATATTTTAGATTTCAAATTAGATTTAATTACATTTAAATTAGGTTAAATTAACCGCTCAGATAAAGTGCAGGTTTTTTTTCCACTTTTATAGCTCAACATGAATAAAGTAAACACTTAATTTGAATATAAATGTTTTTTTTTGCTCTATAAATCCTAACACGAACACACCAGACCACATAAAGCTCCATCTAAATATTTTTGTCTTCATTTCTTTTCTAAAGTTTATGAAAACGTCATAATTTTCTTTTCTAGATCTGAGTTTATCGCAGTTAAAACGATCCAATTAGGGAATTTTTAATAACAAAATGAAAACCAGTGAATTTATTTTCCTGGATTTTCCTGGAGTTTTTGGTTTAAACTTTAGTCTTTTTTAATTTTTCTAAATTTATTGTAAAAGTTAATTAAACTGATGCATCGTGGGTAAATTTTACTGCTCACAAATCCTTAATTTTCCTTGATTTTGTGAGGTTTTTCTCTTTTACAGTCAGAAATATTTGTAGTTTTAATTATTTTGGTCTATTTTGCTATAAACTGATGCATCGTGGGTAATTTTAAATCCTTATTTTTCCTGGATTTTGTGAGTTTTTGGTTTAAACTTTAGTCTTTTTTTAATTTTTCTAAATTTATTGTAAAAGTTAATTAAACTGATGCATCGTGGGTAATTTTAAATCCTTATTTTTCCTGGATTTTGTGAGTTTTTGGTTTAAACTTTAGTCTTTTTTAATTTTTCTAAATTTATTGTAAAAGTCAATTAAACTGATGCATCGTGGGTAATTTTAAATCCTTATTTTTCCTTGATTTCGTGAGGTTTTTCTCTTTTACAGTCGGAAATATTTGTGGTTTTAATTATTTTGGTCTATTTTTCTATACACTGATGCATCGTGGGTCATTCTTACGGCTCAGTTTTCTCTTCACGTTTGAATCCCGGCAGAGGCAGAGGACGGTGTACCGCCTGACGCTGGTGAAGGCCTGGAACGTGGAGGAGATGCAGGCGTACGCCGAGCTGATCGCTCTGGGGCGGCCCGACTTCATCGAGGTGAAGGTGAGGCTCTCTGATCCGGTTCTTTTGATCTCTGGACGTTTAATCAAGCGGCGCCCGGCTCTTCCGTCCGCCAGCCGTCTGCCTCCTCGCAGTTTGTTCAGAGGAAGTCATAAATATTTATGCTAATGATCTTATGTAAGAGGTGAGCTGTTAAAAAAGTCAATCTGTCTGGATTAGATTAAGATTATCAGAGCATGTGGGCGCTCGCTCCGTTTATTGCATTAAAAACTGCAGAAACTGAGTTTTTCTTATCAGTTCTGAGCAGCAATGAATGATCCGGAAAACACTCAACAACCCGGAGAGGATTCACTGTCAGAAAACGCGTAATAAAGAAGAAAAAAATCATTATTTGAGTCACACTTTACTGTGGTGTCGGTGATTTACTGGAACTGTAAAAACTGGAGAAAATGTGTTGGTAAATGATCCAAAACAACATTTGTTTACTGTTTATGGAAAAACTTTAAATTATGACATTTTTTAAAGCTATAAATACCTTTTCTTTATTTCATCGTCATTGTTTTTTGTAGCTTTTAAGTTTTAGTGATTCTGATCTAAATAATGATGGTGATTAAATACATATATTTGCATTTTTATACATCAGGTTAAACGACACGTTATGATCAGTTTCCAAACAATAGTTTTTTATTCTAAATAATGTCTCATACATCCTAGATTTGTGAACAAAAGGTACAATTTATAAGATTTAAAACTGTAAATGTTTAATTGTTTTTTGGTAAAGTTACTACTTAAAATCTCATCAATCACTTTACTCTTATAAATTTATGAGATTTTAGGTTTTTTTTGTAAAACTGATGACTAAACTTCTCAATCTACACTGAAAAAACATAAATTTATGAGATTTAGTCATAATTTTTTTTTGTCTCTTCATTTTATTACTTGATTCTTTAAATTGTAAAATATAAAATATAAATACATTTATGAGTTTTACACTCGCAAATTTACAAAAAATACCCAGTAAATTTATGACTTTAAATCTTATAAATTTGTGACTTTTTCTGATGAATTCATAACTTGTAAATTTATGAGATTAAAGTTGTAAATTAGTGAGTTTTTTCTTGTAACTTTATGACTAATCTTGGAAATCTACAAGGAAAAATCATACATTTATGAGAATTAAAGAAGTTAATTCACACGTTTTTTTTCTCATAAATTTATTACTTTTGTCCTATAAATTTACAAGAAAAAGGAATAAATTTAAGATATTTTAAGTAGCTAATTTATGAGTTTTTTCTCCTAAATTTAGTACTTTATTCGCATAATATTACAAGAAAAACAAGAAATTTTATGAGATTTAAAAGTTGAAAATACTACAAAATTTAATGTGGTCAATTTACAAGAAAAAATTTAGTAACTTTACAACTTTGTATATTTATTAGAAAAAAGTTACATTTATATATACAGCTTTGATCTTGAAAATTTACAAAAAAAATTACAAGAAAAATTACAGAAAGTAATTAATGACTAATCTGGTAAATTTAATACATTTATGAGATTTAAAGTCGTACATTCACAATTTTTCTCTCTCATAAATATATTACTTTAATCCCAAACATTTTTATAAGGATACATTTATGAGATTTCAAGTAGTAAATTCACAATTTTTTTTTTTACAAATTCATTAATTTAATCTAATAATGTCACTGGAAAAAAACAATACATTAATGAGATTTAAAGTTGCAAATAAACAAAAGTTAATGTAGTCAATTTACAAGAAAAAAATCTTTACGACTTTGTAAATTTATTAGAAAAAAGTTCTATATATTTACAGCTTTAACTTTGAAAATGTACAACTTTAAATCATAGATATTTATGGATTTTTCTTGTGAATTTACTATTTTAATCTAGTAAATCACTAGATTAAAGTTGTAATTTAGTGAGTTTTTCCTGTTCATTTATGACTTTAATCTGGTCATGACTCTAAATCTCTGTCATAACAGAGACAACTGGCATAACACACCTTCGGTTCCTCGACAGCTCTTCGGTCCGGCGCTCTTTTGGTCATAATGAATCCAAGTTTCAGCGTTCGAGACGATCCCTGCAGGGGCCGGCCGGGCGCTGCGCTGACCTTATTCTCCCCGTTTGGAGGACTTGGTATTAATAGTGTGTGAGGTGGCTCCAGTAGCGGTCTGAGCTGCGGTTGTCATAGTGACAAATGTGCCTGACTTTCATTATTCAGTGAATCACATCACGCGAGTTCTGAGCTCAGACGGCGAGGCTGGAGAAGGTGAGGGAACATGTTGGATCTGCCGCTCCATAAGAGGCTCAGGAACATTTCAGCTGAAAGGAAAATGAAAGATTAACTTCCACTTCTGGTTCCAGACGCTCCGTTTGTACATTTCGCTTCAAGAAATGTGAATCTTTTTGTTTTATTAAAAGCCTGACATTTGAAAGTACCTGATTTAGACTTGGTTGGGATTCATGTGGGGTTTTTTTTTTTTTTTCAAAAACCTCCTCATTCATAATCCAGAGCTCATCTCCTATCAGGGAGACTCGCTGATGCTCTCCACGGGGAACCCTCGGCTCTCATGTTCTCCTCCTTCAAAGTTTGTCTTCCTGCTGGCTTTGCTTCTATTAGCAGCATCGTGTTAGCCCGCCGCCGAAACAGGACTGTGACCAGCAACAACATCCACATGATGATTAGTAGTTTATTTATATTTTTATTCCTACAGTAGTGCATTTATATCACTAGAACACAAAAATAGGTTAAAGACTTACAGGTGAACAACCTGTAAGGAGACACGCAGGTGAACCCAGCAAAATATGATAATAATAATAATAATAAACTTTATTTATAAAGTGCTTAAAATGTCCATACAGACCCAAAGTGCTGAAGAATGACGGAGGATAAAAGCACATAGAATCAGATGAAATTAAATCTAAATAACATTCTTAAGAACAAAAACACATCCCAAAGAATACATTAAAGAGTATTAAAAGCAAAATGATTAAAAAATATGGACTCCTCAGGGAAAATGTTCTGCACCTGTTTTTCTATGGGCATGCTGCGGGCGACACACCAGATTCTAGGGGTGTAACGGATCACGGAAAGATTTTTAGGAATTATTGTTGATGGGAACCGCGGACCACTCCACCCCCCCCACATGCGCACACCTCGCGCTAGCATAATTTAAACCAATTGTCCGTTCACGTCGACTGGAGTTCTCGTCAAATTCATGAAATCCTGTTTGTTTTGACATCCCTAAAGCAGCTGCTTCACGTTTATCTTAAAGTCTGTTCACCTGAAGCTGCGAGTGGGAGGAGCTTCTGTCAAAAACTTTTCTCGACTTCATAATGAAGGACGCGGATCGATAGATTTCAGGTTTATTTAATTTTAAGAGATGAATAAAAGCATCGGTACACATTTCTATTACTGGGTTCAAAGAATCTCCCAGTTAAAAGCAGCAACTGTCCCGCACAGGAGAGAACCGCTTCTCCGTAACGGACTTGCTGGTGCCGTCACCGAACGATTGTATGGCAAGCCAAAGATGTCAAAAATCACCGGGAAAACCGCGGACGCAGAAGTGCCGCGTTTTACAGATAATTATTATTTAAAAAATTTTAATGTTTTCACAGTTAGTTTCAATAAAGCAATTAATACCAAAAATAATTGTAACTGTTTTATTTATGATTTAATTTTCAAGGGATAATCCAGATAGATTTGGTGTTTTCAACACTATTTTTAAGCATTCTTTTCTTTTCTCTCAGTTTTTGTAGATTTGGTCCAAAGACATGAAAATGTAATCAGAAACTACAAGTTTTAACATTTTGTTTGTGTTCCAAGTTTTTTGTTTTTTTTATTGTTCTTTGTTTCAAACACAAACACAAAATGAAAATAAAATAAGAATTTGAAAAATACAACTATAAGAATTTAAATATGTGTTAAAATATGTTTAAATAAAAATGTGTTTAAATATATGTTTAAATATGTTTAGTTTTAATAAATAGGCCTCAATGACCAAATGTTTTGATGTTGTTTAATTGAATATATGATTTGAAGCGTTTCCAAAAATTAATCAGCTTTTATATTGTTATTTTAAGTTTTTCATTGATCTGAAAAATCCGAACCGTGACCCTAAAACCATGAAATGATCAGAACCGTGAGTTTTGTGATCCGTTACACCCCTACCACATCCACATTGGTCCGTCTATGGAGTGTCGCTCTTGCAATAAGGGAAGAATCCCAAACTTTGACAGTCAGGACCACACAGTCCTCTCCTTCCTCACTCAGTAAAACACACGCTTTGTGTCATAAATGATGCTTCGTTTTTGTACTTCCAAAATGGATGCCGACACACGTCATCGTCTGGTCGCGTCAACTGACGTGTAAAAATAAAGTTTTACACATTTTTATTTAGAAACTCGGGTCCGTTTTCTGTTTATCCAACTTTTTGCTGCTTAATCGACACGACTGGAAGTAAAACTCCTAAATAGAAGCTCGAGTTGTGGAGCGGCGGACAGCAGACGCAGAGATGATGGAGACCAAACAATCCAACTGATTCATGAACGTGTCAACGGTGACACGACACGACACCGACCAGTGGAAATGACCCAACAGTAAGGGTAAAGGGGAAGTAGGTGAGATCATATTATTTCAACCTGTACACGTGATAAATGCCTGACTGTTAGGAATGAGAAAATCTTCAGGAACGTCAGAGACACAAATTCCAAAACAGAATAAAACACATTCCTACAACTTCATGAATGAAAGTGAGCAGACGGAAGAACAATCTTCTTCTTTTGTGCCCCTGCTAAATCAAAATACTTGTGTATATATAAACAAATATACATAGTATAGACGGCCCCGCTGTTGCCGGGAAAATAAAGTTAAATCAGAAAATAAACTCAATTACTATTGACATAACTCTCCAATGTGATTCTCCTAAACAGATTTTTAAACTGAGGAATATTTACTCAACTTTTGAGTTCCAAAGTTTCAAACCAATAAAAGAAAAACACATTTGTTTTGAACAACTGGGTACTTTAAATCAAATCTCTTTCTATGGTTTAAATCTTCAGAACTAAAAACCAACATCTCCTCTGACAGGGCTCTGTTGTTTTTAACTTTAAACATTCCTGACAGAGTTTATTGTTCTGTTAAATGTTTTAAAAAATTTAAAAAGATGATAAATAATACATTTGTGCTTTCCCTGTATCCAACATTGTTAATTATTCTAATGAATCTTTTCTGCTATAGACATAATGGGATTAAATTAGTTTTATATGTGTTACAACACTTCTACATAATAGATTAAATATGACAGAATAAGGGAACAATAAAACATTCTTAGTGTCCTACAAGATAAAAGAAACGTAACAATATTCAAAACAAATATAGTTTTCAACACTTTAGCTTTAACATATTATATATGAGAGTTCCATGTCAGATTTTAATCAACTATTACCCCAAAGAATCTAAACTCTGGTAATGTTTCAATTTTTACACCATTGATAGACAGAGTGACATCATTCTGTTTCCTTTTTGCAAAAACCATAAACTTGGTTTTTGCAAAGTTCAATGATATTTTCATAAAACTAATTATTAAATGTTATCTTTTAACTTCTTCTGTTTTTTAAAATCATTTCCAGAGCAGAATAGGGTCGTATCATCGGCAAACAATATAAGATTTAGATTGTTAGATACAGATATCATTTATATATAAGATAAAAAGAATTGGGTCCAAGATTGATCCTTGTGGAACACCATATCCCTTCATTCTGGATCTTTGGCTTTAATGAAAAATACTAATGATTGAATCCATAACAGGTTAGTTATTTAAGTTTAGATTTTTATCATATCAAACAACAAAGCAAAAATAGTTTAATTTATTGTCAGAAATTCTGTAGAAATGTTCTTTAAATTTGTATTTGTTTATAGTTACTCAAATAATAGAGTCTAAAAGTATTTTTATTTTGGTAAATTACACTAAAATGGTTAAAGTTTTGAACAAATGTGGTTTAAAATGACTGAAAATCATTTAGCGTGATGTGTTTTCAATAAAAAGTTCTAAATATTTGAAGTTTATTATTTTATTTTACTAAAATTTTGTTTATTTTTTTTATACTAAAAGGGAAAAATCACATCAAAATCTTAATGATAAAAACATCAGGCTTGACTGTCTTACATTTTAAATTAAAAAAATAAAACCTGCTGCAGCAGGACGACCTTTTTTGACAGAGTGGGTTTTATTTTGAAAGGAACTGTTGTGCTCTGCTGTCAAAGGTAAAAATAAGTTACATCTGATATATACAGAAACATATATAGAGACTGTTGGAATTGATTTATTATCATTTTTACAAACTATATTTTAATAAATGCTTAATTGCCAAAAAAAAAGGATAAATATTTTGAATTTTTAAACGATAAAATGGATGAATCGATGGGTTCTGGTCTGTAACAAACCAGAACAAATGATCATTTTAGCGTTAAAGGTTGCTGACCTCTGTGCTAGAGGTCAATAAGCAGCCTGTACATGACCCTATTAATGACTAGAGTGTGGCGTATCATCACAGTATCATTACAAATACTTACTTCACTTCATGAACAGTGCGTTCCATTTGGCTGATATCCTTTAACGTGGTCGTATGAGCCTCAAAGGAACTGAAAGACTCACATTAAGATGTGATGCTTCTTCTTCTGCTTCTTATCTCCTGTTTTTTTTTTATCATTTTTTTCTGACTTCGTTCGTCAGCTTTATAAATGACAATATGACAGTAAAAGGTTTGAATCCTAAAAAAGACACTTATATTACAGAGTTTGTGATGGTTTTATGTAGATTGATTTTTTTAAATTAAATTTCATAACAGAAAAAAATTAGTGAAATCGTTACAAAGTGGATTCATAGATTAAAAAAAATGTGTCAGCGTTCTTTGCTGTTTAGAAAGCTGTTAATCTAAAGAGATTTTCCTGTTCTTTTAGTGCAGTGATGCTCTCGACGGTCTGTTTCTCCATCCTTTCATGTCTGACAGAGACGTCGTGTAAAGCTCAACCTCATATATCCGCCCTTAAAGAGTCGCCATCCCTTTACTGCCTGTAAAAAAACTGAATTGGTATATAAAAAAGGTCGTCCAGGCTGCTTGTCATTCACTGGGAGATAAAGCAACATTAACTTTATTGTTAAATAAAAGTTAAAGTGCAAAATCAGCTCTTTCTCCTGCTGGGTTCAGCCGATCGACTGGAGGCGCCGCAGGGCGGGCGGAGCCTAACGGCCATCGCCTCTGCCGCAGTCTCCTGCCGTCACAGGCGGACCTGCAGCCGTGTTAAACCCAGGAGGACCGGCAACATGACAACTGGGATAGATTCAGTTTGTTTTCAGTTCATCACACCACTGAAAAAAGCTTTCACTTTTTCTGTTTGGACCAAAGCTCTGCAGAACTCCGGTAAACCTTATTCCATCTGGAAAGGGGGTGGGGTTTACTTGCAAGTGAACCCTGGTGTGATTCCACAGAACCAATACAGTTAGCCCAAGTAAACAAACGTCGCCCAAAGAAGCAGCAACCTTCAGTAAATGTCTGAAGCCGTAGTCACTTGCACCTATACGGCGGTTTTTGGGGGCATGCAGCTCAGATTCACCCATAAGACTGAAGCTTTACCTGCGATCTAGATGTTCTAGAGAGGAGTTCAAGGATTAGACGTAGACATACACCAACTAGAACTGTAACCTCACTCATGGAGTCGTGAACAGCGATGAGTGTGTCAGACTCCAGGCTTCCATCGGGTGTGTTTTGCCAATAAGAAGATACGATGGAGTGTTGTCATGGTCACGTGGGATCTTGAGCTGAGTGGCGTATCCATGGCAACCCTTGGAGTACGAATGCAGGAGGTCGTCGTCCCGCATGAGCAAAGATGAGAATGATAGCGCTGTGTTGATGAGGAACTGATGGAGGTTTTGAAAGTTGGAGAACGACATCGTGACGCTCTTCTTCTGTCAGAAGGATCCGTTTATGTGGACGTCTGTATTGCGTCTTTCTTGGTTAGTCGTAGTGTTAGCGAGTCGCGTAGTAAAGTAATCGAAGTAGAGAGTCACTATAAGAAAGAAAAGGCAGATATACTGAGGGGGTTACTCTGGCTCACCTGGAAACCCTCGTCCTGTCGCTCGCCGTGACCGGCTTGGCGAGCTTTCCCGCTGCCAGAGCGGAAGCAGAGCAGCTCTGGAGAAGCTCCCGCAGACAGGAACGACGCCTCGGTCTTGTTGATGTTGACATCTGCGTGATGACGGCGGAGGACGGCTGATGTTGAGCAGCTCTCGAGACACCCCCCCCCACGCACATGTTTATGTGTGTGCCTCATTTTATGACAGGATTAGCTCCTCCCCTTAGCATGCACTCCCACGACCGCTATCATTATGTTTGTCTTGTCTGAGAGGCGAATGAAGGTTTCACAGGAACAGGAGAGAGTTTTTGTTGTTGGGGAGTTTCATCTGCTTGTATTCATTGTATTCACGACTCCTGAGGCTGACAGGAAGGCCAGGTGACCCCGCCTCCATTTACATGTCTGAACGAGAGCAGGAACATGGCAAAAAGACCCGCCCCCTACATGCTGCGTTCAGCTTCATCAGAGCAGTTATTCAGCTTCTCAACAGCCGACCTTCAGCTCCAGCAGCTGTGTTTCAGTTACACACGAGCAAAACTTTATCCGAATTCTTGACCCATGAGATGATTCATTCAAAAACACAGATGTGGACAATTTACAGCAGAAACGTCCAGATTTCTGTCCCAGCATTAGCGCTCTTCATCATCATTTGGGCGACGGTGGTTCAGGTGGTAGAGCGGGTCGGCCAATGATCGAAGGATAGGCGGTTCGATCCTCGCTCCCGCCAGCCAATAGTTGATGTGTCCTGACGGACCTGACGAAGCCTCTGGAGATAAAATCCATGAAAGACTTTGAGAACTGTGGGATTACGCATGTTTGAACCTCTAATTCAAGCAAAATGTGAATTGTGGACTCATGAAGCCGTCGGAACCGTTGAATACGAACTCTGACCCGATTCTGAAGAACTCGAGCACAATTTCCTTGAAAGAAGACCTTCACAGTCTCTCAGTCAAAACAATGAAGATGGTTTACGTGGCCTTAAACCTGTTCCTAAACAAAGATGTAGCTCTGGTCTGAATATAATCTGCTCAAACTGTCTTTTAATGAGAATATTTTGAAGTTTTCCATTAATAAATCATGATTTTTTTCACTTTTTCATAATAATAATCGTTCTTTGATAAATGCAATCTGCTCAAATTGTCTTTTTTAATAAGAATATTTTGATATATTTTCCTGCAGTAACAAATGAAGTTGATCAATACTTGATATTTTTTGAATTTTTAATGAGAATATTTAGATTACTGTTGATGAATATTATAAATGATTTGTCTATGGATGTTTTTGAAATTCTATTACATCACTGATATTATTGATCTTTTATCACCTGAAACTATATTGATATTTGATTTTAAGTCCTGAACCGGATATTGATTATTCATGTAGAGAAAATGGTTGAGTCGGGGTGGGATTATATAAGTTCGCTTCCTTCCACCCCCTTTCAAGCGATCTATTTGTGATTTATTATGTGAAGTTATTCCATGTATTATAACCTGATTGCTTGAAATAAACCATTTCATTCATTCATTCATTCATTCATTCATTCATTCATTCATTCATTCATTCATTCATTCCTTGGGCAAGACACTTAACCCTACTTGCCTCCAGTGTGGCTCCACTGGTGTGTGAATGTGTATAAATGTCCCGGTGATGGTCAGAGGGGCCGTAGGCGCAAACTGGCAGCCACGCCTCTGTCAGCCTGCCCCAGGGCAGCTGTGGCTACAGTAGTAGCTTACCATCACCAAGTATGAATGAAGTGTGAATTAATAATGGATATTCATTGTAAGCGCTTTTAGCGTCTGGAAAACCGCTGATAAATCTAATCCATTATTATTATTATTATTATTATTATTATTATCATCATCCATCAAAGGAGATGTTGGCGTCTCATTCCATGACGGGGAGACGTGTTTGCAGCTGTGGGTCCAACGATTCCTCGCTCGATTTTGATGAGCTGAAGGATATCGTGGACCCTCTTGTGGCGCCCGTTAAGTGCTGGTAACCAGTTGTTGGTCACATGGCTCATTTAAGTCCATTTCAACACACCTAAAAAACCACCTCCTTTAAGCACAAAGACTTTTTTCTGATAGATGCCAGTTTTTTTTTTTTTTTAATTGTTGCGTTTTCATTTGGGAAATTTATTTTTAAAAATTCAATTTGCTTATTTTCACTGTCAATGGAAACAGCTTCTGTAACTCGTCGATCATTCACGTAATTAATGTAATTCCAGCAGATTCTGACGTGGATGAAACTGATTTTGCTTCTAAACTACCACTTTTCGGCGACTTTTTCCATAACAGCGAAAAAAGTAACTTTTTTTTACGTCTGAATCCCTTGAAATAATGTTAATTGTGTAAATGATCAAATAGTCTGTAGTTTAAAGCGTTTGTGTTATTTCCTGACATCTGCAGTATGAACAGGTAAATAGTAAAAGTTTTCTATCAAAATTATTTCAGTTTTGTGATTCCAGCACAATCCTCTACAGAAAAGACAAACTGTAAATAAATGACAGCTTTATATTATAATTTATTTCATTACTTATTTCATAAATTCAAGCGCTTTCATAACATGGAAATAGAGGATTACATTTTTCTAACAAGCTCGATTGGGTTTTTGCGTTTTTGTTCATCTAACACTCATGTGTCAAAGTCGAGGCCCGGGGGCCGGAACCGGCCCTCCGGGTAATAGTATCCGGCCCTCCAGATCATTTTATTTATATGGTTATTAATGGCCCAGTGTTATCTTGCACTTATTCTTAACTTATATAATTTTGACAAAATATGTTTTTATTAAGAGGAAAATATTGAAAGTTATTTAATGTTGAAGATGATTTATTCTGGAAAAGTAATCCTGCATTTTTATTTTTCATAACTGTGCTAAAAAGTTTTAAATTTTAAAAAAATTGGCATTCTGCTAGCTTTTTGGACTAATTTAGCATTCAGTAAAATTCTTTTAGGCTAATTTGAAGTTTAGCAATTTTTTTAGCCACAGGCTAGCTGTTTTGACTAACCTAAGTTTTTTTTTGTTTTTTTTTAGGCTAAATTTGGATCTTAGCTAATATCTTAGCTGCTTCAGCGTTTTCAGCTCTTAACTTAGCTATCAATTTCAGCTTTGTCAGCTATCAGCACTAGGCTAAATTCAGCTTACAGCATTCACACTCTTAGCCCGGACTAGTTGAGTTTACTAAAACAGTGCGTTGAAACAGATTGCCTTAAATTTCTTAAGTTTTTACATAGATCCAAAACTAGACAAGTTTAGTTCAATTAACTTAAAACAGTATGTTAATACATTTGTCAAAAGGAAATGATGCTAGCAAAGTTTACTTAATGAAATATGTAGTCATAACTTATAATCATAAGTACATTATGTTTTCAAAAAGTAACGCGTCTCAGGTGGGAATTGAACCCTGGGTTCTTGAACGCTAGTCCTGTACCTAACCAACTAAGCTATCCTTCTACTGATATTATAACTTTTGCAAAAGACACTAAAATCCTTAATTTTGATGATTGATTAATTATCTGCTTCTTCACTTTTAGTGGCAAAGTCCTTACAAACTCAGACTATTTTAATACATTAAAAAACCTGTACAAAACTTTTTAAAACAGAGTGCAGAGAATGTCCTATGAAAACAGAAATGATTTGGACAATGATGATGGACGATAGTTGGGAATGGTTTGGTCACTACAACAAAATTTTCTTAAAATCCCAAAGGAGAAAACATGTTTACATTTTGATCACCAAGAAAAACAAAAAAACAATGCTACTTATAGCCCATTTTTGGCTAACAACCAGCGCTTTCAAACTCTGGGGAAAAAAATAGGATTTAAAAGCAACTTTTATGAACAATAAATAAATCAAATTTTACTAAGAGAAACTCAGCTTAAAACAAATTCTGATGCTCATGAAAAAATTGTAAGGAGGAGGACCAAGACGTTGCTAATTAATAAAGGGCAGAATTAGAGCCAGTTTTCATCAAACACAGTTTTGATATAAGCTCCGCCCACTCTTGCAGGAACTAAAGAACAGTAGTGATCTCGACATAGTATAATTAGTAACACTTAAAACTAATCTTTAATGTGTCAAACAACAAATTTATTTAAGTAATGACACAAAACTAAAAATTATAATGAATGATTACTCAAAATTGTTATTACAGCTAAAGTCAGGGTTTACAGTGCACACTAGCATTAGCGTAGGTAATGCTATATATCTAGTTCATAAAATTATGTTCAAAATTATGATTTTAAAGTTTTAAAAATTTTGTTTTAGAGTGTTCAATAAATGTTGATCCTGTTCGGCCCGCGACTTAAGGGGTGTTCTGGATTTTGGCCCGTTGTCCGATTGAGAGAACAAACACCATCTATCTTTTTCTAAAACTGTTCCTGGTGTTGCTGGAGCCTATCCATTGACTGTCTCTGACACGTGTCAAAGTCGAGGCCCGGGGCCCGGATCCGTCCCACTGGGTGATTATATCCATTTAATTTTATATTTTTGTCATCTTGCTCTGTTAACATATTGCACCTCATTCTGATTCCGTTGTCGTCCCACCATAATAACGTTTGGTTCGGGACCCTCCATGTCAAAAATTCATGTTTCGTGTGTCCACAGCTTGTTGTTTCTTGACGTCCAATTAAATCTAGGCCCTCCAACCTTCAGGCTCCAAACTGGTACCGGTCCGGTTCTGGGACGTGGACCGCACCGGTATCATAACCCTAAACTTAACCCGGACGGTCTGTACCGGACACAGATCAATGCCGCGTTACTAGACTAGAGTTAGGGTACCGGTACCGACCGTGTCCCGAGGTCCAGTCCGCTTTAAAAATTAAGTTTAAAAAATTTAGTTTTAGTCATTTCAATCAATGTTTATTGTGTTCGGTCCGCGACATAAGGTGTTTTTTTAGATTTTGGCCCCTGGTCCGATTGAGTTTGGCCCCCCTGATCTATGAGAACTGGACTGAACGAGAGTGACGTCACGGAGAAAATCCAGTCGCCATTTTTTCGTGATCCAGATCCAGACTTCATCAGAAGTGACTGAGTCGGTCTGAGTCTGTGTTTCTATGGCAACCATTCTCTCCTATCAGGACTGAGCTTGTTGAAAGACCCCTGCCACTTGAAAGCGGGCTACACCGAATCTGTCAAACAAACGCCCACTTTTAGTGAGGCTTGTTAGTGATTGGTCAGTTTATAGCTTGAAAAACTACAGAAAACAAATGAAAATGTGGAAAAACGAGAACGGTTATTCTGACAAATCTACATGAGGGGAGGGAAGCCATGTCTGGTGATACAAATCATAAAGATTTTCTGCTGCCTCTATATATCTACTTTGTATTGTCCGGAGTTCCTGCTTGGTGCTGATGTATCGATGACCCGCCGCTCAGTCCGTGGAGGCGGGACCTTGGTTTGAAGGTTTTGGGGATCGATCCTCAGCCGCCTGACATTGGATGAGAACAGAATGAGCTCCCAGCTGTCCTGTTAGAGCAGCAGACGGAGCTCCTGGTGAGGGTTATCGAACAAAAGGAGTGGGCGGATCAATCCTTGAACCCCGCCCACTTTCCCTGATTATTTTTAAATCCGTAAAAGAGCAGAAAAGCTGCTTTTCTTTACTCGGATGTTTTTGGGAAAGTGTTTTTTTCTGAGCCACGGATCTTATTGAAATGATAAAAAGTCCTGAAAAGTTTTGCAGCAGCTGAGAAGTGAAGCTGACAGTTCATTATTCCAGCCGTCTCCGTGGAGCAGACTGAGGGTCACTGCTTCCAGACGTCTCTTTTCTTACCGTTATCTCCTCTTTCTTCCTCCTATATTCGTCTCCCGGCTTCCTGCCTCTGTATTAATCTGCTCCGGACCCGATAAGCCTGTCCTGCCGCCGGAACACAAACGAGCTATCGACCGGAGCGTCAGGGGAACGGCAATTAGTGCGGGAAAGCGGCGACGGCGAGATGAAGCGGCTTCATCACAGAACCGAGGGTCCAAATGACCCGGCGCTGCCGCTGTCATCAGGAACAGAAAACAGAACATTCTCATCTGTGTTTGATGGGAAAAATAAGTGGATAAAAAACACTAATTTAATATAAATACCAAATTAAATGAGTATTTTATAAAGTTGAAAGAATAAATTCTCAACATTTTTAGAATAAATTGTTAGTAGATGTAAAGAATTTTACAAAATAACCTAAATAAGTTCAATAATTTAACTAAAAAAGTAAAATCAAAATGTTGAAAGACTCATTAAAAAATGCTAAACATGCTAACAGAAGCTACATTTACTTTGGACATTTTATGATAAAAGAGATTAATTATAGGATCAATTAAAATGTCCCTTTATTTATTTATTTAAATGAATCCTAACAATTACTATACTGTGTGTTTGCAGAAACTCTCTAAAAGTTCAATGGATGTTAGAATTGTGGAGCTGCTACGAAATAAGAGTCTATGTTCCAATAGGGCGACCTATGGAGATAGTGCTGCCACGATTAGTCGACTAATCGATTATTTAAATATTCGACGACTAATTTAACAATCGATTAGTCGTCACTTTATATAAATGGAGTCAGAGTGTAGTAAAGTTGAAAGTTATAATGGCGTTATGCTAGCTTTTTGGACTATTTTGGCATTTATTAAAGGTTTTTTTTAGACTATTTTGAAGTTCAGCTAATATTTCAGCTACATGCTAGCTATTTTGGCTAAATTTAACTTTTTCTGTTGCTATTTTGGAGTTCAGCTATTATTTCAGCTGTGGACTAGATGTTTTGGCTTACTTGGGCTTTTTTCAGCTTTTTAATTTAACATTTAAATTAATTTGACATTTACCTACTATTTTTAGTCGGCTTTCAGCTTCAGCGTTTTCAGCTATTAGCTTCAGTGATTTCCGCTAGCAACTTCAGCATTTTTAGGTATTAATTTTAGCATTTTCAGCTATCAGTATTAGCATTTCTGTGGTCAAATTCAGCTTCCAGCATTCACACTAGCATTATCTAGTTTTAGTTAGTTTAAAGCTAATGATGGTTAAGATGAGCTGCTACAAATAGTGACCATGTCGACCATAAACGAATGAAGGAAAGAAGCTGCATGATTCATTGAAGGTTTAATAAACTATCGTCTTTATTTTTAGTTAGCATAAAGCTTCAACACTTTAAATTGAATGCCAATGATGGTTGAGATGTGAGCTTTACATCCAGTTCACGCATGAACCGATTAAACGACTAATCAAAAAAAATAAATAATCGGTGATTAGTCGACTATTAAAATAATCGTTTATGGCAGCACTAATTGGAATAGCTTTGGTTTTAAGTAAATGTGACCTCCTAATGCAGCAAATTCAACACATTTTCAGTTCTTTAGAATGTATCAAATGTTGTGGAACTTTGTTTGAAATAAAGTGGAAAATTATAATTATAAAACAATAATAATATATAATATTGTTATATTTAGGAGGTTTGTTCAATAACATTTAACATAAACTAATTATTTTTGACTCAATTTGCTCATTTGCATGAAGTATTTAGTTTCATTAAAGCTAAAACTGATAAATGAAATTATAAAAATACAGACGTAAAAGTTCAAGATGAAACTGAAAAGACTTGAGAACATTTGAAAAGAAACAAATAATGACAAATTTAAAGGGATAAATACTGATCCTTCCAAAGAAATGTATAAATGACAAAAAAGCAGATTCATTATTTAAATCAGTTAAATAGTGAATTATGAGTAGAAAAAAGAAGAAAAATAATCTATTTTTAACTCTAAGGTACATTTTTAAGACCTTAAAAAATGTTAAAAGCCAGAAAAATATTAAATATATCCTAAGATTGTTTATTTATAAGTCAGCATGAATGAAAATGACTTTCATAATGTGAAATTATTTATGAAGGAAGCAAAAAAGAGTTAAAAATCTAGAAATGTGTTTCATGACTTTGTTAATGATAAAAAAAGTATAAAAACAAGAATCCTCTGCTGCTAAGTTAGTAGAAAAAGATTGATGAACGCTCTAATGCAAACTCATTTATCCAAAACCAAACCCTGAAAAGGCGAAAGAAATGCTAAAACAGTGACTCCTCCCACTGAGGTGAGAGGGGTTGACCTCTGATTGGAGGATCTCAGCTTTTCACGTGTTGTAGTGTCCTTGGGCAAAACGCTGAACCCACATTACATTATAGGAGCTGGTAATCGGACTGTGAAGTACTCTGAGCATCATAAATGCTATTATACATACTCTATATACTCTATATTACCGTTTCTGAGAGGAAGTTGATCGACTGTAAAGAGCTGGTGGGAAAAATGAATTTCCAGAGTAAGAATCAGAAATAAAAAACAAACATAAATAGTTTTAAAAGATGAATTTTTAGGTTGTTTGGACAAACTAACAGCAGAAAACTAAAGATTAGAATCTTAATAAATAAAGTAGAAGTCTTTCTTTTTTTTTTTTGTCCTGGTCTTTGTTTCATCCGGACGGAGCGCCGACCCGTTGGGATGATGAATGGCGCTGCATTCCGCTTGTCCACCATTACCGGAGGCCCAGCCTCTGTAGTGAACCCGTTACTTATTAGTTCATCATCCTTTATGATGCCACACATTCAGCATCCTCCCCTCACGTGTGATTTATGGTCACGGCGCCGCCATCCGTCCTGTTTAGCGTCCAGCAGCCCTCGCCGCTCGCACAGGAACCAGATTACGGGGAGGGGGGAGGGGGGGGGGGGCAGTAACTGAAACACACACAGGTGCGGCTTCTATAATCAACGTCTCCGTCAGGAAGGAAATGGATTCTCGGAGCAGGTGGAGAGCTCGTTCTGCGCTCCGTCACTCCCACTCACTTCCTGAGGTGATGCAGAACATTAGTACCCCCCCCCCCCCAAACCTCTGAAAAATCAGCGTTCTCCTCACGCCTCCTGATTTATAGGGATTCCCAGGAAGTTGATCTTCATTCAGAGGGCCTTCAGCCAAGCCTGCTATCTTCAGGGTTTCTCATTCTCTCCCATCTCTCTGTTTCGTGGTTCACTCAGGATCCAAAATCCTCCAAAAATCCGAATAATTGAAACAACTAAAGCTGTTTTTTTCATGACTCTACTATAATTTAGGGTAGAGCTGCCGCAAACGATTATTTTAATAGTCGACTAATTAATTACCGATTATTTTTTCCGATTCGTCGACTGATCAGATCATGCACAAACTGGATGTAAAGCACACATCTTAACCATGATTAGCTTTAAAACTGAAAAAAAATCCTAAAATTATCCAAACTAGCTAGCATGTAGCTAAAATATTAGCTTAACTCGAAATTAGCCCAAAAAAACTGAAAAAAATCCTAAATTAACCTAAATAGCTAGCATGTAGCTGAAATATTAGCTAAACTCAAATTTAGCCTATAAAACAAAAAATCCTAAATTAGCCAATCTAGCTACCTCGTAGCTGAAATATTAGCTAAGCTGATATTTATAAATTAGCCTTAATAGCTAGCTTGTAGCTGAAATATTAGCTAAACTCCTAAATAGCCAAAAACTTTCAACTTTACTACACTCTGACTCCATATAATATAAAGTAACGACTAATCATCGATTAAATTAATCATCGACTATTTTAATAGTCGATTAGTCGTCGATTAGTCGACTAATCATAAAGGACCAACAGACCACACCCATGATCTCTTTGCCGAATCCAACACTTTGAAATTTCTAGACCTTGTAAAGTTAAATACAGTGGTGACAATGTGGAAGGTTAAAAATAGACTACTTCCAGAACATATCTGTGGGAAATTTAAATTGATAACTGATAGTAAGAATAGAAGGAAAGGAGATTTTTATTTAACCTTTGTAAGAACATCATTAAGACAAAGAGGCTTTGTGTTTGTTGGAATAAAAGAGTGGAATTCTTTAAATACTGAAATAAAAATATCGCACACAATTCTGTTATTAAAAAGATTGTATAAAAAACTAATATTTGAAAACTATAAGTTATGTTAAAAACATAAGTCATAAATGCATGTGACCTGAATGGCCTATTTTGTGTTTTTGTTAAAGGGGCATGAACAATAAGACCTGGTCTTCATCATGCTCCCTTCGAACATGTGTTGCAGTGTTTTGTTTTATTATTTATGGTTGGTCCGTGTTTATTATGTATATGGTGGCACATGAGAGAGAAACTTGAAACTAATCGTGGCAGCCCTACTTTACAGATCAAAGTTGACAAAATGACGTAGAGAGACAACGTTCTGTAGAGTTTTGTTTTCTGTTTCACGTCTCAACGGTTGTTTATTCCTGTGTGTTGCATTTATAGCGAAAATGGTCAAGGGTTAATAAGACCATCGAGATCACTGGTCCCCAACTACAGGGCCAACCACAAACAGGTTGGAGAACGCTGATCTAGATGTTTGAAAGTCCTAGAACTGAGCTTTGTGGAACTCCAAATGTAAATGAGATGGATGAGATTCCATTTTTGTCAAAAGTCAGTGTCATGTGGAGTAATTATTCACCTGTCATTCAGATTATCCACATTAATAACATTTCATATCATACTTTATGCAGATGACGCTCAAATTTATTCCGACTGTTCATTGAAGCACGTTTACTTTGTGATGTGATGAAACTTCCTGTTGGAGTCTTCATCCACTCTTCCATCCAGGTGTGTTGTGAGTGAAGTTGGTTCATCTGCTGTTCCTCCTGGAGACTTTTCAAAGTTTTTATTCAACTGGAGCCTCATCTAAATTATTAAAAACACACTATTTGCCCTAAAAAGGCTAAAAAATTCCTCTTTTTTTTAAATTATTAATTGCATTAATACTTCTAGTGACTATTTTCAGGATCTTGATGAAAACACCTAAAGATTTGATGTTTACCTGAAAGAACATGAAGACGACAGGTGGACGATTTCATCCTATTGACAGATGGAGCCCTTTGAGTACCGTGAAGCTCCGCCCCCGTGACTGACGGATCTTGTTTGACAGGGCGTGACGTACTG
Source organism: Oryzias javanicus (assembly GCA_003999625.1). Lineage (NCBI taxonomy): Eukaryota > Metazoa > Chordata > Actinopteri > Beloniformes > Adrianichthyidae > Oryzias > Oryzias javanicus. The sequence continues at coordinate 33,795,450 of CM012449.1, read as the reverse complement.
CGGGGAGAGCTCCGCCAGCAGCCTGACCATGGCCAACGTCCCCTGGCACCAGGAGGTGGTCGCCTTCGTCCAGCAGCTGGCCGCCATGCTGCCCGAGTACGAGGTGGCCTGTGAGCACGAGCATTCCAACTGCTTACTCATCGCTCACGAGAAGGTAAGAGCGCCGCCCGGCGCCGCCTCAGGGGACAAAAGGGACGAAAATCAAAAAAAGCTGAAGACAGTCAAACTAAAGAACTTAAATCATTTGTGGCTAAAATGAACATTTAGTAAAAATGACAGCAAAATAAAATGAGGTTTAGGTTGGAGGTCTTCATTAACTTTCTATGATTTGATACTGAAACCGCGGCAGATGGATCCATGAACGAAGGCGCGCTCTCAGCTGGAAACTTTGAGGTTCATCTTTGTAGAATTGGCGCTCCTGTTGTCTGTTCTTTGGCCATTCGAGGTCAAACTTTTCTGTTTTTTCGGTTTCAGTTCAAGCTGGACGGCGAGTGGTGGACGTGGATCGACTACGAGCGTTTCCAGGACCTGGTCCGGGCTCGGCGGGACGGCGGGGGCCAGCGGACCTTCTCGGCCCTGGACTACATGGCCAGAACCCCCGGCTGGGCTCTGTTCGGAGCGCGGGAGCAAGGCTTCGATCCCGCCGACACGCGCTTCCAGAGGCGCAACAAAACCAAAGACATCTCCGGATGCTGACGGAGCAGAAGCAGCCGGGAGGCGGAGCTAAAACCGTCACGTCCAGAGTTTTATGCTGTTTCTATGCGTCTACAGAAGCTTCTAGAAAGTGGAGCTCATTGGTCTGTCCATCTGCATGTGTTATTGAGTTTGGATTTCTGTCATTTGGTTTCTAACAAGATTTATCTGAAGTTTCTGGTAAAATCTGATTTGTTTTCTGGTTGGAAAACTGCCCGTCTCTTTATGTTTTATTCTTCTCATAATAAATGCTTTTGAATAAAATAATTTTCTGTATTTTATAAAATGAGGGATTTCCTTTTTCTTTTATTTGGTTTAAACTGGTTTTCTCCTCCATTTTCTGTTCCTGATCCAGAAAAAAAAAAAACAGTTTTTGTTGCTCAGTTTCCTCCTTCAAAATAAAAGCTCACTCTTAAAGTCTAGACTTGCAGCGTGGGACGTCCGGAGTCTCTTCACGCTGATTTTTAGGTGGAGAGCAGAAGCAAAGATCTGGATCCTCTCAGCATCCTCCTGATTAATCTCTCCTCTCTTTTTGTTTTCACATTAAATCCGTCGTTGAAGGTCTCGTTTGGATCCACTGATCATCCTGGAACTGCAGATTATCTTCAACCTGAAACCGAAAAATATCGTCCCAAACGAACATCACCTGCTTCACCGTTGACTGAAGAATCCGTGATGTTCCGGTTGAACTGATGACCTTTCAAAAGCTTTTTGATTCTTTTTGTTTTGGGCGATTCTGTGTTATTTCCGTGCCTTGTTGTGTTCAAAAATGTCAAACTTTGCAGGGTTGCCATGGTAACACCTTACTGAGTAGATGACTGTAAAATACTCCTAAAATGTTTTGACTTCTGATTCCGAATGTTGACATTTCCAAAAAAAAAAAAAGGATAAAATCAGGAAATTTTTGGGCTTTTGTCTCAAGAAAAATTCCTGCAAATTCAAATTCTTCTTGGCTTTCTGCTCCTCCGTCTGCAGACTTCTTGACTCCGTTTCCTCTTCAGCTCAGAGTGTTGTCATATCTCTGTTGATGATGGGGGGGGGCTTTTCAGAGCCTCATCTTCCATATGTCAGCAGCTTTCCTTCATCACTCGTCTGATGAGCCAGAATCACCTGCACGAACCCCTCCAGGTGCGCAGCGTCAAGCTAACGCAGAAACATCGTCATCCCGCCCAGGAAATCGCTAAAATGCTGCATTTATGGACCGCTAAAGATGCAACCATCTGTCGAGGGATTTCAGCTTCGATGCATTAAAGTCAATCTTAATCTGAGCTGCTGCTGCTGAGGGGGGAAAACTGCAGGAGAAAAATGCTTCAACCTGCACCCTGGTGTCTGTAAACCTACGGGAAAGGGTCACCGTTAAACAAGGTAAGAGCTATTATCCTTACGAATGCTTCACACTCCCCCCCCAACAATGGAACGTTCCATTTTCATGACATGAAGTGACCGTATGAGCCACGAGACACACCTGGTTCAATCTGATGAAGACGATGGTTTGAACTCGTTCTTGTGTCATTTTTCTGATGATGATGAAGATGTAGAAAGAAAATTAAAAATGCTTTTCTGAGTTTTTAGTTATTGCAGAATTCAGCACGGAAAAACTCAGAGTTTCAGCAATCTCAATCTCAAAACGTCTAAATACTTTTGGTATTTATAAACTTTAGAGTTTTTGAAATATAGAGCCAAATAAACAGGAATAGAATGAAAAATCTTTGAAACTTAGATAGAGACGTGATTTAAACTTTAAAATGTTCAGCAATTTTTTAATGGAAATTTGGAGTTCAGCTTTAATTTTAGCGACGTGCTAGCTGTTTTTGCTAATTTAAACATTTTCAACGTTTTTCCAGCTAATCAATAGTTTAGCTAATATTTTAGCTTCTGCTAGCTGTTGTGTCAAAATTAGACTTTTTAGGTTCTTTGATCAAATTTTGAGTTTAGCTAATATTTTAGCAGTATACTAGCTAATCAAAAAAGCCTTTTTTTTTAAAGTTCTTCTGGCAAATCTGGAGTTTATTTAACATTTGCTACTGTTTTGACGAAATGAGAAATTTTTCCTTTTTTTTGGCTTGTTTTGCATTTATCTAATATTTCTATAAAGCTTTTAGATTTATTTTCAGTCATCAGCTCGATCATTTTTAGTTATCAGTTTAAGCATTTTTCAGCTCACAACATTCAAACTTAAATGATCACAGGTAAAGCTATAAATTCTCTTCAAATTGTTGTGAATCAGTAATAATAGATAGTTCTTAGTGAATTCTAATATTCTAAAATGATTTGGTCAAATAACATTAAAGCTATTGAGGAAAAACATGAAAGTTTTACTCTAAAAAAAGGGACTAAAATTAGAAAAAGCATCAAAAGTTAATTTAAACTGCTGTAATAGATAGTTCTTAGTCAGTTTTATTATTTTAAAGGGTTTTGGTTTGATCTGGTCCAATACTTTAAGAACTACTGAAGAAACATTCTGTCATTTGTTGACGGTCCCTAAATATGAACAAAGTGAATATCCAACCTAAAACTAACTTCACCGCAGTACTGAAGTCAGAGTAGATCCTGTTTCGGCTCATAAACGTCCTGTGGGTGCAGCTGGGTCGGCCTCTGGAGCGGCCCGCTTCATTCATAAGTAGTGAGCGGACTTGAAAGCGGCTCTGAATGAGGCTGCGCGTGGGTGGAGTGTGGATGGCAGTCGGCCTGTAACACTGTGAACACATGAGAACGCAGATGCCTCACATTTGGCCGCTCGGAGAGACGGAGCGTCCTGCGAGCGCCGCCTCTGCGACGAGAGTTTGGCAGAAACGCCAAATTTAGGAGCAGGAAGTCTGACTGAGGATGGAAGAGCAGAGAATGGGAGATTTCCCCGTCATTTCTGAGGTTTTACACGGACATGTTGTAAAAACACATGAAACGTACTGCTGTTTGTGTGTTTTAGTATGCTTTGGTCCAGTTCTGACTCCATGATTTCAGCTTTAAAACACATTTATGGAAATACATTTACACCAAAACGTTCTTCATTTCCCTTCAATTTCCCAGCCTGGGATGAATAAAGTATTTCTATTCTATTCATTTAGCAAATAATTATGGAGTCTCGAAAGAGCCAAAATTAAATAAATATATACACCATTAAATAAATAAATAAATGTTGAAATAAATAAATAAATGTTGAAATAAATGTGGCATTAAAATATTAAAAGAGCACATTTAAGTATTTCATTACATGTTTATTTATTTATTTCAACATTTATTTATTTAATGCCACATTTATTTATTTATTTCATATTAAATTTATTTATTTCAATTTGGCTCTTTTAACCTACAAGGGACAATGAAATAAATAAATATATCATGAAATACCTAAATGTGCTATTTTAATATTTTAATGCCACATTTATTTCAACATTTATTTATTTATTTCAACATTTATTTATTTAATGCCACAATTATTTATTTATTTAATGGTGTATATATTTTTTTAATTTTGGCTCTTTCGAGACTCCATAAATAATTACCTCAACCATTATTTTATTTAATTTGATTCATGCTACTTGATTAACTGTAAAACTACCAGAGGAAATAAAATAATATAATTCTATTTTAGACATTTAAGGGATAATAATACATGAAATAAAAAAACATTTTGAAAATACTTAAAACTTTTTAACTAAAATATTAAATAAACCAGATCATTTCAATGTCAAACACTATATCTGTATACAAACATTTTTATTAATCTAAAAGGATTTTCCTTCAATTACTAAAATTTTAATATCATTTTGTGTTATTTTTTTAATTAAAAATATAATATTACAAAAGGTCTTTCTTTAAATAAAATAGTAGATAATCAAAGAATAATATATGATTTTAAAAAGGCGAATAAGACAAATGGTTTTCTTTAATCACCAGAAGTGGGTCAACTTATATCAATTATTTTTCGCACACTAAATGAAAACCGTGTCGCACTTCACATGAGATTTATGTCAAAGAACGAAACGTTCCAGCTTTGGCGCCGCCGCTCCACTCGCCGACGGCCAGAAGGAAACAAAATCTGTGAATTACAACGATTTAAATCACTTTAAAGGTTTAAACATTTAAACGTAAAAACAGAAACGACTTCTAGATGGTTTTATGGCCGTCAGTGTTGCCAGATAGAGTTATGATTTTAAAGCCCAAAAGTTCCTTAAAAAAACACCAGATCCCACAAAAAAAAAATACTTTCTATAGACAATAATCTATATAAATACACATATACTGTATGTCAGCAGGTATTAATATATTATGATTATTAGATATATATTATATTATTATATATATTTTTTATTTATATTATTATAATTATATTAATATAGCCGGGAATTGAAAAAAAATTTATTGCGATTAATCGCTTTTTTTGCTTAAATATTTGCCAGTCACTTGTTATCTGCAAATAACCGGAATATGAAATCAAATGCAAACTTTTAGATTTAAAACATTTATTTTAAACCCTTTGGACCCAAGAGTCCAATTTACTTCTGTATTTTGAATCTGAACGATTACCTGTTTGCTTATTTGGTATCATGTTAACCAGCACAGCCGTACCTGTGTGACACTACCTTGATTTTGTCATTTTTTTAATCAATTTTGTCCAAAAACTATGAATAAATACCACGTTATCTCTTTAATTTAATAAAATCTCAATCATAGAATATAAATAAAAGCTTACAGAGTTTTATTACGCTGATCTTACGGCTGCCCGGCAGAACGCCGGAGCGCAATTAATAAATATTATTAAATTAATGATGTTTAGTTCATCGCGTGTTAACGCTTCAACCTTCACGGCCCTAATTAATATAGAAACATACGTTGCAAATGATTTTAATGATATCAAGTTTATCTAGTCGGAACAAAACAAACTAACTTTATTAGCAACAACAAGAAGACTAAAGGATTAAAGCGAGGTGATGTTTGCCCCTCCCCTTTTCATCAAGTACAAGTAAAATCAAAACAAAGGAAAGAGGAAGAAAAACTTGAAATAATCAAACGTTTTGAACTAAAGAGAAATTTTTCATTTTAATTAAAACAGTTAAAATGTGAGCAAATGACCTCAAAAATGGTTTGATTTTTTTTTTTTTTTTTTAGAAATGTTATTGTGAAAAAATATGAATATTTAATTGTTTATTAAAATGAAAAACTAAATGAAATGACTTTTCTAAGAGGTCTACCCGGCGTCTGTCTTCCAGCTCTGGTCTGGAGCAACTCTCCCGTCCGTCAGCGTCTCTGTTTCCTGCATTCATGAACATCCGTCCATCATTTTCATGACATCTGCGGTTCTTTCAGACGTGGTGCTGGTTCTGTTTCCATGAAGGATTCTGGTGGAATCAGACCTGGAGCTTTCTGCTCAGACGGACCAAACACGACAGCTGCAGGCAGAACCTCCACGGTTGCCTGGTTACAGAAATTATGCTGGTGATGAGGAACTGTCACATTTCTGAAACGGTGGCCCTCCGAGAGGGAGCGACGACTGACGCCGGTGCGGAGATCAGGAGGAAAACCACTCCGTGACCGATGCTTTCATGACTTCTCAAGGACTTTTTCTGCAGTGAATCAGGACGTTTGGAGGTCAAAGGTTTGTGGGCGGAGCTACAGCGCTCAGCAGGGTTTGTTGAAGCGTTTTCTGGCTCAGTCCGAGCAGTTTATCTTCACTTTCTACATTGGAACTCACTTTTTTTAAAAGGTTACGTAAGACCAGGAGTCTCTAACCTGAACCCCCAGATCCACCTGTGACTCCTTCATCTCTTCATGGTGACTCCTCGGCCAAACATAAAACAAGTCATGGAGAGTGCTGACTCAGCAGCTACTTATAGAAAACAAATAAACAAAGCCGACAAACTAAGACTACCACGGTCCAACCTCAAAGTAAAATAACAAAACCCAGCAGTGACGACGGCTCCGGACATAGAGGGAAATAAATGAACAAAAAGATAAATAAAAGAATAATAAAACAGCATTTTTTTTTAAAGTGAGCATTATTTATTTAGTATTTATTTATTTTATGTGAGTTAAATGTATAAATTGATGTCTGAGGTGCACATAGGTCAGAGGTCGGCAACCTTTACCAGTAGAAGAGCCGTTTGAGCTTGTTTTCTACCAATCACAACCTAAAAGAAGCCACATAGTTTTACTGGATTTGCATTCATTACCATCTTTTTGTTTTTTTTTGTTTATATCTTTTTAATAAATATTGTCTATTTTTTGGCACGTACAAAAGCAAAAATATAAAAAGAAACTAGCATTTCTCATAATGGGATTTTTTTTAAACGATTTTACCTTTTACCTTTAGAAAAGGGCAAATTAGCGAGTAAGCTTGTTGCTTAATTACTAGCTCAATGCCAAATTAGCATAAAATTTATCAGTAAATTAAAACAGCCAAAAATGTTGCTGAAATAGAAGCTAAACTCTAAATTTGCCTAAAACCCCCAGTAGATAACAAATTAGCCAAAAAATGTTAGCGTATTGCTTGGCTAAACTAAATTAGCATAAAATAGAGAGATTGAACTAAATTTGTCAAATGTTAGCATGTTGCTAAATAAAGCTAATATCTCTTAAATTTGCTAACCAGTAGATAACAATTTAGCAAACATGTTAGCATGCTTCAAGCTGAACTCCAAACTAGCATAAAAAATTGCTGGTAAACTAAATTTGCTCCAAATGTTAGCATGTTGCTAAAATAGAAGCTAATCTATATTTGCCTAAAAACCCCCAGTAGATAACAAATTAGCCAAAAATGTTAGCATGCTTCTAAGCCGAACTAAAGTTAAAATTAGCATTAAATTCATCAAAATGTATTAAAACCCCCAGCAAATGAGCTAAAAATGTTAGCATGCTTCTAAGCCTAAATTAGCATAAAATTCATCAGTCATAAGATTTGCCTAAAACCCCCAGTAGTAACACATGAGCTAAAACATGTTAGCATATTGCTAGGCTAAACTCTAAATTAGCATAAAATTGCTCAATAAACTAAATTTGTCCAAATGTTAGCATGTTGCTAAAATAGAAGCTAAACTCTAAATTTGCCTAAAACCCCCAGTAGATAACAAATGAGCTAAAACATGTTAGCATGCTTCTAAGCTTAACTCTAAATTAGCATAAAATTCATCAGTAAATTAAAACAGCCAAAAATGTTAGCATGTTGCTAAAATAAAAGCTAAACTCTTAATTTGCCTAAAACCCCTAGTACAGGGGTATTCAACTCCAGGCCTCGAGGGCCACAGTGTCTGCATAATTTCCAGATATCCAAACTCTACTCATGACTGATTACCTGGTTCAGGTGTGTCAAAATTGAGCATGCCAGATCCGGGTATATTAGAAAACCTGCAGGAATGCGGCCCTCGAGGCCTGGAGTTGAATACCCCTGCCCTAGTAGATATCAAATGAGCCAAAACATGTTTGCATGCTTCTAAGCTAAACTCCAAACTAGCATAAAATTGCTCAGTAAACTAAATTTGTCCAAATGTTAGCATGTTGCTAAAATAGAAGCTAAACTCTAAATTTGCCTAAAACCCCCAGTAGATAACAAATTAGCCAAAAAATGTTAGCATATTGCTAGGCTAAACTCTAAATTAGCATAAAATTGCTCAATAAACTAAATTTGTCCAAATGTTAGCATGTTGCTAAAACAGAAGCTAAACTCTAAATTTGCCTAAAACCCCCAGTAGATGACAAATGAGCTAAAACATGTTAGCGTATTGCTAGGCTAAACTCTAAATTAGCATAAAATTGCTCAATGAACTACATTTGTCCAAATGTTAGCATGTTGCTAAAACAGAAGCTAAACTCTAAATTTGCCTAAAACCCCCAGTAAATAACAAATTAGCCAAAAATTGTTAGCGTATTGCTAGGCTAAACTCTAAATTAGCATAAAATTGCTCAATAAACTAAATTAGTCCAAATGTTAGCATGTTGCTAAAATAGAAGTTAAACTTTAAATTTGCCTAAAACCCCCAGTAGATAACAAATGAGCTAAAACATGTTAGCATGCTTCTAAGCTTAACTCTAAATTAGCATAAAATTCATCAGTACATTAAAACAGCCAAAAATGTTAGCATGTTGCTAAAATAAAAGCTAAACTCTAAATTTGCCTAAAACCCCTAGTAGATATCAAATGAGCCAAAACATGTTAGCATGCTTCTAAGCTAAACTCCAAACTAGCATAAAATTGCTCAGTAAACTAAATTTGTCCAAATGTTAGCATGTTGCTAAAATAGAAGCTAAACTCTAAATTTGCCTAAAACCCCCAGTAGATAACAAATTAGCCAAAAAATGTTAGCATATTGCTAGGCTAAACTCTAAATTAGCATAAAATTGCTCAATGAACTAAATTTGTCCAAATGTTAGCATGTTGCTAAAACAGAAGCTAAACTCAAAATTTGCCTAAAACCCCCAGTAAATAACAAATTAGCCAAATTGTTAGCGTATTGCTAGGCTAAACTAAATTAGCATAAAATTGCTCAATAAACTAAATTTGTCCAAATGTTAGCATGTTGCTAAAATAGAAGCTAAACTTTAAATTTGCCTAAAACCCCCAGTAGATAACAAATGAGCTAAAACATGTCAGCGTATTGCTAGGCAAAACTCTAAATTAGCATAAAATTGCTCAATAAACTAAATTTGTCTAAATGTTAGCATGTTGCTAAAATAGAAGCTAAACTCTAAATTTGCCTAAAAACCCCAGTAGATAACAAATGAGCCAAAACATGCTAGCATGCTTCTAAGCTAAACTCTAAATTAGCATAAAATTGCTCAGTAAACAAAATTTGTCCAAATGTTAGCATGTTGCTAAAATAGAAGCCAAACTTTAAATTTGCCTAAAAACCCCAGTAGATAACAAATGAGCCAAAACATGTTAGCATGCTTCTAAGCTAAACTCTAAATTAGCATAAAATTGCTCAGTAAACTAAATTTATCCAAATGTTAGCATGTTGCTAAAATAGAAGCTAAACTCTAAATTTGCCTAAAACCCCCAGTAGATAACAAATTAGCCAAAACATGTTAGCATACTTCTAAGCTAAACTCTAAATTAGCATAAAATTGCTCAGTAAACTAAATTTATCCAAATGTTAGCATGTTGCTAAAATAGAAGCTAAACTCTAAATTTGCCTAAAACCCCCAGTAGATAACAAATGAGCCAAAACACTTTAGCATGCTTCTAAGCTAAACTCTAAATTAGCATAAAATTCATCAGTAAACTAAATTTATCAAAATGTTAGTATGTTGCTAAAATAGAAGCTAAACTCTAAATTTGCCTAAAACCCCCAGTAGTTAAAAAAATGAGCTAAAACATGTTAGCATGTTTATAAGCTTAACTCTAAATTAGCATAAAATTCATCAGTAAATTAAAACAGCCAAAAATGTTAGCATGTTGCTAAAATAAAAGCTAAACTCTAAATTTGCCTAAAACCCCCTGTAGATAACAAATGAGCTAAAACATGTTAGCATGCTTCTAAACTAAACTCTAAATTAGCATAAAATTGCTCAGTAAACTAAATTAGTAACTAATTAGATAACAAATTGGCCAAAAAATGTTAACGTGTTGCTAAAATAATATCTCCAAATTATTTGAAAATTACTATTATTTTATTTTTCTTCATCCAGAGAGCCACCATGGGGAGATAAAACTCTGAAGGTTTTTACATCCATATTGACATGAAGACGTCTTGTTTGCTCAAATCTCTGCAGAATGAACAGATTTTACATAAAAAAACAAAACTTTAATGAAAAGTTTGATCATTTATGAGTTAAAAGCACAACATTATGATCCTGTTTAATAAAATAAGTTATTTAAGCTTCTGTTATGCGTAAAAATTTTTTTTTTTTAAATCACAATTTGTGAGATTTTTATATATATGCTTTTGTTTGTGACATAAATAGACATAACTCATATTTGTTATTGAAAACAGAAGGTCATGAATGCAAATTCAAATCCTTCAGATGGTTGTTTTAAAGGTTGCCGACCCCCGATCTCTCCAGATCTTTATAAGAATGGGAGTCTGGTTGTTCCCTTTCGAGATGAAGCAGCTTTTGATTCCCGGATCAGAAGCGCTGACGCATTCGGTTCCCTTTTAAAAGTTAGATGAACGGCGTGACTCATTCTGTCAAGAACACAAACGCGCTCGGAGGCAGGAACAGTCACACGAACGCACCTCTGAGCTCTGCTGGAGGACGGATGTGTGTGTGGATGTTTGCGTGTGCTGGGAGGAGGTTCCCCACAACACAAACACCTGAAATGAAGCTGGTGTAAAAAAAATATAGACTTAAAGATGTTTCTGGTGACAGAAGTCATGAAAATTTAGGTTGAAGGTTCATCTTTTACATTTAGAGACTAAACTATTGAGCATAAGGGAACTAAATACAATAGCTAACGTGAAATAAAGAAAAAAAATTAATAATTTTTGTTTCAAACGTATATAAAATGTAGAAAAAGCGGCAGTATTTTGTGCATCCTTTCTGAAGCACGAATGAATCACAGAAATGCTGGTTTGAATGTCAACATTGAAAACGTGGAAACGTTTCTTGCAGGAGTTGTTTTTTGTCTGAGCGGGAATATTACCCAGAATTCAGAATGCCACTTTTAAATATACGGTCTCCTGATTAGACGTAGGCATTAATTTGACTAAACTGACAGGAATAAGAATAAAGAAGGCGTGGGCGTACACGACGGCTCTGCTCGCAGCCTTTCAGCCTTCAGGGAATATGAGCTTAAAACAGGACAATTTTTACAGAAAAATCCTTTGCTGAACTTTTCTAATTCTTTTTTTTCAGAAACGGAGTGGAATCGAGTCACAGTGAAAACGTTTTAGGCTTCTGTTGTGTAGGGATAATGTTAATTAAACATCATTTTAATATTTCAGAGCAGATGTGGTTTGTATGAAGGAGATCCAGATGTTTGTTGCACTGGAAAAGCTTTAAAACGCGTCTCAGCATCAACGATACTTCACTCAGTTTAAGAAAAGCAAAATACAACAAAAATTGATGATAAATGACACAATTAAAATTCAAAGAGTCTTCATATATTCTTTCAAGACACAAAAAAACATTGATAGGCAAAAATATTAAAATATGGCATCAAATATCTTTAAAATGAAGTCATTTTTATACATTTTCTTGACACTTCATGCATCATGAACTGCCTGGAGATTAAACACTGATTCCTATTTTCTGACGGGTAAGAATCATCGATTTCATAAGTTGTTCTGAACTAATCAGTCAAATGAAAATGTTTAAAATGTCTGAGTATCTCTGGAGCTGAAAATCTAGAACAGAAACCACATTTTCCTGGTTCCTTTCTGCATCCAGAACTTGTTTGCCATGCATGAGGAAATCTGCACGAGGACACGTCACATGGTCATGTATGATAATTAAAGACACATCAGTATGTGAAATTTGTTCTCCCAACCCCTAACGTAACCCCTTAATGCAGAGAGGCACTGGGTTCCATTTTTAGAGTCTTTGGTATGACCCAGCCTGGACTTGAACCCACGACCTTGCAATCTCAGGGTGGACACTCTACCACAAGGCCGCTGAGCTGGTAACTAAGATGCACCACAGTGCATTCAGACTCAACACGATTCGCGAGTCCCGCCCCTCTTGCTGCTCGCCGCCTCCCTTAGCTTGACGCCGCAGCCGCATGTGGGAGGAGCTACCAGCTATAAGGAACGGCGTGAGTGGATATTTCAGTTAGCATGTTTGAAGACACACATGATGTTAAGAAATCAGGTTTATTTAATGTTAAGAGTTCTTCAAAAACATATTATTTGATTATTATTTAAAGATTTTCCCGGTACATTGGGCTGTGTCTGTATGACAGCCGCTTCCACTGTGTCTCTGTGTCTCTGTGTTTCTGTGTCTCTGTGTTTCTGTGTTTCTGTGTTTCTGTATTTCTGTGTCTCTGAGCTTGAAGGCTCTTTATCTCATATTAACCCAAGTAGGGAAAAATAAAATTAGACCTTTTCTTTCTTTTTTTAATGTCTTGCTGAGGCCCTCCGCACGCCTTCACGCCTTCACCCCGAAGTGACCGGAGAAATGGCGGCGCGCACGGGTGCAGCGGTTCTTAGCTCTCCAACTTGGTGCTTGTTTTCATTATTTTTAGTACTTTTTTTGAGTGTATTTTTTAATATTTGCGAAGATGTTCATATGTATATTTTATATTTCTATATTTTATTACTATTATTGTTACTTTGCACCAAGTGAGTAGCGCTTAAATTTCGTTGTACAATGTACAAGGACAATAAAGGCTATTCTATTCTATTCTATTCTATTCTATTCTATTCTATTCTATTCTATTCTATTCTATTCTATTCTATTCTATTCTAAGAACTCTGCAAAGCTGCAACCTTATTCTACCTGCAGATCAAGTCACTGAAACGTCACATGGCCAAAGCTGAGTCATGATTGGTCTATGCGTCGCGGCGACCTGTCAAACTTTACATACTTAGATTTAGTCCGCTCTGCCCCATTCAAACTTTCAAACTTTATTTATAAAAGCGCCTTTCATACTTAAGAGTAACCCAAGGCGCTTCACATTTAAAAACAAAACATACACAATAAAAGCCCAACCCACCCTTCACACACACACACCCTCCCCATAACACATACACCCATGACCCCACACACAATGAAAAAAAAAAAAAAAAAAAAAAAAAAAAAAACTCGCCGCTCTAATCGAGCTTCCGCCAGACCGCCGCGCCGTTCGCTCAAATTGCTCTGCGGGACTTCAGATCGACTCAAGTCCCGTCTGTAAAGCTGACTTGACATTGAAGCTAGTCGTTTCAACCGCGCTAACCGCGTTCAGTGTGAATCCACCTTAACGATCCGTAGACGTACATGACGATATGTCGCCATGCGTGACGATTCATGACCGCGTATGCTGATAAATGATTATAACATGATGATACATGGCCGACTAAATGGTGAATGGTAGAGGATGGTCATACGTGACATGTTAAATGTTTGTTCAATATATTGAAGCTGATGTCATAATCTGACCTGTTGAGGTGGTTGAGTCGATCCTGTTTAAGACTGTTCTTATATTCTCTAAGAGCGACACTTGGCCCGACTCGTCAAACAAAACTCATCAACGTTTTCCTCAACGAGCATCTCTGTTCCACCAGACTCTGGATTTCAGAGAGAATCTCTCAGATTTCTTCTGTCATGTCAGAGCCGCTGGCTCATCAGGTCTGACTCATCTCGTTTCTCGACATCGCTGCCAGAAAAACACGTCTCCGCTCGCTGTCATTGTCCTAAATCTGCATTGTGATGAGGAGAGAGTCTCCAGCTCACAGTCGACGTCCAGCTTGATCCGTTCTCTGGACTCGCCTGAGCTCTGGTTCTGCTGTGGGAACAACCGTCTCTTCGCTTGCAAGTAGGGCTGCCACGATTAGTCGACTAATCGATGACTAATCGACTATTAAAATAGTCGACAACTAATTTAATAGTCGATTAGTCGTTACTTTATAATATATGGAGTCAGGCTGTAGTAAAGTTGAAAGTTATGACATTCTGCTAGCTTTTAGACTATTTTGGCATTTATTAAGGGTTTTCATTTGCAAGTTTTTAGGCTAATTTATTGGAGGTTAGCTAGAATATTTCATTTACATTTAGCTAGCATTCTGAAATGAGTTACATTTTAGGCTAATTTTGAGTTTTTCTATTATTCCAGCTACTATTGGAATTTTACATTTTTTAGGCTAATTTGGAGTTATAGGATTTTAATATTTCAGCAGCTACATGTTAGCTAGCTAATTGTAAATGTTTACAGTTTTTTAGGGCTAATTTGAAGTTTTGCTATTATTTCAGCTACATGCTAGCTATTTTTGGCTAATTTGGAATTTTTACAGTTTTTTAGGCTAATTTGGAGTTTTGCTATTATTTCAGCTACATACTACCTATTTTGTCTAATTTAAATTTTTACAGTTTTTTTAGGCTAATTTGGAGTTTAGCTAATATTTCAGCTACATGTTAGCTTGCTAATTGTAAATATTTACAGTTTATTAGGCTAATTTTGAGTTTTGCTATTATTTCAGCTACATGCTAGCTATTTTTGGCTAATTTGGGATTTTTACAGTTTTTTAGGCTAATTTGGAGTTTAGCTGATATTTCAGCTACATACTACCTATTTTGTCTAATTTAAATTTTTACAGTTTTTTTAGGCTAATTTGGAGTTTAGCTAATATTTCAGCTACATGTTAGCTTGCTAATTGTAAATATTTACAGTTTATTAGGCTAATTTTGAGTTTTGCTATTACTTCAGCTACATGCTAGCTATTTTAGCTAATTTGGAATTTTTACTATTTTTTTAGGCTAATTTGGAGTTTAGCTAATATTTCAGCTATATGCTAGCGATTTTAGCTTATTTAGGATTTTTTTAGTTTTAAAGCTAATCATATTTAAGATTTTTTTTACATCTACTTTATCCATGATCCGATTAGTCGACTAATCGGAAAAAATAATCGATGATTAGTCGACTATTAAAATAATCGTTTGTGGCAGCACTACCTGCAGTGCACTTTCAAAGTTACGTAAACACTGAAGCTAGCATAGAGTGTTCACTACAACCTGCCGTAGAGTGAAACGTTTTCACTGAACGGGCTACGTCCTTGATGTTCGCCCCCTAAAAGTTTGACCTTTTTTCACAAGCAGACGGCTGAACCCATCTGTGGTTATGGTGGATGAAGGTGAAGTTTAAGACAAACAGACTCACTGTTTGAATTTTAGTTTTGGATTATGATCCATCAATAGAATCTGTTTTCAACTTCTTATGTGGATTCTCTATTTTATTCTATTTATGGTGGTTTGGTTGAAAATCAAGAATTACACAGAAACTCAACTCATGTGCATCAGAAATATAATGTATTCTACTAATTCAACTATAAAATGTGCCAATTTTATCTGTAAAAAAGACGAATTAGAATTCCTGAATGTTTATAATAATTGGATTTGACATCTAAAGTTTTCCTTCTTCTCACTTCTCTGAAGTCTTCATCACTTCCTGGCACCAGAACCTCCTCAGATCTTTGGAGAACCTGCTCCGACTCTTGTCTCGGAGGCTCCAGGGGGTTGAGGTGACAATCAGGAGGAGCCAATCCGCTCCGTCCCGCTCGATTACGCACGGTTTTGGGTTGGGGAGTCTGCGTTACGCGCGGAGCTGCTGCGCTCCCGTCAATCTGCGGGACTCTGGAGCCCGGAGGGTCTCACTCAGAGCCGGAACCGGGACCGACACCGCCTCCTGCACTTTGATTTTTGGTGATTCTTCAAGGCGGAGACGACGTGAGGAGATTGGAGTTTGTGGCACTCGCGCGCGCGCTGAAGGACGCGAGCGCGCGGCTGTGCGCTCTCACTGGTGATGGGTGGAGAGATGCGCTCCTCCGCTGCGCCACAATAAACAACATTTTAACCCCAGAAACTCCTAAATCCCGCCGCCGCCTCGAGCCTCGAAACTGGATCCTAATCTGCGGGATTATCGGACCTGACGGATCACCTGCTGACAGTCAGACACTCGAAAGGTAATTAAGGCGTTTGATCCCAACCAGGAAGAATCAGAACCGGAGTTCTGGAGGAAGTCCCGCAAACGCTCCACCTGTTGTGTGGAGCTGCGCATGTCCGCAGATGTCGGAATTCAATGAAAGAGAATTTACTGCAAACATTTTTCGCTTTAAAAGTCTTCGCTGTCCATCGTTTATTTACAATTCTATAAATAGACTCAGATTTATTAATCAATAACTGTATAATTAAATCAGATATGAGTCTGTCTGCTGAGTTGATTTTAATCTAGAAACGGTCTCGGTGGAGGAGAACGCAGATTAAAGCAGGATTAGGATCATGAAGCGGACCTCCAGCTGAGTTTGGGTTCTGCAGTTACACCGCCGGCCGCTAGGTGGCAGTAATGGTTTGTTCACAGACACATTTACCTGCTTTTCGTGACAGAAAATTCCAACCAAACCTCATTTTGAAATGTTTTTATTGAATATTTTAACTGTTTTTACCCTTTTTTTTTTTTTTTTTTTTTTTTTTAAATAATCACAATCTCAGTTGATCAAACCAGAAGTAAACAAACAGCAGAGTTTTTTAAACTATATATAATAATATATGTATTTAGAGAGAGAGAGAGATGTAATTAGTACTGTATACTGAAAAAGCTGTTAGTGAGTGAGCCTTTTTTGACGTTTAATGTTAGTCATCATATAACAAAAAAAATCTGATGAAATACTTTTTGGATACTATTTAGACCTCCGAATGGAGAGTTTTTGAAAAATAAGACTTCCTCCCCTCCTCACTATATAGTGAACATTCACTATTTTATAATGCAAATCTGTTCCAAAATGAAGTGCACTAGAATTCTCCTGAAAGTCTTGTTAAAAAAAACTGTAGATGCTCGATCGATTCTCACCACATGAGCAAATATAGACCACAATGCATTGCTGTCAAACAATATTTGCTAGAAAATCAAATTAAATCAATTTTTTAATAAAAAAAAAAACACCTTTATACTATTTCGAACACAGTGGAGTCATAAATAGATGTCGTGAAATGTTTTTTTGGATTCGATTTTGACTTCATGAACTCTATGAAGTCGTATCCGGCGTTTAGAAAAACGACAGAAAAATAGTGAACACCGTGTCCGAATTGCCTTTAAAACCCAGAAAGTTAAAGATTAAAACCTTAATTTAGACTTTCTAAAAGTACAGGCTTAGAATCTCAATCCAGAGCTCATCGGAAACTTCTGGTTCCTGGTTTGTCTTGAACAATCTGCTGAAAATAAACCTTCCAAGACGGACTTTTTTAATAGGGTTTAGGGAGGGAATCTGGACACAACCATAGTGTCTTGAAGTTTGGACATCACTACCACTCGATGATAGTCACTAGTCATTCAGGTTAGCCTGTAGCTGCCAGTGTCAGGAAAATTCATGACATCAGTTTGATAACTTTAGAAGGTAAAACTAAAACAAAAAAATAACTTCTGAGAATCAGAGCAAACTCGTGAAAAAATGTTTCTCCTCCGCGGCACGGTGGAATGCGGCTACCCTTTAAGAAAACAATTTCAGACTCTACCACCCCTCCAAATGCCCCTAATATTGGAGGGGTAAGGAGAATGTAATCTCATAAACCTTGTTTTAACTGTTTGATGGTATTTTGAGCGTTTTCTTTGTTAAATGGACCCATGAAACAGTTCTGACCCGTACCTCTTGAGGGCCCCTATCCGTTCTAGGTCCATAGAAAATTAGAACCGGACGTTTGGAGCGGAGCCGGCTTGAAAAAATAGAGCAAGAAAAAGTCGAGCTGCTGGATGACCTCCATTGTTATCGCTTTTCTAGTCGGGGTCGACCATTGCGCAGAGGGAGAGTGGTCATCCCCTGACTCGAAGGTTGCAGGTTTGATTCTTGCTCACTGAACCCTATTCTCCCTCAGGTGGTTACAGGTTGGCACCAGTGTTTGGCATCGGAGGTGCCGTCGCTGTGTGAATGTGTGTGTGTGACTGAGAAGTGATTTGAGGAAGGTAGAAAAGTCTTCACCATTTATATTTGGACTATGTTGATGACAGTCTGTTGTCCTTCGCTCTAAAGTTAACAGAAAACTATAAAAATGTCCTCTTCAACTGTGGACTGCAGGGAATCTCACTGGATTAGAGAAGCTTGTGGCTAATTCAAAGAAGAAACTCTTTTTGTTAAGACAAAATAAAGTTGACAACATATTACTTGTTTGGGCTTCAGTGCAGTTGCATGAACCCTTTAACTGCCCGCTCCACCAAATGGCCGGTAACATTTAGAAAACAGGTTTTTAAAAATATCGATTGTGTGCATTACTCCCCGTGTACGGAGTCTCTACAATAAAGCAAAAAACAGAAATAAAAATATAAAATTGAGGAAAAATTTATTTTTCCTAAAAATTGAAGTAAAAAAAAAAATTAGTTACTGACTGAAGCGCACCAGTTAGTATTTTTTAGAAATTAAAAAAAAAAAAACTTTTTCAGTTGTACAAGCTATTAAGAAGAATTTTCTTTTTCCTAAAAATTAAAGTTAAAAAAAAAATCAAAAAAATTCTACCAGTTTTTTATTATTTTTTTTTTCCTTAAAAAATTTTTGGGGAAAAAAAAAATTCCAGTTACTATCTGGTGCACACTCGTTACTAACCCGATTTTTTTCCCTCAAAATCGAAGTAAAAAAAAAAAAATCTATATAGTAATGGGTGCACACCAAATAGTAACTGATGTGCACTAGTTACTAACCAGACATTCTAGTTACTTCATTTATAAAAAAAAAAGCCCCTATGTATTTTTAGAATTGTTTTTTTCTTTTTTCTGCAATTGTTTTTTTTTAATTCAATGTCTTTTTAGGGGGTCTATAACAAGCAAATAAGCAGCAGAAAAACCCCCCAAAACTTTTTGATGATTTTTTGGGTAGTGAAAGGGTTAAGAAAGAGATTTATCTTAAAGCTAAACATGCTAACATTAGCTGATGCTATGATAAAGCTTCTTGGATGGATGTGGTTAGAAGACGAATAGCTTCCAGTCTCACATCCAGAATCGTTGTTGTGTCCAGTCCAGGTACGATTACTGTAACATTATTGGGTACAGTTTTAAGAAAACCATCCAATTTGCATGATTATATATTTAGGTCTCATCTAGTTAAAATCAAAAATTTTTTTTATTGTTTAAAATATAATATTTGTTCATTTTTTGTTAATCTCAATTTGGTACCATAAGGACTTTTTACAGGTTGACATTTTAGTGTTTTAGTGCTTTGTTACACAATTAGCTTCATTTTTCTTTTAACATTAGTTGAGTAACAATAAGAGAAAAAAGTAAACTTAGTTTTGTTAGCATTACAGTTAGATTAGCATTACAAATTTAGGGTTTGTCCGAATTCCCACCTTAATCCCTACAAAAATCCAAATGTTGCAGGACTATCTAGTGATCTGGATTTTAAAGCAGTTTGGAGACAATCTTCACTATTTTTCTTTCATTTTTCTAAACTCCAGATATCACAGATTTACGAGGTGAAAATAGAGTCAATACCAACATTTTAAGATGTTTATTTGTGACTTCTGTCTTGATGAAGAAATCATGGACGGTTTATTAAGAAAATTACATTTAAACAAGTTTTTTATTTTTGCAAACATTGTTTAACTGCAATGCATTGTGGTCTATATTTGCAAATGTAGTGAGCATCAGTGGACACTAGTTTATCACAAAGACTTCTGGGAAATTTCTAGAACACTTGATTTTGGAATTGTAGATGCAGGTCACTGGTTTGTTTGCAAAGTTGGACAAAATGGTTTTGCTAGTTAGCATTTTAGTTTTATATTAGCGGTCCCGAGTCTGGGTCTTCCTGTGCTGGTCCCCAGCCCAGATAAAATACAGGCTCGTGTCAGGAAGGGAAAAACTCTCTGCCAAACCGCTCGTGCGAGTCCGTGAGCGCCGCGGCGATCCCTGACTGGATGTTCCGAAAGGTAAACATTACTGTTACCGTTGAATATTACCAGAAAAAAGACGATTGTGGTACGGAGCCGTGAACTTATGTGAGAACCGGGAGTACCTGCTGACCTCTGTAGAGGTCTGATTCCTTATTTAACACGTTCTCGATAATGCTTTTTTTTTTGTTTTTTTCTATTTTTTTGTTGTTAAACAAGTTAGCATTACAGCACGTTATAAACCGACCAATCAGATGTCTCAATAAAAGTAGGTGGAGCCTGCTGGCCCCCACGTCCACATTTGGTTGACAGATTGGGGTGCGGCCCTTCCAACAAGCTCACTCCTGATTGGTTGCCATAGAAACGTTGACTCAGACCATCTCCGACCAATCACTCCTTACTGACTGGTTCCAACATGGCGGCGTCCATTTTGTAAAAGAATATTGACTGATTTGACTTAATGTGGTTAGTAGGGCTGTAACGAGTATCCGGATGCTGGAATACTCACGATCTGCTCCCGAAAATCCGAGTATGAATATTCGTGACGTCCAAGATCGCTGATTTGCGATCTTTATAAATATAGTAAATTGTAGTAAAATATGATCAGAATATTATCTAGTAATGATGTATTTTTCTTCTGGAATTCAGATTAATGTATTAAAGCTTAAAGAGCCGCGTTAGTAACCGAAAGTAAACACTTTTTAGTTGCGGAGAAACTTCCGGTTTTCAAAGTAAAACTAGCGAGAGTTTTTTTCCGTTCAAAAACTGAGACTGAAGTTCTGTTCAGTGACATAACTTCTGAAAAAATGAATTAGCTTTAACATCGGAGCTTTATCTCAGTGTTTACATTCTTTTGGTTATGAAAAGTCTTCAACAGTTGAAGCAATTAATGAAACTCCATTTTATTGTGAAGAAACGCAGCTTCGCGCTGATGAAAGGAGGATGTAAACAACGTGAATCAGATGATTCTGCTGCGGGGGGAAAAAATACTTTTTTCACACGGGTTGTACACCGAAACATATTGAAGAACTTTGAGGATAAAAAAAATGTGGGGAACATTTTTAAGTTTTGTTGTTAAATGATCGAAAACGGCAGTAATTTTTATCATATTTATGTCGTTTATGTTACTGCTGAACTTAACCAGAAGGCTGACAAAAAAAAAAAAAGTTTAAAATGACAAAATTTCTATCTGAATCTTTTTTGGGTTTTTTTTAAATCAGTTTTGTTGATTCTGATCTACTGTTCTAAATAAATGTATAAATGTTGGTGATTTAATACAAATAATTTCAATTTTCCTCCATATAGTAAATATTCTCATAGCAATAAACATTATATTAAAAAGTAAGAATCGTGGTTCAACTCGTGAATCGTTGAGCTTGATTCGTGAATCGTATCAGATCGCCACCTAAGCAACGATCCACAGCCCTGGTGGTTAGGGCTGGAAGTTAGCAGTTTTCAATGGATGACATCATACTCTCTCGGTCCAGTTCCGAGATACAGTCAATGTGACCCGTTTTGGCTGAGCTGATAGGTGAAAAACAACTTCAATTCCCGGTTTGTGTTAGCACTGAAGTTTCTTCTAAATCCTATTTTCTTAGCAAATGTTTCAGATGAATATCTTAATAAATATAATAATTTGGGTTGAACAGTGATAGGTTTTTATTGGTATTTTTTTTAAACATCTTTCTTTTTAAATTGAGTTGAATTAAAATATTTAATTTGAAGCTTCTTATTGAACCTTAAAGAGCTAACTCTATTAGGAGGTTACTGTGATTTAGCTAATCATGTCTTTAGTTTGTTTGTTGTTTTGGATCAGAACTGACTTCATGTTTACTGGGGGGGGGGTGCACACCTCCCCACAGGTTTAGATGTGATGTGGACCCATAAATCTCCCCCACGTCCTCCTGCCTCCTTGTGGTGGCGCATGTTTTTTTTTCTTCATCTTTTGCCGTCTTCAGAGAAGCTCTCAGACTGTAAATCTTCCTCGTCCCAGCGTCGTGCGTCCGCGCTTTAGCCGTGTGTGCGTCTGCGCCGCAGGCGGGGCTGTCTGCCACGGGGACTCATTAATGAGCGCTCCGCTCCCCATGTGGAGGAATGTTTGCACCGGAGAGCGAGACAGAGCGATGGAGTCGCAGGGAGGGAGGGGAGGCAGCGTAGGAGGCGCCGGCGTACCTGCCGCTCCGACATCAGCCGCCGGCTCTCTGGGAGCTGCCGCGGGACCAGCCCAGGCGGCGGCGGAGGCGGCCGGGCGCCCGGCTCCGCGCACACAAGTGATGGAGGAGGAGGAGGAAGGGACGGAGGTGAACGGGGAGCTGCCGGGACACCCGCACCTGAGGGACGGGACGGCGGGGGAGAGCGGCGTGCTGCAGTGCCCCTCAGAGTGTGGGTAAGAGCCGTCATGGGGGGGGGGTGTTGCTGCTGCAGGGAGCAGCTGAGGATGCTGGCGGCGTGCTGGGACCCTCCCAGTTCTGGGAGTTTGGGTGAAGACTCCACAGCCGCCACATTAAAAGTTTGTGGAATTCCCAAAAGTTTCCGAATCTTCCTGTTGAGATGGAGCTCCAGGTCAGGAGAGGCGGTCGCAGGTCTTTGGGAATGTTGGATCAGAAGCCGGTACACGGTGTCCTGCCTCCTGCCTGTTGTTGGCCGGCTCCCGCTCGCCATTGTGCCGCAGAGTCGAATGTCAGAAGCGGCCATCTGGTCGCTGCCCTTTCCACCGGGTCACGCTCCGTCAGGACGAGGCTCTGAAGTTCCACAGACCTGCTCGTTGCTTAGAGCAGAATTATTTTCCTTTCTTAAAGCTAAAAAAAAAAAAAAAAAGAGTCTTTGACCTTCTGAGTGCAGCCCACACGCTTCCCTTTGTGAGAATGTCACCCCAAAGAAGCGTTAAAAGCTCTTCCTCTGCCAGAGCGCGGCGGCGCGTCTGAGGGGGACGCTTCAGGGTCAGAAGCTCCATCGATCATTCAAACATCGCGTCCTCGCTCAGCTTGAGTGCTCTTAACACTCTTCACAGCTGTCCGGGGGGGTAGAAATATGCCGAAAATCAATAAGTTGTGATTCAGAGGAGCGCTCGGTCTCCATTGTCTTTTCTGGAGTCAGAGATCGGTCAACGCTTCTGTCAGAAGTCGATTCCCAACAGAACGGAAACGGTTTTCCAGGGATTCTGAATGTAATCTGGCTGCTGATCCCAGGAGATTTAGTTTAATGTAGTCAAATATGTTTACATTACAGCTGAGAACTTCCAGATTCTGTGAGGGCTGTTTCATGTCAGAATGTTTGCTTTTATATCAGAGTGAATGGTATGATGTATTTATTTTTGATGCCAATTAATAAATTGTAATATTTGTTAAATGTTTTGCTGCCTCTTGGCCAGGACACTCTTGCAAAAGAGATTTGTAATCTCAATGAGTTTTCTACTGGTTAAATAAAGGTGAAATAAAAATAAAAAAAATTATAAAACAGGTTTTTTTTTAAATATCGATAAAATTGAAGAAGTTTTTTTTTTCCTAAAAATTGAAGTAAAAAAAAAATGTAGTTACTCACTGAAGTGCACCAGTTAGTATTTTTTAGAAATGAAAAAAAAAAACTTTTTCAGTTGTAGGAGCTATTAAGAAGAATTCTCTTTTTCTTAAAAATTAAAGTTAAAAAAAAATCCAAAAAATTCTACCAGTTAGTGAATAGAATTTTAATATTTTTTTAAATAAAAAATTAATAAATTTTTTTTTATTAATGTTTGTTTTATATCAGAGTAAATGGTTCATGGAATGAAAAGAAAAAATTATAATGTTTGTATTTTTGATGCCAATTAAAGAAAAGTGGAGCCAAAGCAGTTCCTGGTGTAACCACTAGGTGACTTTAAAAATATTCAATTTCATGTAAATTATTTTCTAACTGTTTGTACTTGAAGGTGAGTTGTAGTTTTTTTATTCATTTTCGGGGAGGGGCGTCGACATGTCGTTGTCCGTTAAAGTTTTGATTGGTTCATTTCAAAAAATCAAAACAAAAAGCGACATTTTTCAGTCGTTTGGTCTGTATTACATTTCGTTTTGGAGTGCTGCTCTAAGTTGTTCCATCTCGCCGTTCATTCGTCGTTCGTTCCTCCAATCATCTTCTGATCTGTTCCTAGTGGTCCTTTAAGTATGATTACGCAACATTTAACAAAAATCAGGAAATCTGTGTTGTTTTCTAGGACATAGTTTCTGCAGAGAGGCTGGAGTTCATTAGAAATCACCTGCTCCTGATTCACAATCATATACTGAGCTCTACTCCACTGAAACAACGATGGGATCACTGTATTACCGCCACCTACTGGTGCCTTCCTCGTCTGGCTTAAATACCTGGCAGGTGCTGATCAAGATCATTAGCTCCACCCACCAGGTGAGCCGTCGGGACGCGGAACACTACATAACATAAACATTACATAACTTAAATATTTTTCCTCTATGTGGCTTGTAAACAAAATGGAAGTATTTTTGAACACAGAAGGGGTTTATTCAAAACAACTCCTCGTGTGTCCAAACTTACATAACCCTAAATTGTCTTAATAGCGTCCAGGCCTCGAGGGCCGCATTCCCGCATGTTTTCCAACATACCTGCTCTGGCGTGTTCTAATTGGCTGGACACACCTGAACAGGTGAACTGTCATGAGTAGGGCTTGGATGTCTAGAAATTATGCAGACACAGGGGCCCTCGAGGCCTGGAGCTGTCTGTCCCTTCAATTCTGATGCTCAGTTGCTGGAGAGGATTAAAATAAATAATTAAACACTCACAACAAATGTTTACATGACAACTTCTAATGAAAAGTCTGTGCTAACGTGCGAAAAGACGCTCCAAACTTCGGCGTTTACTCAAGTTTCTTGAACGCACCAGGTTAAACCAGGTTGAACTTTGACTGGTTAGGGACTTGGATTTGGTAGAGGCACATAGTTAGCAGTTATTCATTGATTCATAGAAGTACCAACCAAGAGAAATTGATGATTGTGGTTTGTGTCCAGCCAGAATTCTATCACATCGGTAAAGAAAACACTTCCAGCTGCACATGTGTTAGTTAACAGTAGAAAAAGAAGCCCCTCCCTGCTCGTCCAGTGTGAACATCTTCCTCTCTGTTAAACTGGAGTTCTCCAGACTGTGGAGAGGAGCGGCTGGACCTGTGGTGGAGTGTGACGACTCCCATATGGATGGATTATTGTAGTTTCAGTGTCTGAAGGGCAGATGAGCGCCTCCAACTGAGACCCAGATCAATTTCATTAGTATAACGACACCAAAGCGTTTTTACAGCTCCGCCCCCACATTGACTTCAGGGGTTGAAGACTGACGGTTTTACGGTTCCATCCCATTATCTCACACTGCATCGTCAACGGCAGAGATGAACAGCAAGTTCTTCTGAGACGGGAAGCTAATTGATGTCCTTGAAACGTCGACGTGGGTCTTTATCCTCACAGATCTTTCGTTCGTCTTTCCAGCCGCCGGTTTTACGGAACAATTCCTCAGTTTTAATTAAAGTTACAAGCAAAAGAGTGGATGCTGCTGCCCCCTGCTGCTCCCTATTGCCCCCTGCTGCTCCCTGTTGCCCCCTGCTGCTCCCTATTGCCCCCTGCTGCTCCCTATTGCCCCTTTGAGACCCAAAGTTTTGTGAAGCCTGACTTCAGATTTATTTCTCA
The DNA here is from genome assembly GCA_003999625.1 of Oryzias javanicus. Taxonomy (NCBI): domain Eukaryota; kingdom Metazoa; phylum Chordata; class Actinopteri; order Beloniformes; family Adrianichthyidae; genus Oryzias; species Oryzias javanicus. Next base: position 33,769,669 of record CM012449.1, on the reverse strand, counting down.
GAAAGTGGATCTGTTGATGTTTACGACACCGTTACCCCCAGTTCACACCAGAGGAGGAGCAGGAGGAGGAGCAGGAGGAGGAGCAGGAGGAGGAGCATGGAGTGTCACATGAGCGAATGACATTGCTGGGTATCGGTTATAATTTACAGAAATGATTCGATTCGATTCACAAGAGCCTGAATCGACTCGATTCTGATATTTTTCCATTCTTCAATTCAATTTTAAATTTACACATTTGTTTAGAAATACATAAAAAATCTACTATGTAATCTGAAAATATTTATATTAATCTGATACAGTCCACATATTGTCAAATGTATTAGTGAAATAATGAGATTGTTAATATCATACAAAATGTTCAGATCACGAACATTAGAAACATTGTTCTGCTTCTCCTGGAGGGCGTTTCTGTTTGGCCACAAGGTGGCGATCGCGCTACAGAAGTATATCTTATTTAAGAAGAAGACGACAGTATGAGGGAAAAAAACAAAGTTTTAGACCACAAGTAGTTACTTTAAAGAATATTTTCTTAAAAGAGTTGTGCCTGTAAGTTAATAAAGATGTTAATTTAGTCAGCAATTAATTTTTTTGGTCAACTGAGAGTTAGCATTAGCCGTCCTATGGGAAATTCTATTGAACGTTAGCATCAAACTAGCGGATTTTAGCTTTCTGTGCTAAATCGGTTTGTATATTTTGTGAGTTGATCTATTAAGCTTAAATCAATTGAAATTGATCAATGGATTTTTCCAACCCCACTATGGCGACTGAACTCTTTCCTTTTGTAATCCATCTGACATTTTAATCAGATCAGAGGTCGACAAACACTCCCGTGAGGTTGGAGGTCTATTTTTTCAGTGTTTTTGTGCTTCAGCAGGAGAAACAGGAAATAAGGTGTTACAGTAAACTTCCCCTACACTTTCAAAATAAAAGTAGACAGAAAAGAGGACTGTTTTACGCTACATCAACCACAAGTAAATGTTGTACCCGTCTCATTCCATTTGATCCTTTATTTGTAACTCAAACTCAACAAAATACAAATACAGACACCCAGAGAGTGTAGTGGGTGGATCAGCCCACCATCCCGCTCCGCCCCCTGGATGTGGAGAAGGACCTCATGCTGCCTTCATGGAAAGCCATGAGGGAGCGGTGAGAGGAGAGAAACTTCAGGGTTGAATGAATCTAGATTTTTGTTTAAATTATTCGGGGATATCTGTTTATTAAAGTGGGAAAATGTTACGTTTTCTCCAGATATTTTTCACAATCTAAGTTCAAAGCAGCTGATGAGAAAACTTTGATGACCCAGCACTCGAGCAGCATTTAAACGCGTCACTTGTGTTTTAATTATGATTAATCTGAAGTTTCACGTTAATCTGAAACCTCTGTTTACAAAATCTCCTCTGAGGGGGCGTGGCTTTTTAGAGCTGAGCTGAGTAGAGCTGAGTAGCCCCCGCCCCTAACTCTCTATAAGACATCATGCTATCCACCTTATTCCTGGGGCCGCTGATGTAAAACGGGTCATGGGTGCAACTTCCGGTATAGCAACCGGAAGTCACACAGCACTATTTGTTTCCATTGAAAGTTGGCGGTTTTGTTAACTTTAGCGGTGTATAAAAACTTTAGAAGCGTGTTTTACTTAATCCCTCAAAAGTTTCAAAAATGGCTTTGCGCAGCTCGTGGTTGTTCTAACACCCAAACTAAATTAAATTTGTGTCTTAAGGAGCGTTGTGTGGAACATGGGCCGCTGACGAAGAGGGAGTGCAGCTGCCCTCCTCGGTACAGATTTTACCGTCCATCGGGCGAGGATGAAGTCAGAAGGATTTGGCTCCAAATGTAAATCTTAAGAAGCCACTTAAGACTTTATATGTATGTTCGTTTCATTTTGTGGATAAAGTACCCACGGAGGAAAATCCGTATCCGACGTTCTGGTTGGGTTACTCCGGACCACCATAGAAGAAGAGACGCCGGGTACTGCAGATACCTGACAGCGCGGTGAATTTGCTGCAGCGTCACAAGAACAGGGACGATATTTCCTGTGTAATTGCTGCATCTCCTGGTATTAACTATTCAAAAATTACCGATGTTGAAACCACAGCTGACTTTGTCAAAAACATGAAATGGGCTAAAGCTACACCGCACCATGCAACCCTCATTGGCTCTGGCAGCATGTAAACACAAACACGTAAAACGATAAGGTTACAATAGATCAGCACTGTGTGGTAACTCCGGCAGAAATAATCATGTATGAAGGTATTGATATGTCTCGGAGCTTTAAGATTGTTCAGAGCTTCACCATCTGCCGCAACCGAACTGAGAAAGTAGCTAAAAATGCTACTATATGTTATATTAGGACATTTTTTAACGTCATCCTTCAATTTTAACAGGCACCGGAATTGTTACGTCGCCTCTTTAAAGACATGACAGCTGCTGTTTCCACATTTATATGTAGTTATAGATCCAAAACAAGGGGGATTGCGCTGTCGGCTCTACAGTTGTAATGTAAATAAATGCTACTTCCGGCGTCTACAGGAAGTATCACCCATAAGTCACGCAAAGGCTCATGGGGCATAGGAATAAGGTGGATAAAGATTCTGTTTCTGTAACTACAGGTAATTAAGATTGAAATGTCTGACGTGAAGCTTTATAGTTTTTTGTCTTTTTTTTGTTCTAATACTAAGATTAAGGAAACAGTAAATGAAATCCTTAATTTTGTGACTTTCGTCTGTTATTTTAATTTCTTTTATAAATAAGTATCATAATGAACATTTTTACCACATTAGTAACAAAAATCATCAGTAATTCTAACTTTTATTGTTATTTTTTAATATAATTCAGTTAATCTGTCAAATTTTTAGTTATTTCAGTGTTTAGCACTTCTTGATTTCATTTGTTTCTTCACCACGTTTTAAATATTAGCATCATTTATATGATATTTATTTTTGTTTTGCATAACATCTGTTCTTTAAACAAATGTTTCTCTTGGAACCGGATCTGGTAAACATTTTCGTCAAACAGCCGACAGCTCTGCTTAGTTTGAAATGAAACTGAGGAAGAAGAAGGATGATTGTAATTTTCAGACTGACAGCCCAGAGATGAGTGAATAATTGATGAATTAGGAAATGAAAACTCCTGACATTGGAAGCGGGAAAACGCGGGTGTAAACGAGCGTAGGTGCAGACGTTCCGGTACGAATGCTTATTGAAGTGACAAGTAAGAGGGATGCGGAGTCTGCGGTTGCGTGACGAGGTCACGTAAGACTGATGGCTCCAACCGTTCAAACACCGTCAGACAAATTCAGAAACATTAAAAGCTCAAAAACCAGCCTGAAAAGATGGATGCAGCTATATTACAACCTAATTTCCTTTTATGCTTCAAAAAACCTCCAGAAAACTGAGATAATGGCCACATTTAAGGTCGACTCCCATTAAGTCGTTTCATCTTTCTTTCCTTTAACTTCCACACTTATGATGTGCTGAAGGTTTTCCCTTTGAATTTAAAGATTTGTTCTGAAATTATCTTTTCTTTACCATTTAGCCTTTTTTTTTAGAGAATCTTTGCTGTGTTTAGAAAAACAGCAAAGCTAGGAATCCGTTTTTCATCTTTCTCACTGATAAATCTTCTCAACGCTTCTCAACAATAAATGTGACACAAAGAAAATTACTATCAGACAAATGAGCTGCAGTCATGAGCTGACGACAAAAAAAAATGTAAATCTGTTTTATTAGGAGCATTTATCAAGAGCAGAAACTGGTGCTGTTGACACAATCCTCGAGTCATTAGCATTGAGATGCTAGCATCGAATCTGGCTCTTCCTGAAACCGGTTCGAACCTGCAGGGATTTAGCGCAGAAATGCTAACGGCATTCTGTCTTTGCACGCGTTTTAGCATTGATGCTAAATACTCGCATGATTTTAATACATTCGATGCATATTTTGATGGTCGTTAGCATGGAGATGCTAACAGAAAGCTTTTAGCATTGATGCTAATAAACTGCATAGTTTCAAAAAACCTTTTTGCTCATGTTTCTTATGGGTATCACCTACAGCAGGGGTCTGCAACCTGCGGCTCCAGAGCCGCATGTGGCTCTTTTATCTCCCCATGGTGGCTCTCTGGCTGAAGAAAAATAAAATAATAGTAATTTTCAAACAATTTGGAGGTATTATTTTAGCAACACGTTAACATTTTTTGGCCAATTTGTTATCTAATTAGTTAGTAATTTAGTTTACTGAGCAATTTTATGCTAGTTTGGAGTTTAGCTTAGAAGCACGCTAACATGTTTTGGCTCATTTGTTATCTACTGGGGGTTTTAGGCAAATTTAGAGTTTAGCTTCTGTTTTAGCAACATGCTAACATTTGGACAAATTTAGTTTATTGAGCAATTTTATGCTAATTTACAGTTTTGCCTAGCAAATATGCTAACATGTTTTGGCTAATTTGTTATCTACTGGGGGTTTTAGGCAAATTTAAAGTTTATCTTCTATTTTAGCAACAGGCTAACATTTGGAGAAATTTAGTTTATTGAGCAATTTTATGCTAATTTAGAGTTTAGCTTAGAAGCACGCTAACATGTTTTGGCTCATTTGTTATTTACTGGGGGATTTAGGCAAATTTAGAGTTTAGCTTCTATTTTAGCAACAGGCTAACATTTTTGACAAATTTAGTTTATTGAGCAATTTTATGCTAATTTAGAGTTTAGCCTAGCAATACGCTAACATTTTTTGGCTAATTTTTTATCTACTGGGGGTTTTAGGCAAATTTAGAGTTTAGCTTTTATTTTAGCAACATTTTTGGCTGTTTTAATTTACTGATGAATTTTATGCTAATTTGGAATTTAGCTAGTGATTAAGCAACAAGCTTACTCGCTAATTCGCTAATTGGCCTTTACTAAAGGTAAAAGGTAAAATCGTAAAAAAAAAAAAAAAAATTCCCATTATGAGAAATGCTAGTTTCTTTTTATATTTTTGCTTTTGTTCGTGCCAAAAAATAGACATAATTTATATTTATTAAAAAGATATAAACAAAAAAATAAAACAAAAATAAGGTAATGAATGCAAATCTAATTTTTTTAAAGGCTAAAATAAAACTATGTGGCTCCTTCTGTGATTGGTAGAAAACAAGCTCAAATGGCTCTTCTACTGGTGAAGGTTGCCGACCTCTGACCTAGAGGATGATAACATAAAGCTAATTTTATTAAATGTGAAACAATTTGTCTGATTTTAGTAAATTTGGTGCTGTCTCTGATGGCACTGATGCTGGGCGATATGGAAAAAAACTGTATATAAAATATTTTATATTACAATAACGATGTATATCACGACAATAAAGTATATTTTCAGCTATTCACCTAAAAAAATGTCATAGCTAACATTTTTGACTATTTTAATTAACAGATAATTGAACAGTTACAATAAAGAAACAAACATATTTTAGGGCAGCAAAATAAATCAAATTAAGAACAGATGTGGCTGATTTACAGCAGCCTTCACATTTGTTCCAGAAATCATAAGTATTTACAGTGAATTAGGAAAAAATTCAATTGTTTTAACTGAATAACTTTTTTAAATTTTTGCACAACATTCAGCTAGAATTATGTCAATTGCGTAAAACTGTTGAAGAGTTATCATAAGCAAAACATTACAAACACTGGAGCTAAAGCTCCCATGTTAGAGCTATGTTTTTGTTTGTTTTTTTCTTTCTTTCAGAACTTAAGTTAGTGAGCAGAACTTAAGTCTCATTATTTGAACGGATAAAGACGCTCTCTCTAGTCTTACTTTGAAAACAGGAAGCTTCACCGACATTTTATTTTGAAGATTTGTTTACTTCTGGTGACAGTCGCGCAGCACATTCGGCTTTAAAATCCAACATTATTCTATATTCCAGAGCAATAAATATTTTATGACACTTTATTATATTTATGAAGATCATGAATCAGAGATCTTGGGCATCGCGATTTTTCGGACTCGAGTTTTCGGGAGTAGATCGCGAGAATCCCAGCGCCGCGATACTCGTTTCAGTGCTGTTCTACAGCTTGGCTTATCCCTTGTTTTGTAATCTTATATGTTCATTTTTTTGAGTGAAAATCAAAGAACGTAAAGCAGTTTTACGAAACCACAAGTGGGAGTTTCTTTATGAAGAATCTCATTTATTTTTTGTTTGTTTTCTTTAGCTTTTTTTAATATTTTTGTACCCACTGACGAGGCAACACCTGCGCAAGTGTCTCTGGCTATTTATTGATATATTTGGTGTAATAATTGATCAAATTAGTTTAGTAAAAAGATGCTAACAGCTAGCATATCTCTATCATACCTAGCTAGCTACATGGTGATAACGGCTAGCCCGTCTCCTGAATTAAATAAGTTATGTGCTGACTGTCACGTTGGTAGTCGGGCTATCTCTGGTGTGTGACCCTCCGAAGAAATGCCACCCCAAACCAGTACCGACCCACTGCTAAACCGGCCATGTTGGACGATGTTTCAGGCAGCAGAACGTTCCCTCCAGAGTCTCTAGACTCTTTCACGTCTGTGCGTACCTGCTTTGGTGTTCTCCAGCTGTATGAAGTTTTTTTCTTGAGAATTCTATATATTTTTTTTAAATGAATACATTTTTTATAAACACTTACCTGCATGCCGTATCTCCTGTTTCACATATGTCTTTGATCTGGATTAGATCTTTGTTTTCATTCTATAATCCTGGACTTCTTTTTCAAAAAACGCTTGAACTTTGAGAGTTTCTACAAGAGAGAGAAGTGTGATAATGTTTCTGTCTGTCTGGGAAAAGTGTATCAAATGTGTGTTTAGGGCTCCTGCAGCCTATGTGAAGAAAATAAAAATGAATTCTTCATAGATTTCACCTCACAGGTTATTTTTAGAACATAACTCAAGCAATAAATGAGGGAACTCTGTAATCAGCTCCATTTTAGTTTTGATTATCCTCTAAATTTGATTTGCATAAAATTCTGGCAGCTAACGTTACTTCTTAAGCGGAGCATTAGCTCTGAGCAGAATAAAGTTTTTTATGTTAAACCAAACAGAGTGCTAACACAGCGTTAACACAGCCACTGCAGATTTTTGTTTTCCATACATACTTAAAGGACTTTTAAGCTTTTTCAAAGCGTTCCCGGTGGTCTTTTAATTAGGATTATGCCATGTTTAGCCAAAATCAAAATACCTGTCATTTTCTAGGGGATAGTTTCTCCTGTAGTGGCAGGAGTTCATTAGAATTTCAGCTCTGAGTTTTGGGCGGATTAAAGCACTGGATGTTTTCTACGTCACAAATAAGCTCTTTTTCAGACAGCATTTCTTTATCTGCTCCTGATTCACAATAATTTGAAAGAGAAAAGTTGCATTACCTGCGATAATGCTAGTGTGAGTGCTTTTTGCTGAAAGTAGTGGCTGAAGATGCTGAAGCTTTTTGCTGAAAATGGCGACGCAATTTATTTTAACTTCTGAAGGGATTTGTTGAAAATGCAAAAATTATTTGCAAAATGTTAAATCTGCTAAAAGACTGGAAATTTTGTTAAAGAACTATGAAAGAGCGCTGAAGTTGACCTATATTTCTGAAGAATGTGTAGAAAAATTGCATAAAAATCCCTAATACATTTCTCAGAAATACTAAGTGTGTTGCTTAAATATGAACTGAGCTCTAAAATTGCCTTCAATTCCTCAGTAAAATTATCCAAAAACGTTAACCTGTTGACATAATAGAAGCAGAACTCTAAGCTAGCCAATAAAAGCCTCAGTTGGTAACACATTAGCCCAAAATGTTAGCATGTTACTAAAATATTATCTTAACTACAAATTAGAATAAAAAACCTCAGAAGGTGCCAAATTAGCCAAAAAAGCTAGCACATTGCTTAAATACTAGCTAAACCCAAAAAAGCTTAAATTTCCCCAGTAAACTGAATTAGCCAAAAACATTAACCAGTTGCTAAAATAGAAGTTAAACTCTAAATTAGCCTTAAAAAAAAAACGCAGTAGATGACAATTTGACAATTTAAAATGTTAGCCTGTTGCTAAAATATTAGCTAAACTCCAAACAAGCATAAAAAAACTTGGTATATGCCAAATTAGCCAGAAAGCTAGTACATTGCAAAGAGATTAGCTAAACTCAGAAATAGCTTTAAATCCCTCAGTAAGGTAAATTAGCCAAAACGTTAGCCTATTGCTAAAATAGAACCTAAACTCTAAACTAGCCAATAAAACCCTCAGTTGGTAACACATTAGCCCAAAATGTTAGCATGTTACTGAAATATTAGCTAAACTCCAAATTAGAATAAAAAACCTCAGTAGGTGCCAAATTAGCCAAAGCTAGCAGATTGCTTAAATATTAGCTAAACCCGAAAAAGCCTAAATTTCCTTAGTAAACTGAATTAGCCTGAAGTTAAACTCTAAATTAGCCTTTAAAAAAACTGCAGAAGATGACAATTTAAAATGTTAGCCTGTTGCTAAAATATTAGCTGAACTCCAAATTAGCATGAAAAAACCTTGGTAGATGCCAAATTAGCCATAAACCTAGCACATTGCTTAAATACTAGCTAAACTCAGAAATAGCCTAAAATCCCTCAGTAAACTAAATTAGCCAAAACAATTAGCTTGTTGCTAAAATGGAAGCTAAGCTCTTAATTAGCCTAAAAACCCCAGTAGATAACAAATTAGCCAAAAACGTTAGAATGTTGCTAAAATATTTGCTAAACTCCAAATTTTTTGAGAATTACCATAAAAGATGAAAACATGAACATATTTATAGGCTTGTTGTTAATCTTCTTAAAATTTTGAAATGATATGAAGACTTTCTCGTTTGTTTCCCATGGGGCATTTTGCTTTTTATTAATTCTGTTTTTGTTTTACCTTGTGTTTTTCTTTATGTTTTAAGCATACCTGTGATTTTTAAATGTGCTATATAAATAAAGATAAATATTATTATTGCTACAAATTTCAAGAACTATAGAATTTATGAAGACCAAAAATACAAGCAGTAATGTCCTGAACAAGCGGAACGTTTTATTAAGATTGCAGAAACTTGATTCAGATTTCACGTGTCGAAAAATGTACAAAAAGAAGTGGGAGAATCACTATAGTATGAATGTTTACTAAGCATTGCTATAATAACATTAAGAATACCAAAAACAATATTTTTCAATGGATTGGGTTTTTACAATTTCACTTCTTTTTTTCTTAATATTTCACTTTTTCAAGTAGAAAATCACCTAATTTACGAACTGTAGTCAATGATGAGCAACACAAACAATAGTTGGTTTTTTTGCTGTAAATATGGGATTTTTGCTTCATGTTTTGTGTTTCAGAGCCTGAGTTGAATCAAAGTGCCCATCCAGATGAAAGGAGGACGTATCGCTCAGATCTCCTCTTTTTCTTATGTGCCCTTGAGCTCCAATTTTGAATAATTAATTACCAGTTCGGACTCATTTGCGGAGACGCTTTCATTCAACCGCGAGTTCGGCAGGTTCCGTCCTCGGCGACACGTTTCATCTTCGTGCGTTTGATGTTAAAATAACAGCAAATGATGTCCAGAGATGATCTTCTCATGCAAAGCCTGATGGGTAGTTAGTGTCCTCAGCAGCTCCCGTTGTCCTGGTTCACAGCCTCCTACAGTGAACGTGTCTTCTGCTTCTGTCAGGGAGAAGATGCCGTTCCACCATGTGACGGCAGGCCTGCTCTACAAGGGGAACTACCTGAGCCGCTCGCTGTCTGACAGCGACAGTGAAGTGCTCGCCAGCATCTCTGTGGAAGAGCTGGATGGTAAGACCTTTCAAATAATTTGACATTTTAAAAACCCGACGCTCGCAATTCCTTCAAGATGGTCTGAAATCCATTTTTATAGATTTCAGCTCCTTCTCAGACTTTCTGAGCTGCAGCCAACAGGAGCTTTATTGTTTTTTTTTCTGTGCATTAGCTTTATATCGGCCATTGTTGAAGGTGGAGGAAGGGCAGCACTGCAGTGCAGATGGGGAAGAGAAAAATGCATTTGGTGGTGCAGATACATTTATGATCAACAGATTGGAGCGTCACGCTTCGTTACGCTTTATGCAAGCGCCACGGGGTCAAAAAAAAAAAGGCAGCTGGCGCCAAAATGGAGAGAAAACAAATACAGAAGATTTACCAAAAGAGGATTTCAAACTCTCACAGGTGATAACGAGTTCAGCCATGTCCATCACCTCCTCTATTTAGACTTAGAACATCCTTACAGCATCTCCTCCTCTGGGATGCTCTAATAGCTGGATGCTCACAGTTCAGACGTCAGCACCTATCTCCAACCACTAGAGGGAGCCCTCGCCAGAGTTTTGACTCCTCATGCTCCTCACTACGACTCCCATCAGCCACTACCACGGACTCCTTCCTGCTCAGCTGTTCATCATCATAATCATGGTCACACAGCATATAAACCCACTCCAGTGCGAAGTCTTGTATTTCTTACACTCTGAGCAGTTTTCTCGTCTGCCTGTTTCTCTCTGCCGTGATCCTTGCCTCCTTATCGACCTTCTGCCCTGCTTTTGTGTTTTGACTAGGGCTGCCACGATTAGTCGACTAATCGACTATTAAAATAGTCGACGACTAATTTAATAGTCGATTAGTCGTTACTTTATATTATATGGAGTCAGAGTGTATTAAAGTTTACAGTTATAATGGTGTTATGCTAGCTTTTTGGACTATTTTGGCATTTATTAAAAGGTGTTTTTGGCTATTTTGAAGTTTAGCCAAAATTTCAGCTACATGCTAGCTATTTTAGCTAATTTAGGCTTTTTTTCATTTTTAGGCTATTTTGGAGATTAGCTAATATTTCAGCTACATGCTCGCTATTTAGGCTAAATTTGCTTTTTTTTTGCTATTTTGGAGATAAGCTAATATTTCAGCTGTGTGTTAGATGTTTTGGCTAATTTGTCATTTAACTAATATTTTAGCTAGCTATCAGCTTTAGCGTTTTCAGCTATTAGCTTCAGTGATTTCAGCTATCAACTTCAGCGTTTTTAGGTATTAATTTAGCGTTTTCAGCTATAAGCACTAGCGTCTCTTGCTACCGAATTCAGCTTACAGCGTTCACACTAGCATTATCTGGTTCTGGTTAGGTTAAAGCTAATGATGGTTAAGCTGGGCTGCCACAAATAGTGACCATGTCGACCATAAACTAATGAAGTAAAGAAGCTGCGTGATTCATTGAAGGTTTAATAAACTGTCGTCTTTATTTTTAGTTTGAATAAAGCTTCAACACTTCAAATTTAACGCCAATGATGTTGAAGATATGAGCTTTACATCCAGTTTGTGCATGACCCGATTAGTCGACTAATCGGAAAAAATAATCGGCAATTAGTCGACTATTAAAATAATCGTTTGTGACAGCACTGGTTTTGACCTTTGCCTGGAGTCTGACTACGCTCATGTCTTGCCCTTGCTCATTAAAACCTTTGCAAATGGATCCAAACGTCTCAGGCTCTTCATCACAGACGCACCTGATCCAGGTAAACACACCCCTCCCTGATGGCACAGGTGTCGAGCTTCAGGCCTCGAGGCGCCAATGAAGTGGAGGTTTCTTGACAGGTTACTGACCTCCTCCATCTTTTATTACTGAAGGAAAAAGATCTCTTTGGTTTTCATCTACACTTCATGGATGGCTTACTTTCAGCTTCAACAAAATTATGTCATTGTCCAACACATTCTTACTCCCAACTTGTCATAAATGGACACATATCTGCATCACTTTTTCATGATTTGGGTGTCCCCTACTCGACGTGGATCGTTACTGCTGCATGAACAGAATCTGGTAGCTTTCCAAAAAAAAACTTCCTTCAGAATCAGAAAATATAAAAGTAGAAAGAATCAAAGTTACCACATGTATTTTATTTCCCTGTCTGCAGCCTGGTACCAAGCAGCCCCCGGACCGGTATCGGTCCCCGTCCCCGTGGTTGGGGGGTATGCATTTCTTTGTCCTGTCTGTGACTTGGAGGTTGGGCACCACTGATTTCTATGGAAACAGGCAAAAGGTTGAAAAAACGAGGAGTTGGGGACACCCAAAAAGTGACACGGAGGGAGCCTGGAAAAATGTCAAATGTGTTGCAGTCTTGGCGCCAGACCTGGTCAGTAAGCAGCGATTGGTCTGAGTCTGTCTAAGTCATTGTTTCTATGGCAACCACTCTCACCAATCAGTAGTTTGTTAGAAATCCTTAAAAACGAGCGATCTGAAACCTAACAAATCTGGACGTGGTGGCCAGCAGGCTCCACCTGCCAAGAGAGGACTGGTCCGGTCCGTACTGCTCTGTGGAAATGAGGCATAGCATTCTATTACTGCTCAGAAGCAGAACCTTTGACTTCAAGGTTCAGATTTTCATAACCACAGTTTGAAAATCACTTAATTATGTTAAAATGATTGATTTAATTTATTGATTTGGAAGTACTGCTGCCACAAACAAGTATTTCAATAGTCGACTAATCACCGATTATTTTTTCCGATTAATCAACTAATCAGGTCATGCACAAAGTGGATGTAAAGCGCACATCTTAACCATTATTTGTTACGGCGTCAGGCAAAAAGAAAAGAGCAGGAAGGACTCAAAGACAGATATGGAATTAACAAAATCGTTTAATAACCAAAACTGTACTCCAGAGACCAAAGGAGAACACGGGACTCTGCAACACCGAAAAACCAAAAGACCATTACTCAAATACCTGAAATACTAATGACAAACGTAATGCAGCTGTGGAAACCAGGTGAGGGGAAAAGGAGGAGGGGCAAACACTGCTGAACGTAACATCATTAGCTTTAAATTAACCAAAAACTAGATATATAGCATTACCTGACATAATGCTAGTGTGAATACTTTAAGATGAATTTGGCTGCTGAAGATGCTAATGATGCTAGCTGAAGATGCTGAAATTAAGAGCTAAAACTGCTGAAGTTGATTACTGAAAAGCTAATAGCTGAAAATACTTAAGCTAAAATATTATTTAAATGCCAAATTAGCCTAAAAATGACAAAAAGCCTAAATTAGCTGAATGAAATATTAGCTAAACTCCAAATTAGCCTAAAAGAAAAACTTAATAATTGTCAAAATAGTCCTAAAAACTTTCAAATTTACTACACTCTGACTCCATATAATATAAAGTAATGACTAATTGTTCGTTACTAATAATTAGTCTTGGATTAGTCGAGTTATCGTGTCAGGTTTGTTGATTGTTGATCCCGACTCCGGTTCGGACTTAATGGCGAACCGCGGTGTGCCGGTCTCCTGGAGATTGGGATAAGACACTCTTCTACATGATCAGTCAGGGTATTCAATCATGCCTCTGGATGTGTTGTAATGGTGGGTTTGGTTTCGGTGAACCGAATCTCTTCCCTTATGAATGCTAGCGGTCACGTTGTTTTCATATGTTTTCATAGATGTTTATTGTTTAAAAGGTGTGAAAGAGATTCGAATGAGGATAATATGGAATGTTTTGCTGTGTAGATGGGATGTAGAAATCCCCTGTTCATCTTTGTAAGTTTTATGAGATATACATATCCCTTGAGATGTATGTGTAGTTGATTTTTAGAATGGTATGTTGTGTAGTTGGGTCTCTGAGACCCTTGTTATCAGAGGGAGTGCAGCAGGATTCTAAAATCCCTGGAAATGTTTAGTGTGTGGATTCGTCTTGGGTTGAAGGATGAAGAATTTAAGGGAAGAGGAGTGGTCTAATGGAGTCTGGAAGTTTAGGTTTAGGTGAGGGGGGTGGGGTTAAGTTTAAGAAAACGGGTGGGTGAGGGGTTATAAAAGTGGCTGGGTCATTGTTTAAAAGGGGAACACTATTGAGAAGCGAAGCTTAGGTTTAGAGGGGTTGTGGTTAAGAGTTACTAATGATTAGTCGTCGAGTAATCGTGTTAGGGTTAGTTATCGTTAGTTGGGTGTGTATTGGTTCCTGGCTGTAGGGGGAGAGGAGAACCTGGACTTCTGACCCTTATCCCAGACGCCGTCCCCACAGTCTCTTTTTTGATCAAAACTGTAAAAGTTACTGCAGAAAAAGTCCTATTTTTCCATTTCCTGCTGAGTAATGTGAACTAAACGGCAGATGAAGCTCATATTCTTTTATTAAAATTGTAAAAATCTTGTTGCAGTCATTTTCACATCAGAGATGTTGGAGGGTGGAGCTCCAGTTAAAGCAGCAGCATTCTCATGAACTCGGATTATTCCGTTTTCTCGTCTGGAGTGGTTTTACCCCCCTCCCCTCTTTATAAACCCCCCCTTTCATGATCTGTTTTAGGGTACTCAGCGGCTCCGGTCCAAACCGGATCAATGGCAGTCAGCTGGTGTCAGCAGCGACCAGAATCTCCCAGAGTCTGAATGCGGCGTGAAGCCGCCGCCTGTGAAATTGGCCGCATGGCGCGCACTAATAACCTGGCGCTCTGTCAGGGTCAAGCTTTAATATGCATGAAGGAATTTGCAATGACTGATTTTCTCATTCCTGTTCCAGCAGTGGTTTCTACTTGAAGGATTCTCATGAGTTCTATTAAAAACACAATGACAGCCTAACTGCGGCCTATCAACAATGTAATTACTGTGAGGGGATTTAGCCGACTCTTTACACACAGACGGCTGGGATGGTTGGAGTTCAGGGGGAACTTTCTTTCTGTTTTCCTTTTTATGCGTTTGATCAAAGCGGGACGTTTCTTGCTGTGATCGCAAATAAAAAAGACATTTAAAATTTATGAACAAAGATTTTTTGTGTTAAATAAAAAATAAAACCTTTTCCGTCGCGTTCAATATTTCATCCATAAGACAAAACAAACACATCATTAAACATAAATTAATCTTATTGTAGTTCAACTTTTCATCTCCACTCCAACACTTTCTGACAGTCTTACTGTCTGTAAATGACAACTGGAGCGAGTGACTGTGATGTCACCCAAAAAAAAAAAGATTTTTATTTGGGTCCAATCAAATAAATTCAATTTTGTCCGTTTTTTGATCAATGAGGACGCCACCATGCCGACCCAGACAAAATCAGTGATTTGTCCTCCAATCAGGAGGTAGCTTGATGGAAGGCCATGCCCTTATTACTTGAAAGTAGGTTACACAAAATCTGTCAAATGTTTGAAATGTTGGACGTGGGGGCTAGCAGGCTCCGCCTACTTTTATGGAGGGATCTGATTGGTCAGTTTATAACTTCAATAACGTGAACTGAAGAAAAAAATCATGAAAAGAGAAGAGGATTATCATAAAGATGGTTCCAAAAACCAGCTGGTACTTCCAGCTCCAATTTACTGTCAATTGACAATAGTTTTGGAACAATTAACAATGTTCCAAAACTGCCAATCAAAAATCCAGCCGCCAATAAAAAAGCACACCCCTTTTTTTTCTATTTAATTTTTGAAATTATTATTATTATTATTTTAAATATATTTTTAATATTTTTTTAATTATTTTTATTATATTTTATTTATTTTTATTTTTATTTTTTAATAATTTTTTTTAATTTTTATTATTTTTTATTTGAAAAAATGATATTCAAAGTTTACAGTTTTATCAACTGTTTTAGAACGGCAACATTTGGTGAGGATTTACTTAAAACTCTGAATTCAACTAAGTGGCCTCAGAATTTTCATTAAAAAACTTCCATTTTTGATGCTTTAAAGTTATTTTGTTTTTTTTTTTCTATGTATTTCTATCATAGTTGTATTTTCCTTCATCCTCGTAAATTTGAAACACAACTACCTCCAAGCTTTTCATGGGCGCGTTTGTCTTTTTCTTGACCCTTCATGACCTCAAGCAGAGAGATAAAAAAGGAATGAAAGCAGCTCAATGATTGGCTAGAGTGCCACGCCATGAAGTGACGGTTCGTCTGAAAGCTGCGGCGCCGGCGGACCTCCTCCAGGAACAGGACGGGAGCATTGGCCGGTTTATTAGCAGTTTCAATCATTCTGCAGAAGTAAACCGAGAAAGAATCAAACTCTGAATTATCAGGCGTTAAAGAGACGCTTCAGTTTAGGATCTCTGCTGTCGGCGGGGAAAAACAAACAACTTTAGATCTTTGAACCCCTGAATCTCTCCTCCATATGGAGATAAATCAGACCTTTATCTTCTTGTCGTGCTCTTTAGCACTTTTCAGTCAGGTCTGAGCGCCGGATCCTTCATACATCTGAACAGACAGAACCGCATGTTAAATTCATTTGTGTGTCTTCATGTTTCATGCAGATCCAATACAAGCTCCGCCTCTGACCTCAGGGCGGCACATTTATTCAAAGTTTATGGATTCATGAAGCATCTCAGCGACATTGTGCCAATATAGAGGAGTCAGTGTTTTACTCAGAGGACCAAACGCCAGAGGCAGGAAGATCCTCCGTGTGGGACTCAGTATTAATCAAATGGAGGATTCTGCAGAGGAGGGACAACAGAACCCGACAGAAACTATGTGGAACACTTTACATGCACCACAAACAGCCAATTATTAGCAGAAATACTGATGCTCCAAGCCAACACGGAATAATTCATCGATCTATTAAAGGATTCTTGTTCTTTTCCGTCTGCACGCAAAAGCAAAATGCAGGAAACAGCAGCAGCAGAATTGTCATGTGGGATCCCCAGCAGCATTGTGTGTTTTTCAGGAACACTTTGTTTTTCTTTGGGGATTACAAACATGGGAAAGTTTTATTCTGTTCTAAAGTTGAGACCATCCTGTACACCAAAAACAGAACAACAAGGGTTACGAGAGAATCAGAACGTCAAAAAGTTATTTTAAATAATTCAGAAAACAGAATAAATTAACAAGATGTTTAAACCTGATTCACAAACATCTGATGACTTAAATGATAGAACTTTTTCCAAACAGGTTCAGTAAGACTACGGTCACATATGGGAGTTGTAAATGTTGTAAGAAAAAGTCAAAATTTTACAGCGACTGGAAGACTTTTCTTGAAAAGTCGACGTCGGTCAGTGGCCTCCTGGGCATTGACAGGAAGTTGGAAACCATCTTGGAGTGAAACCACGACAATTGACCTGATCAATGAATATTCTGCCATAAAGCAGCACCTGGACCTTCAGCAGGACCGAGTGTAACCCACACTGGAGCCAGGCTCAGAGACGAAGAGCTGAAAACATTTGGATTTCTGGATTAGACACTCTCCATCCACAGGGCCTGAATGAGAGGGGCCCTTTTCACCCTGGAATGACCCGAGAGGAAGGCCTCCATCTTAACCAGCCGGTCATCACAACAATAACAATAATTCTTATTATTTCCCCTTTTAGAAACCCTAAACTTAACCCCAGGGACCCCGGCTAATTAGCCTGATTCTTAGCCCTCCCTTTTGAAAACCAAGCCAAGTTAATGAACCCTAAACTTCCCCTTCACATATTAATTTGAATTTACCTTAAAAGCCTGCCCTCATCTTAACCCCTATCTGAAAGTCCAGAATTTAATTTATTTACTTTTTTTCTAAAAAGATTTTTGTTGGATGGAAGCTCTGCCCATGGGTTGACTGTACGGACTGTGCACCGCCCTCTGCCCTCTAATTTTTATTTGGGGGCGGGGTCCAAACGCTTTTTCTCCTAACCAGGAACTCCCGAGCCAAGGGCACACTCCCTTAGACTGAACCAAAACAATCCGCTGAAAGTGTGATAAACAGACCCCGTTGTCATGGAAACCTGCATTCCTCCCCTTTCCCTAGATTTCAATCCCTCTCTTTGTTGGCCCCAGTGCTGTGCGATGATGTACGACCGCCGCCAGGCTGGACGTGTGGACCCTTTCGTCTGTTACATCAATGCGCTTCTATGTTGATGATTTTTTTTCTTGTTCTTCAATCTATGCCCTTCTACTGCGACATAGATCGATGTTTGATTTCTGACATAATTCCTGTACCCTCCCATGTGTCTATGCATGGCTGCTGCCCGCCATTGGCCAATCTGTCTTGTTTGTGTTGTTTACCACAACCAGTTTCCCATGGGATTAAGATAGTATCTATCTCTTTAACTAGTTTTGACAAACAGTCTAAAGCAAAACCATCTTACATTAGTGTGAACTTGACTGGATGTGATGGGTTGACCCGTACAGGTGCTGCTGGTTTTTGGGTTGTCCGGACCTGTGGAGGGTCGTAGAGAGGAGTGGCCACATCTTTAAGCGAGAACAGGTGTCTCCAAGTTCCCTTGAGGGTTGCAAGGTTTGGCGAGGGACAACAGGAGAAACGATCGTGTGGTTAGTTCATCGTAAAGTTACACCCTTTCAGTGTCTTCATGCCACACTCTAGTCATTAGTAAAGTGGGAGTACTGGCTTTTACTGACCTCATGCAAACAGGTTGTTTAAAGCCTAACTAGTAATGCTAAAAGTAAAATGTTAAATGGTGTATACTTGTATAGCGCTTTCTACCCTCCTTTGAGGGCTCAAAGCGCTTCACAGTCAAAGACCCATTCACCCATTGGTGGTGGCTCCGCTCCCAAACACTGGCACCAACCTCCCACCAGAGGCAATTCGGGGTTCAGTGTCTTGCCCAAGGACACTTCGACACATGGAATCAAACCCACTATCTTCCGATCATGAGACGACTGCCCTACCACTGCACCACGGCAACTAGTACAACTAGTTTACTAGTGGAGCATATTTTTGCTTAGTAGTTTACTAGTAATGTATTCAAATAAGCCCTCGTTTACTAGTAGACCCTATTTTGGCTTACTAGTTGACGCTCTCAAAAGGCCACTAGTGAACTAGTCATATGCAAGTGTTTACTAGTAAGGCTCCTGTAAAGCTCACCAGTTAACTAGTGTGACCAAAATATCACAGTAGTTTGGTAGTGACATGCAAAATGCGAACTAGTTAACTAGTAAGACTTAAATACGTTTCCCCATTTTAAGGGTGTCACTAGTCAACTAGTAAGCAAAAATATGGTCTACTAGTTGTACTTTTGGTATTACCAGTTAGGCTTAAAACAGCCTGATATCAAGGATACGTATTAAACCCTAACAAGGCCCACCCGCCCGCTATGGTACGACCCGCTTGCATCCCACTTTCTTCTTCCTTACGTGTTGTAGAGGTCTTCAGTCCGACCAGACCTTCTGCATCCTCCTGAAGGTGCTGTAGTGACTCAAGCTTTCCTAATGTTACTGCTCCGGTCAGATAGACTCAAATATCGGGTTCTAGTCGTTCAAGTCTTGATGGAGCATTTTCTGGTTCGGTTGGATGAGAGCTCGTAGATTCTAATTATTTACAGAAGGTACTTTAAGCAGCCAAAAGTCTCTGTGCAACTTGCTGACACAGTTCATGATTTATGCTCCATTTATGCTTTGCTGTTCTGGCTCATCGGCTGGCAGACTGCTCCACAGCAGATGATTGACGAGCCGCTCTCCTAAACTCTGCTTTTGAATTCAGATTAGCAGACTGGTCGTGGTTACGACTCAAATTAAGGTCGGTGTTTTGCTGAAAGTCTGCGGGTTTTATGATAGTTTTTTTTCCCCTCAATAATGAATCATTTTCACATCTTCTTCTCTGCGGTGAATTTGGTTTTTTAAAACAGCAGATGCCTGTCAGTCGCTCCTCCTTTCATTAGCATACACCCTCTCTGCTCTGCAGCCACACTTTAGAAACATGCATTCATTAAGCGCCGCGAAGCCTGCCGACTCCCCCCACTGATGACTTGATCAAATGGTGACACGCTGACTGAGCTGTCTACTAGCGAGGTGTGAGTTCACAGCCCAAGAGTCAGCTCACCCTCACAGAGCTCAGCAGGCCCTTCACATCCAACAGAACGTTCCAGAGTTTCAGATGTATGTATGCAGAAGGCACCAAGACCCATGGAAACAGGCTGGAGGTCTGTCTAAATGATCCCCATACTCTCTAGTCTTACGTTCTCGCTGGCAGTGACACGTTGACGAGTCATTATATGTTATCAGTGCTCTCCATTAACAAGAAGGTTTCCTCACGACAAGTCTTTGTTACAGCAACTCACTTTAGATTCTTCAGTCCATCACCTCTGGAGGGTAGATGAAAGGTCACGTTCAAAGAAATAAATAATATTCCTAAACGCATTGATTCATTTTCGTTTTTCTTTGGTGGATCAAGGTCAATGTCGAGCCTTTGAACTCTGGTCACAAGTCAAAGTGAGATATTTGGTCTCTAGTAATGAGTCAAGGTCAAGTCTTCTGTCTCTGATTACAAGTCAAGTATTTGGTTTCTGATCATGAGTCAAAATCAAGTTTGAACTCTGATTACGAGTCAGAGTCAAGTCTCGGTTAACAAGTCAAAGTCAAGTCCTTAGTCTCTATTCATGAGTCAAAGTTAAGTCTTTGGTCTCTGGTCAAAAGTCAAGCTAAAAATATTTGGTGTTAAGTCACGAGTCAAAGTCAAGTAAGAACTCTGATTACGAGTCCGATTCAAGTCTCTGTTAACAAGTCAAAGTCAAGTCCTTAGTCTCTATTCATGAGTCAAAGTTAAGTCTTTGGTCTCTAGTCAAAAGTCAAGCTAAAAATATTTGGTGTTAAGTCACGGGTCAAAGTCAGGTAAGAACTCTGATCACGAGTCAGAATAAAGTCTCTGTTAACAAGTCAAAGTCAGATCTCTAGTCTCTATTCATGAGTCAAAGTCAAGTTTGGGATTCCGGTTCCGGTTCATCACGAGCAGACGTGTGCCTCCAGCTCTCCGTAACTTTCGGGCTTTTCAAGTCTTTTAAAGTCGTCTGCAAGCGACTTTGATCACCGGGCTGCTGCAACACAGCTACCACAACGAGGAGAGCTGATCATGGCACCGAAGAAAGATTTTGAAGCCGATCTGGCTGAGCTGAAGACCGCAATGGCTAACATCCAATCCCAGCTAGCTCCTGCTTTGCTACAGGAAGCTAGGCTAACAGCTGTGCTTCAGCTGGAGGCTAAACTAACGCCGCTGCTGCATCTTGTGGAAGAATTCCGCCAAGAAAAGGCACGCAACGAACAACGAGACAATCGTCAAGATCTGATGGAAAGAAGGATGCATGACGTGGACCAACAAGCACGGATGAATAATGTGATTCTCACGGGACTCCAACTACAGCCCAGGGCGCGGCCTGGTGCTACCGGCGCTAGCATGGATGCTAACGGAGCTGCTAATGCGACCGTGGAGGATCAAGTAAAAATGTTTTTAATGTCTAAAGGAATCTCCTTGGACCTGGACACGGTCGAAGTCTGCCATCCGCTTCGCCGGAGAAAGACCACGGATAAACCAGCGATCCTGATCAGGTTCGTGAATCGAAAGCATAAGACTGCCCTGATGAAACAACGTAAACAACTTAAGGACACTAAAGTGTACCTGAACGAGCATTTATGCAAATATAACGCTGATCTGGCAAAACACGCGAGGATCTTACGATCCAAACGACAGATCCAGTCCACATGGGTTATGAACGCCAGAATCTTTATCAAACCACTCGGACCACCGGACCTGACGAAGCCTCTGGAAATAAAATCCATGAAAGACTTTGAGAACTGTGGGATTACGCATGTTTGAACCTATAATTCAAGCAAAATGTGAATTGTGGACTCATGAAACCGTCGGAACCGTTGAATACGAACTCTGACCCAATTCTGAAGAACTCGAGCACAATTCCCTTGAAAGAAGACCTTCACAGTCTCTCAGTCAAAACAACAAAGATGGTTTACGTGGCCTTAAACCTGTTCCTAAACAAAGATGTAGCTCTGGTCTGAATACAATCTGCTCAAACTGTCTTTAATGAGAATATTTTGAAGTTTTCCATTAATAAATCATGATTTTTTTACTCAGCACTTTTTCATAATAATAATCGTTCTTTGATAAATGCAATCTGCTCAAATTGTCTTTTTTTAATATAAGAATATTTTGATATATTTTCCTGCAGTAACAAATGAAGTTGATTACTACTGATATTTTTTTAATCTTTAATGAGAATGTTTAGATTACTGTTGATGAATATTATAAATGATTTGTCTATGGATGTTTTTGAAATTCTATTACATCACTGATATTATTGATCTTTCATCACCTGAAACTATATTGATATTTTTTGATTAAATCCTGAACCGGATATTGATAATTCATGTAGAGAAAATGGTCGAGTCGGGGTGGGATTATATAAGTTCGCTTCCTTCCACCCCCTTTCAAGCGATCTATTCGTGATTTATTATGCGATGTTATTCCATGTATTATAACCTGATTGCTTGAAATAAACCATTTCATTCATTCATTCATTCATTCATTCATTCATTCATTCATTCATTCATTCATTCATTCATTCAAGTTTGAACTCTGATTACAAATCAAATTTAAGTCTTTGGTTTCTGTTCACAAGTCAAGTTAAAGTATTTGTTCTCCAGTCATGAGTCAAAGTCAAGTCTGAATTCTGATTATGAGTCAGAGTCAAGTCTCTGGTAAAAAGTCAAATTCAGTACCATTCATGAGTCAAAGTCAAGTCTGAGCTATGATTACTAGTCAAAGTCAAGTCTTTGGTCTCTGTTCACAAGTCAAGTTAAAGTATTTGGTCTCAAGTCATGAATCAAAGTCATGTTTGAACTCTGATTACGAGTCAGAGTCAAGTCTCTGGTAACAAGTCAAAGTCAAGTCCTTGGTCTCTAGTCATGAGTCAAAGTCAAGCTTGGACTTTGTTAACAAGTCAGAGTCCTGTCTTTGGTCTCTGGTCACACGTCAAATTAAAATATTTGGTCTCAAGTCATGAGTCAAAGTCAAGTATTAGGTCTTTGATTACAAGTCAGAGTCAAAGTCTTTTGTCTCTGATCATGAGTCAAGGTCAAGTCATTTGTCTCTATTCGTGATTCAGAGTCAAGTCCTTGGTCTCTGATCACAAGTCAAAGTAAGTCTTTGTGTTCTAGTTACAAGCCAAAGTCAAGTCTTTGGTCCCTGGTCATAAGTCAGAGTCAAGTCTTTGGTCTCTAGTCACAAGTCAAATCTTGGTCTCTCTAGTCACAAGTCAAAATCATATCTTTGGTGTCTAGTCACAAGTCAAAATCATATCCTTGGTGTGTGGTCATGAGTAAAAGTCACATTTTTTTCTCTGATCAAATGTTTTGTTTCTTGGGGTTCTGGACATTAATGCAGCTTAATTACCTTGTCAAACATGTCTAAGTCTTTTGTCTCTGCTCACCAGGTCAAGCCTCGAGTACCTTGTCACAAGTCAAGTATTTGACTCTTGTCAGTGAACAACGTCTAAATCTTTGTTTCTATGGTAACCAGTTTACGTTTCAGGTTTCGGGTCACATTAGTTCAGGTCTTATGTCACAGAAGAACATTTTCAGGTCCCAGGTCTCTGCTCAAAGGTCAAGACAAGTCTTCAGTGTGGGGTCAAAACCCTGGTTAGAACTTTGGTTTCAAGTGGATGAGTTTTGGAGCGAAGGATCAATCTCGAGTCTTTGGCCAATTCCCAAGTATTCCGAGGATAGAAACATGTCTTATGTTGTCATATTTGACTTCTGTCATCACAGGTTCTTGACAAGTCTCGAGTCGTAGTCTGTTGTGGTGATTAATGTCTGATTTCTAGATTCATTTGAGTTATCTTTAACAAAAGAGCTTCTTGTTGTTCTGAGTTTGAGTTTTCATGTTTTTTTTTTCTCTTTGTCATCTTGTTTTTTGTGAATTACCACAAAGATTTCCTTTAACAAAAACTTATTTATCATCTTGGTTCCAGTTTTCTTCCCACCTTTATTTTTTCCTGAACTTCTAAGTAAATTACTCAGAAAAGCGACGTGGGCGGTCTGATATCAGGCTCCCAGGTGGAGCCGGTAAAGGTCAGAAATGAAGACTGTACAGGAAAACACTTCAGGGGCAAAAAAAACAAATAAAAAATCTGAATTTACACAAACTATGAGCATGCAGTGAGGCTACCGTCAACATAAATCCAGGAATCTTCAATCTTTTATATGTAGATCTCAGGAAATATTCTGATGTGTTTTGAGAATTTTTCAATTGAAAAGGTAAATCTGGAGAATGAAAGATGGAGTTAAAGGTCAAATTCTGTACAATAAATACACTTAATGTCTGTCTATCCTCTGTTTTAGAGCCTCTGCAGACAGAAATCCAGATTATTTTTGAAGGTTGTGAGTCCTGATTTAAGGACTAATATCAGTAGATTCTGCGGGTCATGTTTGCTCTGTAAGACAGAAGCTCATGGAGACGCTTTGAGAACAGCAGCAGAGGAGACAACGGCCGTGACCGCAGGTGCAGAAAATGAATCTGGATTTGATCTGGTTACCTTGAGGCAGCGGTGCACAGCCAATTGCATGACGCGGTGCTCAAAAGGAGGTCAGATTTATGTGGCGGAGGGGGTGAGGGGGGGACCGATCAGAAATACTGAATAGATTTTCGTGTTTGTCTTGGCAGAGATCCGCGAGGCCTTCAAGGTCCTGGACCGCGACGGGAACGGCTTCATCTCCAAACAGGAACTGGGAATGGCCATGCGGTCTCTGGGGTACATGCCCAGTGAGGTGGAGCTCGCCATCATCATGCAGAGACTGGACATGGACGGTGAGTCACTGCGCCGCCCCTCCCCGACGCTACATCCTCACCGACCGCTGTGACTTGTGTTCAAGCGGAAAACGTCTATGAAAACTCCCATAGATCCACGATCCTGGATCCTAACAGATCACCACACAAGTTCTTAAATCCGTCATTGGGCTCTATGAATAAACCGGGCATTCACTGAAAACACACAGAAAGTTCAACCAGATGAACTTTTGACCAATCAAGGACTTGGATCTGGTAGTGACGCATGGAAGGCGCCCTTTTCAAAACACAGAGGTGCCAGCTGGATGAAAATAAATCACAAAGAAGAATTTAATAACTGCCGTTTGCCTATGACACCAAGTCTTTTATATATTGAAATAGAGCTGCCGCTCACTGCTTGTCTGGTGTGAACACCGTACGCCAAAAGCGCGTTCATGACACAACACGTAGCGTGTTCTTGAATGTCCATCCCAACTCGTCACATATGGTATGTATGGTTTGTGTATGGTTCGTGTATGGTTTGTGTTGGTTCGTGTATGGTTCGTGTATTGTTCGTGTATGGTACGTGTATGGTTCGTGTATGGTTCATGTATGGTACGTGTATGATTCGTGTATGGTACGTGTATGGTTCGTGTATGGTACGTGTATGGTTCGTGTATGGTTCTATGGTTCGTGTATGGTTCGTGTATGGTTCGTGTATGGTTCGTGTATGGTTCGTGTATGGTACGTGTATGGTTCGTGTATGGTTCGTGTATGGTTCGTGTATGGTTCGTGTATGGTACGTGTATGATTCGTGTATGGTACGTGTATGGTTCGTGTATCGTTCGTGTATGGTACGTGTATGGCTCGTGTATGGTACGTGTATGGTTCGTGTATGGTTCGTGTATGGTTCGTGTATGGTACGTGTATGGTTCGTGTATGGTACGTGTATGGTTCGTGTGTGGTTCGTGTGTGGTTCGTGTGTGGTTCGTGTGTGGTTCGTGTATGGTTCGTCTATGGTTCTTGTATGGTTCGTGTATGGTTCGTGTATGGTTCGTGTATGGTTCGTGTATGGTTCGTGTATGGTTCGTGTATGGTTCGTGTATGGTACGTGTATGGCTCGTGTATGGTTCGTGTGTGGTTCGTGTGTGGTTAGTGTGTGGTACGTGTATGGTTCGTGTATCGTTCGTGTATGGTACGTGTATGGCTCGTGTATGGTACGTGTATGGTTCGTGTATGGTTCGTGTATGGTTCGTGTATGGTACGTGTATGGTTCGTGTATGGTACGTGTATGGTTCGTGTGTGTTGTGTGTGGTTCGTGTGTGGTTCGTGTGTGGTTCGTGTGTGGTTCGTGTATGGTTCGTCTATGGTTCTTGTATGGTTCGTGTATGGTTCGTGTATGGTTCGTGTATGGTTCGTGTATGGTTTGTGTATGGTTCGTGTATGGTACGTGTATGGTTCGTGTATGGTACATGTATGGTTCGTGTATGGTTCGTGTATGGTTGTGTGCGTGTGTGGTACGTGTATGGTTCGTGTATGGTTCGTGTATGGTTCGTGTGTGTTCGTGTGTGGTTCGTGTGTGTGTGGTTTGTGTGGTTCGTGTGTGGTTCGTGTGTGGTTCGTGTATGGTTCGTCTATGGTTCTTGTATGGTTCGTGTATGGTTCGTGTATGGTTCGTGTATGGTTCGTGTATGGTTCGTGTATGGTTCGTGTATGGTACGTGTATGGTTCGTGTATGGTTCGTGTATGGTTCGTGTATGGTTCGTGTATGGTACGTGTGTGGTTCGTGTGTGGTTCGTGTGTGGTTCGTGTATGGTTCGTGTATTGTTCGTGTATGGTTCGTGTATGGTTCGTGTATGGTTCGTGTATGGTACGTGTATGGTTCGTGTGTGGTTCGTGTGTGGTTCGTGTATGGTACGTGTATGATTCGTGTATGGTACGTGTATGGCTCGTGTATGGTACGTGTATGGTTCGTGTATGGTTCGTGTATGGTACGTGTATGGTTCGTGTATGGTACGTGTATGGTTCGTGTGTGGTTCGTGTGTGGTTCGTGTGTGGTTCGTGTGTGGTTCGTGTGTGGTTCGTGTGTGGACCGTGTATGGTTCGTGTATGGTACGTGTATGGTTCGTGTATGGTACGTGTGTGGTTCGTGTGTGGTTCGTGTATGGTTCGTGTGTGGTTCGTGTATGGTTCGTCTATGGTACGTGTATGGTTCGTGTGTGGTTCGTTTGTGGTTCGTGTATGGTACGTGTATGGTTCGTGTATGGTTCGTGTATGGTTCGTGTATGGTTCGTGTATGGTTCGTGTGTGGTTCGTGTATGGTTCGTCTATGGTACGTGTATGGTTCGTGTGTGGTTCGTTTGTGGTTCGTGTATGGTACGTGTATGGTTCGTGTATGGTACGTGTGTGGTTCGTGTGTGGTTCGTGTGTGGTTCGTGTGTGGTTCGTGTGTGGTTCGTGTATGGTTCGTGTATGGTTCGTGTGTGGTACGTGTGTGGTTCGTGTATGGTTCGTGTATGGTTCGTGTATGGTTCGTGTGTGGTTCGTGTATGGTTCATCTATGGTTCGTGTATGGTTCGTCTATGGTTCGTGTATGGTTCGTGTGTGGTTCGTGTATGGTTCGTGTATGGTTCGTGTATGGTTCGTGTATGGTTCGTGTGTGGTTCGTGTATGGTTCATCTATGGTTCGTGTATGGTTCGTGTATGGTTCGTGTATGGTTCGTGTATGGTTCGTGTGTGGTTCGTGTATGGTTCATCTATGGTTCGTGTATGGTTCGTGTGTGGTTTCATGGTTCGTGTATGGTTCATCTATGGTTCGTGTATGGTTCGTGTATGGTTCGTGTATGGTTCGTGTATGGTTCGTGTGTGGTTCGTGTATGGTTCGTGTATTGTTCGTGTATGGTTCGTGTATGGTTCGTGTATGGTACGTGTATGGTTCGTGTATGGTTCGTGTATGGTACGTGTATGGTTCGTGTATCGTTCGTGTATGGTACGTGTATGGTACGTGTATGGTTCGTGTATTGTTCGTGTATGGTTCGTGTGTGGTTCGTGTATGGTTCGTGTATGGTACGTGTATGGTTCGTGTATGGTTCGTGTGTATGGTTCGTGTGTGGTACGTGTATGGTTCGTGTATGGTACGTGTATTGTTCGTGTATGGTTCGTGTATGGTTCGTGTATGGTACGTGTATGGTTCGTGTATGGTTCGTGTATGGTTCGTGTATGGTACGTGTATGGTTCGTGTATCGTTCGTGTATGGTACGTGTATGGTACGTGTATGGTTCGTGTATTGTTCGTGTATGGTTCGTGTGTGGTTCGTGTATGGTTCGTGTATGGTACGTGTATGGTTCGTGTATGGTTCGTGTATGGTTCGTGTGTGGTACGTGTATGGTTCGTGTATGGTACGTGTATGGTTCGTGTATGGTTCGTGTATGGTACGTGTATGGTTCGTGTATGGTTCGTGTATGGTACGTGTATGGTTCGTGTATGTTTCGTGTATGGTTCGTGTATGGTACGTGTATGGTTCGTGTATGGTTCGTGTATGGTTCGTGTATGGTTCGTGTAT
The DNA here is from genome assembly GCA_003999625.1 of Oryzias javanicus. NCBI lineage: Eukaryota > Metazoa > Chordata > Actinopteri > Beloniformes > Adrianichthyidae > Oryzias > Oryzias javanicus. The sequence continues at coordinate 33,741,708 of CM012449.1, read as the reverse complement.
GGTACGTGTATGATTCGTGTATGGTACGTGTATGGTTCGTGTATCGTTCGTGTATGGTACGTGTATGGCTCGTGTATGGTACGTGTATGATTCGTGTATGGTTCGTGTATGGTTCGTGTATGGTACGTGTATGGTTCGTGTATGGTACGTGTATGGTTCGTGTGTGGTTCGTGTGTGGTTCGTGTGTGGTTCGTGTATTGTTCGTGTATGGTTCGTGTGTGGTCGTGTATGGTTCGTGTGTGGTTCGTGTATGGTTCGTGTGTGGTTCGTGTATGGTTCGTGTATGGTTCGTGTATGGTTCGTGTATGGTTCGTGTATGGTTCGTGTATGGTTCGTGTGTGGTTCGTGTATGGTTCGTGTGTGGTTCGTGTATGGTTCGTGTGTGGTTCGTGTATGGTTCGTGTATGGTTTGTGTATGGTTCGTGTATGGTTCGTGTATGGTACGTGTATGGTTCGTGTATGGACCGTGTATGGTTCGTGTATGGTACGTGTATGGTTCGTGTATGGTACGTGTGTGGTTCGTGTATGGTTCGTGTGTGGTTCGTGTGTGGTTCGTGTATTGTTCGTGTATGGTTCGTGTATTGTTCGTGTATGGTTCGTGTGTGGTTCGTGTATGGTACGTGTATGGTTCGTGTATGGTTCGTGTGTGGTTCGTGTGTGGTACGTGTATGGTTCGTGTATGGTTCGTGTGTGGTTCGTGTGTGGTTCGTGTGTGGTTCGTGTATGGTTCGTGTGTGGTTCGTGTGTGGTTCGTGTGTGGTTCGTGTATGGTTCGTGTATGGTTCGTGTATGGTTCGTGTATGGTTCGTGTATGGTTCGTGTATGGTTCGGGCCCCCTCTGTGTCCCCGACTCGTAGTTTCGGGACTTGCTGCCTGTTCCCAATAGATCATGGGTACCAAACCAGGTTAGAATTAAGCCTTGTTTCCACTGGGTACAGCCCGGTCCAATCCTGTATTTTGAGCGTTTTCATTGTGAAATGGACTGGTTAAGCAGTTCTGACTCGTACCTCTTCAGGGTCCCCATCAGTTGCAGGTCCATAGAAAAATAGAACAGAATGGTTGGAGTGGAGCCGCTGTTTCTAATGACGACATTAGAAAGCAACGATGTTTCTCTAAGCTAGCGTTTTGGTTTTCCTCTTCACGGCAGTGTTCTTCAATCTTCTTTCAATGAACATTAAACTCCTGTCACACTCGATCTACCGGAAGTAAAGCAAGAAAAAGACCAACTGCTGGATGACCTCCATTGTTGTTGCTCTGCCGGTCGCTGCACTCCAACGACACGCTAGCGGTCTACACCCCGCGTACACCGTGAAAACAAACAAACCGCTCTGTGGAAGCGCTCGCCAGAATGAACTGACCCGTCCTGGACAGCTCAGTGGAAACGAGGCTTTAGGGTACCGAGTGTCGGGGTCCACCGAGTGACGTGTGTATTTTTCTGTCAGTGGCCCGGCTCTAAGCGGTCTCAGAACCGCTACCAATTCGCGGCCCAGAATTATTTCAGTCGGTAAACAGGCCCGTTAAAAATTCACAAGTTGGGACACCCAAAACGTCAAAAACTAATAGTAATAGTAATAATAATACAGTTTATTTGAAAGTACCTTTCAAAAGGACGCTGTACAAAGTAGAAAAATCAAATAAAAACACAATAAATAAGTTGACATCGTAATAAAATCAGATTACAGATGAAGGAAAGTTATGAATTTGGGAAAGCAGATTTAAAAACTGAAAAGTGACTTGGAGGCACAAACTGAGATTGCACTGGTTTTTAGCATACAATGTGTTTACTGGTTCGTACGTGTCTTATTGAACATGCTTCTGTCATACACTGTTCACACTACAACATACTAGCGTTTGTACCAACAGTTGGAAAAGGTTTGGTGTGGAATGTCAGAGCTCCAGGCTTCTACCTTCTGAAATATGAAAGACTTATAAGTCATATTATTCCAGCTGGGCAGAAACCTCAAATATTAATGGTTTAAACAGTTGTGAGGTAAAACCGCTCTAGCAAATCCAAGTCCCTGATTGGTCAGAGTTAAACTGGTTTAACTAGCATGCATGAAGTGGTCGTTTGACCGTCTCTGACCCTCGCGTGAGCGTATCTCAACTCCTGTGACGTCCCGATCCCGCGGGACAACACCTGAATAAATGTTCCCGTTCGCTCGACTTTGAAAGAATCAAAGAGCGAAACGTCAAAAGCGGGAAGACGGGAATCCGATCTCCTGCAGACGTTTGACACGCCGCCGGCGCTAACCGTGACTGACGCTTCACAAACCTGCTGCTGGAAAGAAAGAAAGAAGAAAAATGCACAGAAACGTCCCGACCCTTCACAGCCTTTGAGGAGAGCTTTACTGCAGCAGGAGAATGAAGGAACATTAAACTTTCAGAGGTGCTCTCTCCCTCTGGTGAATCGTCTCAGACTCGGGGGATCATAACGGCTCTGATCTGCTGCAGCGTGAAGGAGGAGACCTGGCAAAGGTCGCCGCCGCCGCCGCGGCCTGAACCGCGGGGAAGGGTTTGTTTATGTGAGCAGTATTGAGTGTGAAGGCCGCATTCATGCTTTTGTTTCTTCATTTGCAAAATTCCTGATCGATACGAAACGGCCGAGTCCAATAAGATGCAGGAGGGAATAAAGAACCGGAGCTGAATGTCAGAAGACTTTTCCTTATGCAGTTGAGGAAGTTATTAAAGAATAAAAAAACGTTTTTAAGAGTTTCTTGTGGTGTTTTTCTTACAATGGAGAATAAATAAAGAAAATTAAGCTTAAAATTGCATTTCTGAGTATTCCTTTATTTAAAATAATTGTGAATCAGGATCAGATGAAAAAATGTCTTTTACAAAAAGAGGAGAAACTTCTCCTACATCCACTTACAGACAAATAGATCCAGGAACGTCTTTGTTTTCCCCGTCTGAGCTGGAATCTGGATCAGAACCGTGCAGCACCGGCGATGTTGGGTTCCTGAGGGTGTAAACAGAGAGCTCTCGGTGACGGTTGTCCTGCACCAACAGGTCCATCCACAGGTCTTTCTAACAAACTTGTAGAAAACGGCTCAGAATCAGGAGAACTGGGATCAAAAGAGGATGAAAGTCAGACTTCTAAAAATCTATTTCTGGTTTGAACTAATCTGTACTTTACTCTTTCAGCACAAAGCGGATTTTAATTTTTCAGAATTACAATAATTTCACATATGGTTAAAGAGCCGTTTAACCTTTAACACAATAGTGTTGCTGTTCTTAGAATTATCTTTAATCTTCAATTTTGATTCTAAAGATTCTGAAGTGAAGAAAAGCAGCTTTGCTTTGATCTGCAGCTCTTTGAGGTGAAGCAGAGAAACGCGGCTTTACATGTCAGCGCAAGTCACTTTTCAGCATCAGAGTCTGTTGAAATCAAGTCACTTGCACCGGGGTGGGCAAACTTTTTGAATTTGTGGGCCAGAAAAGGTTCTAAAATTTGGCATAAGGGCCGGACAAGGAGCAGATGGAAGGAGGGATTTGGTAATGAACCTCATAAACTAAAAAGATAATATGGAATTTAGAGAAAAACATGCTTTAATTTGGATTAAAATTCACAAATATTCATTTAAAAACAGAAAATTGGGGAATTTTAATTTCTAAATTGTGATTTTTGTTCTCTTTTTGGTGCCAATGGGTTGATGCTCTTCAGAGGAAAATCTAAACTCAAAGAAATCCGAAAAATCACTTTCTGACTCAGAACATCATTCATGAGAAGAAACCAGAAATACAATGAAAATAAAACAATAATTAGGATTTTTGATTCAATGTATTTTAATTTGGAGGACCAGATTAAGTAGCTTAAGGGGCCGTATGTGGCCCCCGGGCCATAGTTTGCCCACCCCTGCACTTGCAAACAGTCAAAGAATTACAGTAATTCAGTCGTTTCCTTTTTCCTTTATCTCTGGAGCTTCATCTCCACTGTTGACGCTCTTTGAATTAAAACAACTATTCAACCATTCCACCAATTTATATAATTCAATCAACTCAGCTCGGCTCTAAAAGCCACGCCCCCTCAGAGGAGATTTTGGAAACAGAGGCTTCAGATCAACATGAAAAATGACTTTTAAGACATTTAGGTTTTGGGATTTTAGATAAAAACGTTATAATCGTAACTAATACACTAGTGGGAATGTTTTTTCAAAATAAAAGAATAGGTGGACTCATTCAAACCTTTAACATTTGCTAACAGTTACAGGGTTATTAAAAAAAATATCACTAATCTTGTTATTTAAAATTGTTTTTTATTAAAAACAAACTTTACATTGTTTTTATGTTTTTGTTTGAAGGAATTTTTACTTTTCTGGCTTTGATGTTCACATTTCTCTTAGTGGTGCTTTTAACTGTTGAGTAACATTTAGATTTTAATTTACTGATTATTTATTTTATACAAATTCCGTAAATTTAATCAAAGTTTAAATTTTAAGTCAGAGAATTGTGCTCATATTTTTTTTTTTAGGCACGTTTTTTGAATAATTTCTGAAACCTTTTATTTGTATTTTAATTTGTTGCAAACTGATAAAACTCATAAAAATTTTGTTTTTATTTTAGGTTTTTAGCATCTATTTTTACTAGCAATTACCATAATAACAATATAACATTTATCTCCTTACTTATTTATTTATGATTTTAGAAAATATAATTTTAAGTATTTTTTACGTCTATTTTATTAATTTATTTTTCCATCATAAAAACTTAACTCTGTAGTTTTTGATTTACTCTTTTTTTTAAGTATTTTTGCAGTTCTGTAGCATCATTGGTGTCTTTTGGTTATTGATAGACAAACATCCTAAAAGGAATTGTTGCTGAAATTACAACAAAATAAAATAAAAATGTCATTAACAATATCATTTGTATTTGAAATATACTAATAATTTAAAAGTCAAATGACATAAAAGTCACTTTGGGATATATATCAATATTTTGTTCATTTTTTTTTACCTTTTACTTTTAAAACTCATTAAATCTTTAAACTTTTATCTGAGATTTTTCCTGCTAGAATTGATCCTAAAATGAACTTTTTTTTAGTTTTAATAATGTGATTTATATTTTTTATTTTGTTGTAGAATATAACTGACACAAACAGTTTAGAAGAACTTTTTTTTTAAATAAATGTTTATTTCTATTCATGAATGTAACATTAGAAAACTGTTTCCTCTGTTCTGTGGCGCTACTATTTTAGTGTAAAGGTGGAGCGTTTTGAGGCGCTCACCTCACCCACTAATGGTGTGTGGGAAGCTGATTGACATCAGAATGACCGCTAACGAGTAATTCACTCCATTCATGTGTCCAGCCTCGTTGGCGGGCTCCTCTGCAGCACGCCGCGGCGTTAGCGTGTCATTTCAAGCGGTTTCATTTGCAGCTGCATAATAGGCGCCTGGAGTGAAGCGTTCCCTTTTGTCGCTCCGCTCAGAGCCGCGTCGGCTGCACAGCAGAGCGTGCACGTTAGCCGCCGCCCACTTTAGTTGGAGGAACTCCATTTGTTGCAGATTTAAAGGGTGGCTCTTCACTTTCTTTTCAAAGCATCATTGGAGGTGAAAGGGATGCAATGAATGAATTATTCTGTCATTTTCAGTGAAGCAGCTGCTCCAAAAAGTCCAAAAAGTGGAAAAATCTTCAAAAGTCAAACTTTTTTTCTGGTCTCATCAGATCAGCTTTAAGGACTAAACTCTTAATTTGCAGCAACGGCGTTTTGAATTGGTTTCCTTCCTCCAGACGAGACCTAATAAAGGAGATAAAGTCTTCAGAGTGGAGGTAATAAAACTTCAGAGGTGTAATGAAAATCTTCTGCAGACATTTACCTGATTCCAGATCTGCAGCTCGCAGCTTCAGCTGCAGCAGTTCTCTGTTCTCTGCGTGGCGCTTCGTTTGTTTTAGAAGGTCGAAGACTCTCAGTAACACTATTCAATTGTTACTTATTATGTTACATGACGACAGGATGAAATTTAAAACACTCTTCTTATATATTTATTTTTATTTATATATATATATTATTTATTTATTTATTTATTTGACATTTAAATCAAGAATAGGAAGTTAAAGCCTCTTGAAATGAAATATTTTCGAGAGAGTCCTCTTTTTTTAAATAAAAATAAACACATTAAACAAGAATGGCAGAGAAAAAAGGAAAAAAATATATATATATATATATATTAGATTGCTTAAATTTAACCATTGATTTTAAATAAAGTTTTGGACAAAAAAATAAGCACAACATCAGTTTTATTTTATTTTTATTCCTTTTTATTTATTAATAGGAAAAATATACAATATAAATCTGAGTTATGAACTCAAACATGATAGAAATAGAAGAAAACAATGAAAAGGGGACAGAAAAAAGGAAACACTTACTTTGTCTGGACCTTTTAATAAATCAATAAATCAATCCAAAATAAGAAAAAATTAAGAGAAAAGCATGGCGGTCAAACAATTATGGTTTGGGTCATTTTGTTAAAGTGTGTCAGAATCAAAGATCTCGGCGGTAAAAACTTAAAATCTGAACCAACGCTTTTAAATCTGTGTAAATATGTGATGTATTCGATTTTTAAATTATCCATTTTGTGTCTGCTCTTATGCTAATTATAATACTGCAACATGGAGAATTCCCCACTGAGAAACAACAAAAAGAAGATATTCTTATCTTAGCTTATGACTCAAAACACAAAAACTCCACAACAGGAAGTGATGTTGCAGCTGATGGAAACTCAAGAGCAGAAAGAACTCAAACAGATCCAGAGAACTTAAAAGGTTTAACAAGAAGAAAAAAAAACAGAAAGAGAATTACTGAGAATAACACCAGAAACTTTACAAAAATGTCCATAAGACGCTCCAATGATGAGGGAAAACATTCACCTCCTTTAAAAAGAAAACCCCATCACAATACTCAGAAATAAAAGAGAAATATAACCTCAAATGACTCCATCTCTTAACTAACCTTTAGATAAAATCACACATTAGGTTAGGAGAGTTTTAACAAAAAAAACATTAAAAAATCCTTCAAAATCCTTTAAATCTAGATTCTGCATGATGATCATTAGCTTTGAATATTGGCATAAATGAATCTAAACTAGAAAAGTCTGAATATTTTAACACTAATTTATTTCTTTACAGTTCAACTCTCTAAGGTGTGCCTCAGGGCTCTATTCTGGAGAACCTTCACTTTATCCATCTTATCTTGAAAACGATTTCTTGAGAACTTTATTTAAAGATTTTTAGATTTTTTTTTTACAAAACATAGAGCACATGAAAGAGGGCTTTGTATCAACAAAAAAAAAAAACAAATTTCACAGACATACCAACCAGTGGCATGTCCAAATAGATTGAAACCCGAAGCATTAAGGAAATACAAAACGTACAGTAACAGGCAAAAATAATTAGACATTAAATTATATCTCAAAGTATATATCAAACAAACATGGAAAAAAAAAAAAAAAAAAAAAGATATTGCAAAGTATCTTTTCCATAGATATGCCCGAAAATGATTTCTAAAGTGTAAAGTTTCACCAACTTCATCCTCGTCTTTGTTATTAGGTGACATTTTCTGTTCATGAAACTAATGAACCCACGTCAGAGAGAACAGAGTTCATAAAGTAAACTTTATTGAGACCAAACTGTAATACAGACATGTGTGTGTGTGTGTGAAATTCACGTGTTTGCTAATCATGTTGACATTTTAACCTGCAGCATTAACAGTTTCTTCTCTTTCGGGGTTCCAGGGGACGGACAGGTCGACTTTAACGAGTTCATGACGATTCTCGGCCCCAAACTCCTGTCGTCTGAAACCAGAGAAGGCTTCCTGGGGAACACGATAGACACCATCTTCTGGCAGGTAAACCTCTCTTCCGTCAAACTCAAAGCCGTAAACTGCAGAAGTTCATAAATATCACTAAAATATCAGGAGAAAGGAGCTTTCACCACTCTGATGTAGAATGTCTGGTTTCAGGATTTTAGGACATTTGAAGTTTGTTTCTTTTCCTCATGTCATTATTGGAATAATCTCTAATTTATTTCATCTGAAGAAGATTTTGCTCCTCAATGATGGTGAAGGACAGTCTTCAGATGTGGAATCTTCAGACTCTTGGTGTCGTTTTCTGGCTTCTTCTGGTTACTCAACAGCTGAAACTCGATGCTTCCACGCTAATAAAGCAGAATTTGGCAAATAAATCCAACAAACGTTCTCAGGGTTTGATGATTCCTTCTCGCCTCTCTGAGATTATCAGCCACTCTAAAGGTTGACGGTTTTGTTAATGGACTGCAGTTTATGACTCAGCCTCTTCAACCAGCAGTTTGGTTGTCTTTCTTAAACTATATTGCTTTTCGTGCAAAAGTCAGGCATCTTCAAACTCTTGGAGTGGATTTAACGAGATTTTGGTGTCGACTAATGGAAGAATTAAAAGTCCTTGTGGAGGAAACAAAGAAAGTGAATGAAGACTTTAAAAAAAACAAAAGATTTTGTCAGAAAAACACAAAACTCCTGGCTGATTTTGTACACATTAAAGACACGTATGACCTTGAAATGAGCATGGGGGCGGGGTCACTGGGTTTTTTGCTCTTATTACGGAAAGAAGACATTTCACTTAAACATCTGTAACTCAAACAGCTGAGTCCAGATGAGCCTTTTACATACTTTTTCTGCTGGATGTAATGATATATTTTCATTAATCATCATTGTTTTCACTTTATCTTCACCTCCTAAAAAACCAAAGTGTTTATCCCTCTGCTGATAGATCATTTATATGAATTTCCCCCAAACTTTCCTTTGACATTCACAGCATTTATTAAAGCTACAGTCACATATACATAGTATAAACTTTCGGGTTTTTCCGTATTTCTTCGCCCACCTTATTCATTTTAGTAAACGCACACAGGCTGCTTGACAGGTGTGTCTCTGATAAATGAATCCTCCCTGAATATGTCGCTCCTTTATGCATTCAATTACTGTTTTTATGCAAAACGAAAAAGTCACCTACATGACTACATTACCCAGAATGCCTGTGATTGGGGAGTTTTTCTAGTGAACTGCAGAGTTCTTCATGTCCTTCATCTGCAATAATCAGCCTTTGCAGAGAGCAACATGACAGATCAAAAAAACTTTATTGACAATATCTCACTCACAAAACTCACATTTTTAGTTTGAAATACAATTAATATCACTCCAGTCTCCGAACTACAGTACCCATAATGCTCCAGCAATCCACCAAGCAGCTTTGTAGTTGTACTGAAACATTTGGACAGTTTTATAAGTTCCGTTAACAAAAAAAAAATCTATTCTAGGTCAATAAATACAACCAGGATTCGACTATTAGCTTTAGAGAAAACAAAAGGATTTTGTCCAAAGAATACTAGAAAAACGGGAATGTCTCAGCAGAAAACAAGCTACAAATTTTTTTAGTCTTTTTTTCATTGTAGTTTTACATATAATACATAAAGTTAAGAAACCAGATCTTTGAACAAAAAGAACATGAAAGCCATACAGATGTTAAAATTGTAAATATTTCTCAATTATCATTTAGGTTCCAAACAATCCCAAATCTTTTCCCAGTTTTTGAAAATATAAAATTTTCTTCTTAAATAATATCTTAATCTTTCTCCAACCCACCTCCACATTATAACTTTCCCGGCCAGAAAGCTACAATTTTTATTATTGATTCACGTTTGCTTCATTTAATGTTAAACCTCATGTAAGTTCAGCTGTTTCTTTCCTGAATGCCACTTTTTCTTTATTGTTTTTCTTCCTCTTTAATCTTTATCAACTTTACTACTTAACGTTTTCTGTCCTCATGTTTCCGCTACATCTCTTTCTCTTTCAGTTTAAAGCTAAGACACATAAATGGTGCTTCTAATGGTTTATTCCAACATAAAAGATCATATTCTGCTCAACAGGAGTGAAAAACATTCATTTTTACATTTCTATTTTAATAATAAAGTTTCTACTGTTTCAGACAGTTTAAATAAAGGTTTGAATTTTTTTTTCTGTGTTTTCAGTCAATGATAAATCTCTGAAGTTCAAGGGTTTTATGGAAGCAGGTCGTTCATCTCGTTTATGTTCCACTCTCATTGACTTTAGTTGATCATGATCTCCTCGCTCAGTTGTTTAAATCATCTTCTGCTGAGATTCAGACTTCTGACAAAAAAAACAAATAAATAAACTTTATCCAAACACTGCAGAGAAACAAACAGAAACGTCTCTGAATCCGGAGGATTCTCCTGGAAGGCTTCAAATATTTATCTCTGTGGGCATCAGAGTGAGGCTGACGTCGCTGAAGTGTTGTCCTCCTCGATCTTCATCAAACTCTGCTGACCTTCCCCGGGCTCATCTGATCGCCGCTGAACCGTGAAGTCCGTCCGAAGAGCCGCTCATCGACCGCGTTTTCGGACCCTCTCCGGCTCCTGCTGCAGCGTCCGGCGTCGCATCCATCACGCCGACGGCGCTCCCGTCCCTCCGAGATGGATCGCCTCCGTCACGAGCGAAACTGCAAATCCATAAAACATGAGTCACGGTGACGTTCAGCTGCTGGATTTTCATGTCATATCTGCGGTTATCAAGCCGTTGTGCGTTGTGCGAGGCGTTCGTTTCCTGTCGGAGGAGAGGCTCGGATCGCGTTCCGGTTCAGATCAGGCGAGGTGTCACATCCTCACCATCTGGAGCGGCGGCCTGTGATTCACTCGCCGTCACACTCGCCTACCTGCTGGCTCGGGTCTGCCCTTCAACAAACCGCTCCGCTCCGCGTGTTCGGATCAGCTTTAAACACGGGAAACTAAAGGCCTAAATTCTGCTCGTCTTTCTCTGATTTCTGATACTTTTGATCCTCTAACAAATGGGTTTAATTCACCAAAAACTGCTGAGAAATTTTATTTTTTTCCTGTTTTGTGGAAACAATAATTGGTATAATTTTGTGGAATTGTAAATTAAGGAGTTAAAACTTTACTCAGTCCACAGTTGCTCGTGTCAGTGGACGGTTGGCCTTCGGGCCTCAAGCATTTGCCAACAGAACCGCCGACTGTCCATAAAGTGCAAGAATTTATTAACATTTTATTAACCTGAACCGACTTCTTTTGTATGTGTGTGTTTAGAGACACACACGACAACTAAAGCAAACGCTGCAAAGATTGAATCCATAAATGAGTAAAATAAAACCCACAAATCAGTTTAGTGAGTTTGACTCTGATGGAGATGAATTCTGGGAGTTTCTGCCAGAACACAAAGATCAGAGCAGACATGTCATTTAAAATGTGAAGCAGGACTGGAGAGACAACGAGCACACCTGACACACCTGAAAGCTTATCTCATTCAATCTTTATTTGACCTCACCAGATCTGATCTGATCTGATTTGGTCTGATCTGAACCCCATCCTATCTCATCTCATTTGATCTCATCCTGCCTCATCTGTCCTCATTTAATCTAATCTCATCCAACCTCATTTCATTTAATCTTGTCTCATTTGATCTTTATCTCGTTGTGTCCTATCTTATCTCACTTCCTACTTGATCTCCTCATCCTACCTCATTTCTCATATCTCATATCACTTCATTTCAACTTTTTATCTCATTTTACCCCATCCAATCTCATCTCATTTTATTTAATCTAATTTCACCTCATGTCATTTTATCTTAACTTACTTCATTTTGTCCCATGTTATCTCATTTCATGTAATCTCATCTCATCTTGCCTCATCTCATCTAATTTCACTTCATCTTGTTTTATTCAATCTCTATCCCATCCGACAGCGTTTTATTTCATTTCATTTTACTTTACATATCTCAATCTATCCTATCACATCTCACTTCATCTCGTTTTATACTACCTCATTTCAATTAAATCTAATTTCATCCTGCCTCATTATATTTAATCTAATATTATTTCTATTTATCTCATCTATTTCTTTTCTCATTTTACCCCGTCTAATCTCATCTCGTTTTGTTTCATCTCATTTCACCCTACCTCATCTCATGTTATTTCATTTTATTTAATCTGGACTCGCCTTATCTCACCCAATCCTATCTCATCTCATTTTAATCTCATCATGTGTTATATTGACTTACCTAATCTTTCCACGTCTTATCTCATTTAGTTCATATCATCCTACCTTATTTCAATTAATCATATCTCATCTAATCTCCCTCCACCCATCTCATCTCATTCTACCTCATGTCATTTAATCTCATTTTACTTTATCTCCCTTTACGTCATATTGATAGAAACAAGACTGACATCAGAATCGGCCAATCAGAGAACACTTTGACGTTCTGCTCAATTAATCGTCAAAAAAACTAGAAATTTAATGTGGAAGAAAAGTTGTTGAGCGCACAAAGGGGAGTGGGAGGAGCATGGAGGTGTTTGGCCAATGAGCAGAGCCGCATTGTCCGCACACAGGAACAGGACCGTTGAGGACGGGTCTGGATCAGGACTTACAGCAAACGAAAACAAAGATTTTCATTTTTCTGTGGAGCAGAATCGTTCTGCAAGTGAATCCTGATGCGGTTAATCAGAGTGGGAATGCTAACAGACTGTGAATCCACAGTGTGAATCTGAAGATGCGGTTTTGGTGAAAACGTTTACGATAAGGAACGAGGAAAAGGTGCAGAGATTTATCAAGGTTTGATGAACAGAGTAGGGCTGCCACGATTAGTCGACTAATCGACGACTAATCGACGACTAAAATGGTCGACGACTAATTTAATAGTCGATTAGTCGTTACTTTATATTGTATGAAGTCAGAGTGTATTAAAGTTAAAAGTTATAATAGCATTCTGATAGCTTTTTGGAATATTTTGGCGTTTATTAAGATTTTTTATGCTATTTTGGAGTTTTGCTAATATTTAATCTACATGCTAGCTGTTTTGACTAACTTAAGCTTTTTTTAAAAGTTTTTTTAGGCAAATTTTGAGTTTAACTTATATTTTATATATATATCCTAGATTTTTTGGCTAATTTAGGATTTTTCCGTTTTTTTTAAGGCTAATTTGGAGTTTAGCTAATATTTCAGCAGCATGCTAGCTATTTTGGCTAACTTTGGCTCTTTTTGTATTTTTTGGCTAATTTGGCATTTAACTAATATTTTAGCTGGTTATCAACTTCAGCATATTTACATTCACTTTGCCCATGAACTGATTAGTCGACTAATCGTTTGTGGCAGCCCTAGAACAGAGAAAAAGACAGTTTTTTTTTTTTTTTTTTTATCAGGTTTCCTAAATTTCTCTCTCTCTCTCTTGTCTGTTTGAACCAAGTCAGTTTGAGATTTTCAGTGTGAAGCTTCTCTGGTTTTTGGTGTCGTATTTTGGGCTTTTTCAATCATCTCAGTTTGGATTATCTCTGTTTTTTTCTGACCTGTTGGTTCCATGTTGATCCCCTCCAGCTGCTGTTCTTTATTTCTATCACTTTTAAGAATTTTGTTCTTCATCTGTGACCTCGATTCTCTGTTTTATCACTACATGTCAGTTTGTTGTTTTTAATAAGTAACTTTTTTCCAGTGCTCAGGACTTCTCACTTCTTGCCTGAAGTCTGAGTAAATCTCCAAACTTTTTCTAAGAAACTGGACTGAGTTTGTCTGTCAACCCAGCAGAAACTCTTTCCCCTCGCCGTAGTTTCACCCCTGAAGACATTATTGCCTCAAGCGTCCATACACAAAATGCTGAAATGGAAATAAAATGTCACCTAAAGAAGTGCTGACTGTGGAGCACGGCTCTCCCCTAACAAGCAGCTGCTGGAGGGTTTGATGGATTCCTCGCCGCCGTGCAGGATGCAAACACGCTCCGAGGGTGTTGACGCGCCCGCTGGGGAGCGGCGAGGGAGAGAAATCATTTTCCTATTTGCCAGGCATGGCCTTGATTAGGCGGAGGGGAGGGGTGACGTCAGAGGCGGCTAATCAGCGGCGCTCCCTCACGTCTTCCCTCCACCTTCCCGACCTCCTGTCAGCGGCGCCGCTCTGTGGCGTGCGCCTCTTCAGAGGTTGGAGGTGAATCACCCGGATCATGGCGGGGAGATTGGTCCATTTGTCTCGCTAAGACTAACTGTGAGAGACGCCTCCTCGTGTGACGGATCCTCTGGGCCAGTGTTTTCTAACCGACCTGCCATTGAAGCGCCCTATTGGCTGATCCAGACCGGATACCTGGAAGAGGTCAGTCGTCCATCCCTGGTCTACAGGAACCGAGGTTCCCTGTGATTTCTGAAGCTTTATGGTCACATGCAGCAGTTTGGGGTCACTTGCCTGTGGAGGACATCTGCATTTTAAGGTGCAATAGTTACAAAAGGTTGGTGGTGGTATAATGGTATGGGATTGCCGTTCTATGACTGAAGCAGCAGTAAATCTTCAGTTCAGAACCTTCAGAGTCGTTGAACAACAACTCCAAACATTTGGTCAAAAACAGAATAGTTCAGGGTTGGGAGTGAAGGAAGATTCTCTCTGTAAACAGATGTTCGGGTTGAAAAATCTTTCAATGATTCTGAATTTAAAAAAAAAAATACAAAGAATAAAGTGATCATGAAGGCTGGTGCTACACAGGAATCAAACACTTTTGGATTTAGGGGGCGGGAATGTTTCTGCAGAGACTGCCTGGTTTTGTTTGTGATCCTCTTGTATTTCCTCAGAATTGTTTGAGTGAGGTTGATGTTTGTGGACTGCATGATGGTGGAGTGGTTAGCACTCTCAGTGAAGAGACTCTGGTTCAAATCCCAGCTGGTTTCTCTCTGCGTTGAGTTTGCATGTTCTCCTCAGATACTGTATGTGTGTTTTTCCGGTTTCCTCCTACAGTCCAAAAATATGCTTCATAGGTTATTTGATGATTCTAACACAGAGGTGGGCAAACTACGGCCCGGGGGCCACATGCGGCCCCTTAAGCTACTTAATGTGGCCCTCCAAATTAAAATACATTGAATCAAAAATCCTAATTATTGTTTTATTTTCATTGTATTTCTGGTTTCTTCCCATGAATGGTGTTGTTTCTCTGACGTTCGTGTGTGTTCCTTTCTGAGTCAGATGGTGATCTTTCGGATTATTCCTACACCACATAAATGCAGCATTTCTTTGAGTTCACATTTTCCTCTGAAGAACATCAACCCATTGGATCACCCAAAAGAGAACAAAAATCAAAATATAGAAATTAAAACTCCAAAATTTTTTGTTTTTAAATTAATTTATGTGAATTTTAATCCAAATTAAAACATGTTTTTCTCTAAATTCCATATTATTTTTTTAGTTTATGAGGTTCATTACCAAATCTCTCCTTCCATCTGCTCCTTGTCCGGCCCTTATGCCAAATTTTAGAACCCTATGTGGCCCACGAGTCAAAACAATTGCCCACCCCTGTTCTAACAGTAGCTAGGATAGGCTCCAGCAACGCCGTGACCAAAAAAGAGATTCAGTGGGTTCTAAGGTTGGTTGGATAGTTGGATGGATGATTTTTGATACACATACAGGATCATCTTTGTATTTCCTCAGGAATCAGGTCATCTTTGTTTTTGAATCACTTATTTACTTTTATTTTCAAACATAAAAATAAAATAAAGAAAAACATGAAAATCAAAAAGTGATTGTTTGAAAAAGGAAGATAAATCTCCCTCAAGTTTAATTCACATATTTTTATACATTAACCATTGAATTAATATAAACACAAAATAATAATAAAAAAAATAAGATAAATTTTAGTTGTTCTTACATTGTTTTATAAAGCTTCCCAATTACTATTTTATACTTCTCAGAAATGTTCAGTGTTTTTCATTTTACCTGGTAACCTTTTAACTCAGTCGGATCTTTTCTCCAAATGATTCCATTAAAGATTCACACAAATCCAAAGAGATTCCCACAGATCAGGATGGGTGCACACACTTATTCAAAGCATTGTTCCTGCATTATTGACTTCATCTCTGCAGAACGCGCGGCTCGGTCCAGACTCCGCCTCCTCCTCTTCCCTTAATTGTCGTGTGAGTCAGCTCAGCTACCTCGGTGATTCACATCATTAAAGAGCGTTCTGGTCCAGACTGCAGCGCGGAGAAGTGTCTGCAACACATTACTGCATTTTCTGCAAGATGCACACGCCCACGCATGCTGGCAGGGCGCTGGTGTTAGCGAGCGGCCAGACTTTAAATGATGCCTGCCAATCAGAAAAGAAGAAAAAAAAAATCTGTGACTGACTACAATGAGGATGAAGAAAGGAGCTCACGCAGCTCACGGTGGAGGATCCTCGAGCGTCGTCTCAATCATTTGACGATAAAGATTTAGAATAATCTTGGTTCTGATGATCAAATCTGCAGCTCGTGCTGATTCAGATGGAAATATTTCAACAAATAACCATAAAAACGGAAAAGAATTACGGCCGATCGGACCCATTGATCCACTGGGATCAATCGGGGCAGTGACCTCGAGGCTCGGCCTCTCTTCTGCACAGATCCATCCGTTAATGGGAGTAATTTGTCCCTGATTAATCACGCTAATGGAAATTGGTCAGTAGTTCAAAGCAAACTTCTTAACCCTTTGATACCAGAGCTTCTGCTCCAGCGTTCATGTTCTTTGAATTACCGAAAATTTCCAACGGATTCTGAAGCGAAGAAAAGCAGCCGTGCACTGATATGCAACACTTTATAGTGAAGTGTTCTCAAAATCAACGTAAAGTAGCCGGAGCAACACAGAGAAAAGTGGCTTTGCACCGATGTGCAACACAAAGTGCCAGAATCTGTTAGAATTACAGTTATGCTGTTGAAAAGTTATTGTAAAACGGTGCTGTCACGACATTTTATGGTGTGATGAATAAATCCTGACTGGTAATTAATTATTCTTATTAATCTAATATTTTAGTCTAACCCAGGGGTCTGTAACCTGCGGCTCCAGAGCCACATGTGGCTCTTTTGTCTCTCCATGGTGGCTCTCTGGATGAAGATAAATAAAATAAATACAAATTTTTTATAGTAAGAATCACTTGATTATGATTTATCGCGTAATTGCTTTAAATTGCTCACACATTTGTTAGCTACTGGGATTTTAGGCTAATTTAGAGTTTAGCTTCTGTTTTAGCAACATGCTAACGTTTTTGGCTAATTTGTTAGCTACTGAGGCTTTTAAGGTTAATTTAGAGTTTAGCTTCTGTTTTAGCAACATGCAAACGTTTTTGGCTAATTTGTTAGCTACTGAGGCTTTTAAGGTTAATTTAGAGTTTAGCTTCTGTTTTAGCAACATGCTAACGTTTTTGGCTAATTTGTTAGCTACTGAGGCTTTTAAGGTTAATTTAGAGTTTAGCTTCTGTTTTTAGCAACATGCTAACGTTTTTGGCTAATTTGTTAGCTACTGACTCTTTTAAGGTTAATTTAGAGTTTAGCTTCTGTTTTAGCAACATGCTAACGTTTTTGGCTAATTTGTTAGCTACTGAGGCTTTTAAGGTTAATTTAGAGTTTAGCTTCTGTTTTAGCAACATGCTAACTTTTTTGGCTAATTTGTTAGCTACTGAGGCTTTTAAGGTTAATTTAAAGTTTAGCTTCTGTTTTAGCAACATGCTAACGTTTTTGGCTAATTTGTTAGCTACTGAGGCTTTTCAGGTTAATTTAGAGTTTAGCTTCTGTTTTAGCAACATGCTAACGTTTTTGGCTAATTTGTTAGCTACTGACTCTTTTAAGGTTAATTTAGAGTTTAGCTTCTGTTTTAGCAACATGCTAACGTTTTTGGCTAATTTGTTAGCTACTGAGGCTTTTAAGGTTAATTTAGAGATTAGCTTCTGTTTTAGCAACAGGCTTTGACCAATTTTGTTTACTAAGTTTTTGACCAATGCAGTTTACTGAGAAATTATAGGAAATTTTGAAGTTCAGCTAGTAATTAAGCAAAAAGCTAGCTTTTTGGGGGGCTAATTTTTTTATCCAAACTTGGAGTTTAGCTAATATTTTAGCAATATGGAAACGTTTTTGGTTAATTTGTTATTTACTGCGATTTTTAGGTTAATTTAGGTTTTAGCTTCTACTTTTACAACATGCTAACATTTTTGACTAATTTAGTTTACTGAGGAATTTTAGGCTATTTTGGAGTTGAGCTAGTATTTAAGCAACGAGCTAGCTTTTTTTTTTTTTTGGCTAATTTGGCATCTACTAAGGTAAAAGATTAAAAAATCAAATTTTGGGAGATGCTAGTTTCTTTTTATATTTTTGGTTTTGTTCATGCCAAAAATATATACATAATTCATATTTATTTTTTTTAAAAAAAGGTAACGAATGCAAATCCAGATTTCTAAAAAAAAAAAAAAAAAAGTTAAAAGTTAAAAAAAAAGGCTAAAGTAAGACTCCGCGGATCCATCTAGGTTTTGATCAGTAGAAAATGAGCCCAAATGTCTCTTTTACTGTTAAAGGTTGCCGACCTCTGGTCTAACCTGCTGTATAAAGCTTCATTTTGAAGGATTTTCATTTAAATTTGTGACATAGTAAAATATCAAAATTCAACAAAAAAGTGGTTTTATGAGGTTTTTATTATAACAGAATTATTTTCATGCCACGACGGGGATTATTTTGTGTCAAACTTTACAAAAAATAAAAAAAAAACTATTGGGTCCCAAGTGCTCTTGTTTAAAAAAAACAACAATACAAAAAAACCTCAGAACTATCCGAAAAAGAATTACCAAAAACAGCTAGACGGCTGGATCCAAGTGTAGCAGGTTTTATTGGAACAGACAGCAGTGAAGCACAGCTAAAAGTCCATAAAGATGAATCAGGGTCAGGCAGGCAGGGGTCAAACACGAGCATGAGGGCATCAGAGAACAACCAGAGCGGTCAGGGTCCGGGTGAGGGTCGAGGCAGGCGGCAAACAATCAGAGTCGTAAACAAAGAAGGGTCAGATGAACCAGAAGGTCAGCATTAGAACGCTCAGTGATGCAGGCAGAGTGGCGCAAACAAGACTTCGCACTGAGACGAGCTCAAACGGCTGTGAGGCTTTTGGGAGACACAACAGGGGCTGATGGGAAGTGTAGTGTGAAGACCCAGGAAGTGCTAGTACTCCAGTGATGGATCCTGCTGATGGCCAGAGGGGGAGACAGGGGAGACATTCATAACACAACCATTGTACAAATTATGACATTTCTCATTCCACAGATTTTCACCCACAGCAATCAGCACTCCACAGTCAGCCCTCCACCTTCCATTAATTTATGCTAACAAACACCTTGCTGAGTTTTAGGTCACTGAATAATAATATAATAATAATAATTTCAATAATCGTTTATTGTTTTATAGTTGTGGTTCTTTGGCTTTGTTTTGCATTATGTTGTTAAATGAGATTAACCTATTTAAAAAAAAACAACACTCTAAGTTGTCTGTAATTAATTAATGGAAAATAATGTGATAATTCTTAATTTCTACTTTTAAGTTTTTTTAACCCTCATGCTCACTTATGGGGTCCACCTTCCATTAAGGCATTAGCCCTTCCATGACAAAGGTGGACAAGGTGTACAAGACTTCATGTCTGTCATTGGACACCAGTAAAAATCGACATTCATTGAAAAAAAAAGTTCAGTGCACTGTCTTGTTGGGTCCAGCTGACCCCACTTTTAATGTAAACAAGCCTAGGAGAGCGGAAGGGTTATATGTGTTTTTTTTTTACAATGTGTAAATTGAGGTAATCACTAATAATACTGCGCTTAATCTTTAGAGTGTTTCTTTTAAAAGAATCCATAGATTATTGTAAACCTGACCCATTTGGCCAGCTTGACTCTCATCTTGAACCCCTTACTGGTTTGTTCCAGATCGTTTTTTATGTATGTAATTCCGTATTTTCCTTCTTCTTTTTTTTAAATTGGATCCTTTGCCCTTTGACGGTTAGCTGCTGCAGTGGAAATGAAGACATAAATTTCCCCCGAAGGCCTTCCAGGCTAAGCAGAGAGGCGTTTCAAAAGGACAAAGGGGTTGAAAATGCTGAGGTTTTAACAAGGAAGACAAAATGTGCCTTTGATCCAGAGCATTTTGTAAAGCTTGCTAGTTTGAAAACTGTTTTCGTCAGCCGAAAACTCAAAGTAATGTTTGTCTAATGAAGCTCACCTTTAAGATATTTGATTCTAATCTGTTATCTGTAGCTTCTGTCTGATTCTCGTATAATAGTTAAAAAAAAAATCCTGTAAAGGAAGAAGTTTCTAAGATGTTGAGGAGTTAAACGACGGGAAGCAGACTGAGATGATTGGACATGTTGAGGAGAAGAACAGAGATGATGTTGGTAAAAGGATGTTAAGGTTGGAAAGAGGCCTAGAGGACCAAAGAGGAGTTCATGGATGTAGAGAAGAAGGACATGAGGATGGTGAAGATTCAGAGGAGGGGTTTAGATGGAGGACAGTGTGGTAAGGAAACAGCAGAAAGGCAAAAAAGAAGAACCAGGAGTCACAGAGTTGAACTTACGTGTCAAACTCTTCATTAAGTCATTTGTCCACAATTTGCACTTTTTTTGTTGTAAACATACCAGACTGAGTTCTTATTTAGTGACCTGGAAAGGGAGGAACTTCAACATCAACTCTACGATGAATTATCTCAGGTCTTAAAGCTGTGGGTCTTCTGTTTCCTCATAGAAAGAACTTATTATGACAAATCAGTCTCTATGCAGATGACACTCAGTTTTATTTATCACGCACACCAACTCTAACCCACATGCTTAGGGGTTCAAATAATTTTCTTACCTTTCCTTTGCTCTCTGCTTTACAGAAAATCAATTTTCTCTAACAAAGGGGGCGTGGCCAAAGAATGTGTAGTCTACTTGTAAATTGTTAGTTCCATGCACCCATTGAGGAATATGACCAAAGCAGGTTTTTGGGAGGGTCGTGTAGGTGTATCTTCTAGTTCCTTTGAAGCTTATGGAAAAATGAAAGATCACAAATGTCGTATGTGTTTTGTGAAGTATTTGTAAGGGTGTCATAAATACGCTTTTGTGACATAAGGGTGATGCTGTCATACGGTGCTCTAAAACCACAGTGTGGTCATTAGTACAGTATTGAACCGTACTGACTGTTATAGGTCCATAGAAAAATGGAACTGAACGGTTGGGTCAGAACCACTGTAGACACTCGTTGATTGGCAGACAGACCAAAGCAACCAACCCGTCAGTGGAATCGAGGCTTAACTGAGTGGAAACGCTCGCCAGAATTAACTGGTCTGTACCGTACCACTCCTTACTAGACTGGACCGGACCGCTCAGCAGAAATGAGGTCTAATTATCTCTTTGGACATTCTGCGGGATTTGAAGGGATTAATAAAATACTTCACCCTTAATTACCCTTTGGTGTTGTAAAAGTGTTCGCTACAACTTGTCCTTAACATTTTTGTTTTCCGAGCGGTCTTTGACTTGATGGTATTTTTTGCGGATCATCTGAATGTCCCGTACAGGTTTGTCAGTTTTTGATCCCGTATACAGCCCACCTGTAAGAGCAGTTTGAACTAAGCCATAAGATTGTTGATCTGAATTTACTGAAACACAACTGAACGACTCAGTTGAGTAGTTTTCGTAGTGAGAAAAGGTTTGGTTAAATGATAGGTTTAAGCTGATAAATATCAACATTGATTACGCCAACTTAGAAATGTTAGTGAAGTGTTTTATATATATTGTTTTTTTGTTGAGTTTACTATTTGTTATTATTATTAGTGCTCTTTGTGTGTACTATAAAAGCCTCTTCTACTACTGAAAAACTTTCCTGGCTTTTAGGAACATCAGGTTTGTCTCTCTTCTCTAATATTTGGTCAGGCTAATTTAAAATCTGTATTTTATAGCGAGAACTTGCATTTAATGTTATTTTAATAAAGTAATGTGCTCAAGTTTTACTAAAAATCTCCGCAATTACAGCCTATATAGTTTATTTGAAGCAAAGGTCTTTTTTTTTTTTTTTAAGGCTTGCAGAATCGTGCTCAAACGTGTTTTGTGTCGTTTGGCTTTTCAGCAACAGGCTGAACCCAACAGATGGATGTATGCGGGCTCTTGGCACCTCCTCACACCCAGTGTGTGTCTTTCTGTGTTTAAGCCTCATGTGGTTTTAGGATGAACGGAGTGACACCAACTCCATTATTTCTAGCCTGAATCCTTTTGACACCCTAAAGGTAAAAACATGTTTAATTGAAGGACAGTTTTCCTGCCAAGGTGAGAAAACAAACCCCAATTATAAAGAGGCCTAAAGCATCTTCAGCTCAGCTGTTAGTTTTTATCTAAATGACATTTTTCAGATCTAATAATATTCACTGCTTTATTTGCTACGATGGATTCATTTGTAGATATAGACAGCTCAGACTAACACTTAAATTCTGGAAAAACATCATTCAGGGAGATGTCAGCATGCTACATTTAAAGTACCCACACACTGTGGTACAATAAATGTTATCATGAAGCTAAAGAAACTACAAGAAGTTGAAGAAATGTGGGCTCTTCCCCTGTATTAGCTGTAGGAGAACTAAATCCATCTCTAGTGGATCTCGTGATCCGCTTTGGTCCCCCTCTCCCGTTACTGTGACTCCAGAACGTCATTTACATCCACCACTCGTCAGCCAGAATCTGTGGCCCCCCAGAAGAACACGAGGAAGGAGTCTGCCAGCGAGCAGCTGAGCCCCCCAGCATGAACTCAGACACCAACAATGTGGCCAAACCCCAAACACCCAGACACCAAGGTCTCCTTCATTCGGACATTTCTTTCTACCTGTATCCATGGACACAGGTGCAGGACCCTTGGTAACAGGCTTACTTTGGCTTTGCTGTTTTCAGCTTTATGGAACATACATTGTTAATTCTATTCTGGATTCATCCGGATAGTGTCCTTTATCCGGTCATTGGTTAAAAGAAACGTGGATCTTTAGAATCTCAATGATTTGCAAAAATACCTGACAAAGTTTGTGATGGTTTCACTTAGATGCCCTGAGACAGTCAGTTTGTATAAGCCAAATATATATTAACAATTACTGTGGTTGGTTGGGCAGTGGCCAGCCAACCAACCGACCATCTGAAAAACCAACTAATCGACCAACCAACAAAAATATCATTTGTCTGGGTTCATTGGATCCTTCTGAGATTCCAGGAGTTAGTTCACTCTCACTCCAGAGGCTTTTCTATGACGGCTGCTTCTGCAGTGTTTCTGTGTCTCTGGGGCTGAGTTTGGTCACTCATGTCCGTCGTTAACCACAAGACAAAAATAAAAATAAACTTAGGGAAGCTTTTTTGATTATTGTTTAGATGAAAATAAGGAACATATCACAAAGTTCAGGAGACCTGAGCCGACACCCCCGCAGACCAGCAGCTCTCTGTCTACCAGAGTATCGAGCAAGTGAGTTCCGGGTCCCGGGACGCTGGCTGCGGATCACGGAAGCTGGTGATCTCTCTAGAGCACACGTGTCAAAGTCAAGGCCCGGGGGCCGGATCCGGCCCGCCGGGTAATTCTATCCGGCCCTCCAGATCCTTTTATTTTATCGTTATGTTTTTAACTTGTATAATTTTGACAAAATATACTAATATTGAGAGTAAAATATTCAGTTATTTAAAGTTTAGGTTGATTCATTCTGGAATGTTCCTGCCTTTCTATTATTATTGTGTTAAGTTTTGGTTTTTAAAGTTATAAAAATTAGTATTCCGCTAACTTTTTTGCAACATTTTGGTATTTACTAAGATTTTTTGGCTATTTTGGCATTTAGCTATTTTTCAGCTGGCTTTTTTGGCTAACCTAAGTTTTTTTGTTTTTCTGTATTTGTTTTATTTTTTAGGCTAATTTGGCTTGTAGCTGGCTATCAGCTTCAGCGTTTTCATCTATCAGCTTCAGCTTTTTAGCTATCAATTTCAGCATTTTCCGCTAGCATCTCCAGCGACCAAATTCAGCTTACAGCATTCACACTAGCATTATCGCAGGCAATGCTATATATCTAATTCATAATGGTGTTAAAAAGTTACGATTAAAGTTTTAAAAATGTAGTTTTAGAGTTTTCAATAAATATTTATCCTTTTCGGCCCGAGGTCTAAGGTGTGTTTTGTATTTTGGCCTCTTGTACGGTTAAGTTTGACACCCTTGCTCTAGAGCAGAGGTGTCAAACATACGGCCCGCGGGCCGTAACCGGCCCGCTAGATGATTTAATCCGGCCCAATTATGAAGAAAAAAATATATAAGAATTTTCAAAAAAGAAAGCAAGTTTCTAGCCCATTCCTGTGGCGAGTTATGGTTCTTTAAAGAAGTGGATGCAATGCGCGATTTAACCACTAGGGGAAGCAAATGAAACTCAAAAGATCAAGAAATTAACATCGGATTTATTTTGCTGTGGAAACCCTCCAAATATTTAACAAACTGTTTTTACAACATAAAATGATAGTTTTGGGTGTAATTTCATAAAAACCACTAAACTAAATTTAGTCAACAAACTAATCAACATATTTTTTGACTGAAAATGCAAAAGAAAATTTCAGGTGAAATTCCCAGGTTCCTCATTTGGGCCACAAATATGAAGAGTTTGTGTTGGTAGAGGAACATGACACACCTCACAGCTCCATGATGTTTTTGTCCAAAGACTAAAAATAAAGGCCATATTTTGCCTTTAATTCAATAAAATATCAGTTCCCGAACATAAACTTTTATTTTATCACGTTGATCTCACAGCTGCACAGCAGGACGTCTGAGGGCGTCCGTCGGTTCCAGAGGGTTCATTTAGTTTGATTTTTCATTGATTAAAACATTTATATTTTTTCCCGTAGCCCCCTTTTTAGTTTACTATTGGGATTGCTTTAATGTCAGATGTAAAACATTCAGTCTGTATAAAATTAAATAAACCTTTTTTTTTTTTTTTTTTTTAGTGAAATCCATTTTATTTGAAATGCTTTGGACTCAGTAAATAAAAATGTAATAATAAGTGATTAGACTACTAGGTTGTTTGAAACAGTTTTTGCAACTAAGAAATAAACAAACAAAATAAAGCTAAAAATAACACGTTAAACAAAGGTTATTTTGCTGTTATGTTTCTGGCCCGGCCCACTTGAGATCAGACGGGTTGAATGCGGCCCCCGAACCAAAATGAGTTTGACACCCTTGCTCTAGAGTGTATCCCACCTTCACCCAACAGTAGCTGGACGAGCTCTGCGGTTTAAGGAAATAGATGAAAGTTCCGGACATAAACACTCACATTGTATTTGACCTGCTGATCAAGTCACTGAAAACGTCTCGTGCCCAAAGCTGAGTTCTTGATCGGCAGATGCGATGCAGCGACCTGCCAAACTGTTGATATTTGAACTCTTGCCACGCCTCCCAATCTGTTCAAGTCTCACTGCTGCCAGACCACCACGCCGCCCCTCACTAAGATAACGCCGCGGGATTTCAGATCGCCTCAACATTGAAACTGGTCGCCTCCGCCTCTTCGGTGTGAATGCAGCATTAGTGTGTGTGTGGATAAGTTTATTGAATGGGTTAGGTAAGATGAGTTCCAAGAATCAAACTATTGTCTCAAAGGAGAAGAAAATCAATGCAGGTATCTCAAAGTTGTTTTTGTGTCGGTAATGATCTAGAAAAGTCAAATTCACTTTTTACCATCCAGGATTTCAGATTAAACCTCTAATCACAGACCCTCAGCTGTGATCAGAGGAGTAAAAACAAACGTTTGATTGGTTGACCTACATTTCTCTGCGACCGCTGCAGGAACATGACATTTTCAACATGTCCAGAGTCTCCATTAAGACCTTCTGTGCTGAAAGCTCGTGACTCGCTGAACTCCGGAGGGGACCGTGTGACAAAGAACCCTAAAGGTTCCCCGCACGCTGGGCAGCATTAAGCTACAGGGCGCGGCGCCCCGGGGCGCCCTCAGATCCTTTCTGCTGCTGCACTTCAGGTCCCGCAGAGTCATTCTCCGCGACGCCTCTCTCTCTCTCCGCGTTTTATCTGTAAAGGTCACTCGGAGCGCGGAGGTGAAAGTGCTCGGAGTCTGTAGGTAGAAAAGCTGCGACAATAATGGCTTTTTTGTTTCTGCTGTGGAAGCGCTCATTGAATGTCGGCTTTCTCTGAGAGCATAAAGGTGCGACATTCGATTTATGTTCGCTGGATGAAAGCGGCAAAGGAAAACATTTAAGTTTTGAAAAAATAAACAGAAAAATTAAAGATAAATCTTGAAAATTTGAAGAAAAAGAATCTATGAATCTTCACTTTCAGTCCTCTGTTTTCAGTTTCTGATTTTCGAGTTTTCACTGCCGAGCTGAGCCTAATTTGACATGTGGGCGGGGCTCAAAACAATTCATAGATTGATTTTTTTTTTTCTTTAAATTTTCAATATTTATCTTTAAGTTTTCCGTTTATGTTTTTCACATTTTCAAAACTTTTTTTTCAGTTCCAAAGTCTATTTTTCAAGTCTGATCCTGATTTGACCCCATATATACGGCTATGGTCGTGTTCCAGTAACTCCCTTATATGCACAGGTGTCCGAATATACAGTTCCAAAATCAAGTGCCCTGGAAATTTCCCACAATGCATTGCTTTTGGATTCTCCTTGGATGTATATCTTATGTAAAGCTGCTTCCTTCATAAAGAAGCTGCTCCAACCACTAAAATGAAAACTAATAATAAACAAAAGTTCTTTGAACAGAAAAGAGTCAAACAAAGAAATGAAAATGAGTCTGTGACTTCAAAATAAAAGAGAGCTTTTATTGTCAGGAATAAGAGCTCTGTCCCCCCCTCTGGTCACTGGCGGGAGCCGTCTCCAGAGTACTGTCTGCACTTCATCTCCCAGAACCCCCACCCCAAAGTTCCTGGACTGACTCTCATTTGACAATCACCTAAAGACACTTAAGCCTCACTCAGTGTGAAGTATTGTTGGTGCCACCCTCTCTGCATTACTGAGCGTTTCTAGCTGAACCTGATCTCCGGTTTTCTGACCCCGTTTTAGCTCTTATTACTTGCTGCTTGCCCTGACCCTGGTCTGGACATCTCCACTCTCTTCTTGTGATTGACCTCTGCCTTTCCGACCCTGATTTAGGTTTGTGGACTTTTAGCTGTGCTTCGTTCCTGTCTGAACTAACGAACCTGCTGAACATGGAACCAGCTGTCTGCCCGTTTGGGACATTTATGACAGACAGAACCAGAACCAGGAGTCTTACCACCCCTCTACATAACATGCTAGTATTATCTCTACATATGTTTATCCACGTTCGTTGTCTGCATAGACAGCTTTAATGTAACTGTTGTTTAATAACTGTGAGTTTGTCGTGGCTTCATGTGTATTGTTCTTAGTCTTCCTTTTGTTTTTGTTTTATTTTTTTTCTGGTTTTACATTCGCTGGTCTTTTTTGTCAGTTCATCATTCTAAATGGGGAATTTGTTCACAATTGATCTGCCTGGTAACATTAAAGTAAAAAAAAAAAATTAAATGAGTCTGTAGTGTTACAAAAATGTTGATAATAATACAGAGTGGGTTAACTTTTATTATAAAATAAAATGATTAAACTGTTACAGAAACTGGTATTTTATGGAGGTCTGTGTCCATCTTTAAGGTTCTGCTTTTAAGGTTAAGTTAAGGTAATACATATATTTAAGAGTCCGACAACTTATCTAATGAACAAAGAAAGTTTCAACCCTCCTGCAGATATTTTACAGAAGATTAATTTTACCCTCAAAACTACGGGAAACAAAAAAGTCTGCCTCATATGAAAATGTTGCCCGACGGTAAACTGATCTGTGGAGGCCATAATTGACTGTATATGAGAGCTGGAGCGAGTGAGTGTGATGTCACCCATAGAAGAAAATGGTTTGCTTCTGGCTCCAACCAATCAATTCAGTTGCCTTTTGTTCGCAATATAGACGCCGCCATCTTGGAGCCATGGCAGTAAGCAATAATTGTCTGAGATGTTTCCATGGCAACGGATGACAGCAGGCTCCTCCCACTTTTATTGAGGCATCAGTTTATAGGTTGAATAACTTGAACTACAGATATTCTGATAAATGGAATGACTGAGTTTCAGGTACTTCCTGTTTGGAACGCCAGTGGGGAGGGGCCACTCGGTCCAGTTCTCATTCACTGTCAGTCAGGATTATTGATCTGAAGGATCTCTTTGCTGTTTGTCAGAAACTAAAGAGATTTACTTGTTTATAAAAACATCAATAACCTTTTGTAGCATAAAGCTTCATAAAAAAGTCTTTACCTTAAATCTCATGAATGTAATTCTTGTGACAGTTTAATTGCAGTTTTACCATCAGCTGTATATATATTTGCATACAGTGTGTACTTTGTATTTATTCTGCTGGGAGGAACAGCAATCTGTTTAGAATTTGTCTAATTTAACCTCCAACAAAAGAATAATTGTTCCCGCTCCGGGTTTCTGAATGCCGGTGATTGATGAGGGTTTCATTGCGAGCCTTTGATTTCCTGTTTTAAAACATTTGCATCGGCGTTGACCGCCCGCTAAACAAAGGATAAAATATTGATTCTCATCATGGAGCCTTCATAAAGGTTGATTAAGGCTCGCGCTGCGACAGGTGCGAATGTTCATTACCTGAGCGTGAAGCTGGGAGATGGAAAACGGTATCGACGCTCCGGTCCCCGCCATGATTTATGCAGCGATTAGTGTAATTACCCGCCCACCGAGTGTTCTGCTTCCACGTCTGCGTGAGCATCAGTCAGCGGTGAAGCTGCAGAAGGAGACACGCTAATTGCAAACTAAGATCAGACGTCTTGAAAGGAGAAGCTTTATAAATCAGCTCCTTCATCTTTTTTAGATCTGGGTCATTTGTGGCAGAAAAAGTTTTCACTTGGATTTAGTTTTGCAAGTTTATTTTGAAAGTTATGTGTTTTTAAGAAAGGGACATTAAATTATAATGAATATTTAAAAAAACTGTAATGAAAGCCATGAATAGTGCTATAGGGCAGGGGTCAAAACCTAGTAGGAGCCGTGTAGTCTTACTTTAGCCTATTTTTATTTTTTAACTTTTTATTTTTTATTTATTTATTTTTTTAGAAAGGGTTAGGGTTAGGTTTTTCTTTTTAGAAATCTGGATTTGCATTCGTTACCTTCTTTTAAAAAAATAAATATGAATTATGTATATATTTTTGGCATGAACAAAACCAAAAATATAAAAAGAAACTAGCATCTCACAAAATTTGATTTTTTTTATCTTTTACCTTAGTAGATGCCAAATTAGCCAAAAAAAAGCTAGCTCGTTGCTTAAATACTAGCTCAACTCCAAAATAGCCTAAAATTCCTCAGTAAACTAAATTAGTCAAAAATGTTAGCATGTTGCAAAAGTAGAAGCTAAACCCTAAATTAACCTAAAAATCGCAGTAAATTACAAATTAGCCAAAAACGTTTCCATATTGCTAAAATATTAGCTAAACTCCAAGTTTGGATAAAAAAACTCAGTAGAGGTCAAATCAGCCTCCCCAAAAAGCTAACTTTTTGCTTAATTACTTGTTGAACTTCCTGAAATTTCTCAGTAAACTGCATTGGTCAAAAACTTAGTAAACAAAATTGGTCAAAGCCTGTTGCTAAAACAGAAGCTAAACTCTAAATTAACCTTAAAAACCTCAGTAGCTAACAAATTAGCCAAAAACGTTAGCATGTTGCTAAAATAGAAGCTAAACTCTAAATTAACCTTAAAAGCCTCAGTAGCTAACAAATTAGCCAAAAACGTTAGCATGTTGCTAAAACAGAAGCTAAACTCTAAATTAACCTTAAAAGCCTCAGTAGCTAACAAATTAGCCAAAAACGTTAGCATGTTGCTAAAACAGAAGCTAAACTCTAAATTAACCTTAAAAGCCTCAGTAGCTAACAAATTAGCCAAAAACGTTAGCATGTTGCTAAAACAGAAGCTAAACTCTAAATTAACCTTAAAAGCCTCAGTAGCTAACAAATTAGCCAAAAACGTTAGCATGTTGCTAAAATAGAAGCTAAACTCTAAATTAGCCTAAAACCCCAGTAGCTAAAAAATGTGTGAACGATTTAAAGCATTCACGTGATAAATCATAATCAAGTGATTCTTACTTTAAAAAAATTGTATTTATTTTATTTTTCTTCATCCAGAGAGCCACCATGGAGAGATAAAAGAGCCACATGTGGCTCTGGAGCCGCAGGTGGCAGACCCTTGTCCTAGGGCAGGGGTGGGCAAACTTTTTGATTTGTGGGCCAGAAAGGGTTCTAAAATTTGGCATAAGGGCCGAACAAGGAGCAGATGGAAGGAGAGATTTGGTAATGAACCTCAAACTAAAAAAATAATATGGAATTTAGAGAAAAACATGCTTTAATTTGTATTCA
This sequence comes from Oryzias javanicus, assembly GCA_003999625.1. Lineage (NCBI taxonomy): Eukaryota > Metazoa > Chordata > Actinopteri > Beloniformes > Adrianichthyidae > Oryzias > Oryzias javanicus. The sequence continues at coordinate 33,711,517 of CM012449.1, read as the reverse complement.
AATTCACATATATTAATTTAAAAACAGAAAATTGGGGAATTTTAATTTCTAAATTTAGATTTTTGATCTCTTTTTGGTGATCCAATGGGTTGATGTTCTTCAGAGGAAAATGTCAACTCAAAGAAATCAGAAAATTCACTTTCTGACTCAGAAAAAAACACACACAAACGTCAGAGAAACAACACAATTCATGAGAAGAAACCAGAAATACGATGAAAATTAAACAATAATTAGGATTTTTGATTCAATGTATTTTAATTTGGAGGGCCAGATTAAGTTGTTTAAGGGGCCGCATGTGGCCCCCGGGCCGTAGTTTGCCCACCCCTGTCCTAGGGGCTACCCGCCCTCGCTGTCCCCACCATTACCCCTATTTTATTCTGCTCAGAGCTGCTTTTGACCAATTCATGGGAAAAATAATGACTTTTTTCAAAATGGCCGTTTCTCTGTTGGTTTTTTCTCTCTATAATTTTATTTTTTCACAAAAAGGTTCATGTAAACTTTAGAAGAATTGGCAAAAATAAACTTTTTTATTTCCTTGGCAACTACTTTTTCTTTTTTATTTTGTTCAGCTCAAGACAGTAATTTGTTTGTTACATTTTCCCAAAAATTCAGTAAATAATGTGCGAGCGCACCACCCAAACGCAATTCTTAAAACCAACATTTCTATTTTTTTTCTGAGGTGCTTCCCTTTTAAGGAGTCAAAAGGAAACGGATCAAAATCCTAAGGAGGAGTTTAAATTTGTAATTATTTTTAAAGATGGCGGCCTCCTCCTGAGGTCAAAGGTCAATGAAACTCTGGTTGTGGTTGCAGACTTAATCTAGCAGGATGTGTGTGAAATTTCACAAAGTTTCTGATATTTAAGGAAAAAGTGAAATTTTACACTTTTTTCCAAAATGGACGCCAACTTGTAGGTCCTGTGGCCATCCCATAATAATGTCCATTTTTTTTGCACACACTCAGGATGTTTGTATTGGTTTCGTTAGTGGATTTGGACTTGTTGGCAGAGCTGAAATTTTTGCTCTAAGGGGCAATAAGAAAGAAGAATTGCGGACATATCCTGGTCCTTGCGGTTTAAGTCTCCCACAGGCCGTAAATTTAGCCAGAGGTTTGTTTCCGTCCGCGGTCTCCTGGCAGGTCGATGTTGGTGAAGGAATGAAACACATTTTAGGAGTTAGAAGTTACACAAAGCATATATAACACAGGTAAAAAATACTTTACAAAATACAAAGAGAAACATGGTATAAAATTCAAATCTGACCTGTCGAGATCAGATTATCATTTAAATTGATTTGTCTTTTCGAGATGACAAAACATGAACTTTCTGTTATTGAAATGACGAGATGTTGTGTGAAAAAGCAGTTTGTCTGAATTCTATATAAAGTTTTAAGCCGAAATTAACACATTTTGACCATCCGCTTCTATTTGACTTAAAAAAAAAGGTTTTTAAGACAGATAAAAGTTCAAAATTATGTAAAGGCTTATAAATAAAGATTTGTTTTGGTTAAAAGTTATCAAACCTTTTTTAAATGGAAGAAACTGAACCAGACAAAATTAGGCTTTTGAGGTTTATTTGAAGAATTTCTCTGTTTTTTTTAAGCTGATTGTAAGTTTATCAACCATAATGTTTACAGTTTAGAGGAGGGTTCTCTAACCTCTTCGACTTTAAGGAAAAATGCCGACAATGTGAATAAAAATGAGTTTTTAGTTAATAGTTTTATCATATTTATTAAGATTTTTAAGAACCTCAGGTCAAAGGTTTAATGTATTGTAATTAGACTGACATTCTTATTTTTTTTGGACGTCAGTATCTAGTTGATGTTCAGGTTTTTATAAGCAAAAAAATGAATACAAAATATTAAAAAAAGGTTGATTTTACGTCAGGGGCGTCTAAACTTTTTGCACAGGTGAGGTGAAAATGTTTGAGGGCCAAACATTCGGCTTGCAAGCCAAGAGCTCCAGTGTTTATGTTCACTGATTCACTGTCATTTTTTAAACCACGATCGATGTATGAGTTAATGTGTTAACGGTTGAGAAGTTACAGTATGTTAAAGACTTTGTGTTTAAGCGTCAGCGATCATCAGAACTCGGGGCCTGAGATCTTTGAGGCTGTAGAAACTGGGTTTGATGGAGCTTCATGGATCAGCTGAACTTGCAGACCCATAAATGATGAGATCTTTTTTTAGCCCTCCTCTCACCGTGTGCCCCCCCCCACCCCACTTTACCCCCCCCGTCCGCAGTTCGACATGCAGCAGATCACCCTGGAGGAGCTGAAGCACATTCTCTTCTACGCCTTCCGAGACCACCTGACCATGAAGGACATCGAGAACATCATCATCAACGAGGAGGAGAGCCTGAAGGAGAACTCCGGGAACTGTCAGATGGAGTTTGAAGGAGGTGAGTGACCGCCTGCTGTCGGACTTATTGATCAAGGCCGCCGGTCGGGGATGCTTGACTTCCAACGGCTGCAGATGTTTGAGTCCAAACAAGAAGAAAATCAACAAACTCCTCCCTTCACACCACCTCTTCTCTTCTTTGAATGTTGAGGAGCATCTGGTTGTGCTCAGAGGATTTCTGCTCCTCAAGAGACTTCTTTCTATTTCCATTTGGTTTCAAATGCATGAAAAAAACACCAAATTTAATTTTTTTTTAAAAGATTTTCATCTGAGCTTGTAGATGTTACAATAAAAGGACAAAGAAGCTTCCAGGTGAAGAGAAGACAGGTGACTGTTCGTGGCAACCGTGGCTCTTCTTTATTGTGACTCTTTTGCTTTAATACAAAAATGCAAACATTTGAATCAAAAATAGATTTAAAAAAGTTGAATTTACTGACAGAAATTCTGTAGAAAAGTTCTTTAAATCTTAGTCAAATAAAAGTATCTAAAAGTTTTTATTTTTTTATTTTGGTAAATTAAACTAAAGTGGTTAAAGTTATGAAAAAATGCAGTTTAAAATAACTGTCTTGCATTTCTAATTTTTGTTGAGCTGCTGCAGCTGGACAACCATTTTTGATACGAGGTGGGTTTTATTTTGAAAGGAAGTAGTGTCTGCTGCTGTCAAAAGTCTAAGAAGTTATATAAACTATAAGCTATATAAAGATATAGACACTGTCGGAATTCAATTATTGAAACATTTAAAAGTTACATTTATATAATAATGTTTCATTGCCATAAAAGCATAAATATTGTTCATTTTTTAAAGATTAAAGTGACTTTGTGACTTTCGTTGGGTTCTGTTAGAGCTGCCACAAGCAATTATTTTAATAGTCGACTAATCACCGATTATTTTTTCCGATTAGTCGACTAATCAGGTCATGCGCAAACTGGATATAAAGATGCTGAAGTTGATAACCAGCTAAAATATTAGTTAAATGCCAAATTAGCCTAAAAAATAAAAAGAGCCAAAGCTAGCCAAAATAGCTAGCATGCTGCTGAAATATTAGCTAAACTCCAAATTAGCCTAAAAAATAAAAAGAGCCAAAGCTAGCCAAAATAGCTAGCATGCTGGTGAAATATTAGCTAAACTCCAAATTAGCCTAAAAAAACAGAAAAATCCTAATTTAGCCAAAATAGCTAGCATGTAGCTGAAATATTATTTAAACTCGAAAATTGTCTAAAAAAACTGAAAACAAAAAAAGCTTAAGTTAGCCAAAACAGCTAGTATGTAGATTAAATATTAGCTAAACTTAATAAATGCCAAAATAGTCCAGAATGCTATTATAACATTCAACTTTACTACACTCTAATTTCATATAATATAAAATAACGATTAATCGACTTTTAAATTAGTTGCCGACTATCTTAATAGTCGATTAGTCGACTAATCGTGGCAGCTCTAGTTCGGGTCTGTAAGAAACTAGAACAAACGGCTCCCAGTTTAGGAGAAGCTGGAGGAATCTAGAACAGGTGAAAAAGGAGGATAAAGATAATGATTATTGATTATGGCCACAAAAAAATCCCTCAGAATAAATAAATGGATTCAGTCTCACTTGAAGTCATCAGACGTTCCAGCAGGTCAGGACTAACAAAACAAAAAAAAGGTCTTAAAATATCTTAGCATTTTATACACTTTTCTCAGACAAATCCACATTTTCACACTTTTCTCTCTTTTTCTCAGCTGAGATAAAGCAGCTTTACAGTGATGTGCAACATTTTAGTTTAGTAACACTTGTGTTTAAGCGTAGCGTGAAGGTCAACAATTTGCAACACTTTACAAGTGTTAATAACCTCGTGCTACGTGTAACTGAAATGCAACATTTATGTGTAGGTAAGACTTGAAAAGTGAAGCAAAGAGCAGCATAAAGAGCTTAAATTCAATATTTTATGATAGAAATACTTAATGCTAGTTAAGTTTTTAAATTTTATGTCTTCAATTGTTTTTGTAGTCTTTTTATTAAGTTTACAATACTTGGTCATTTTATGTCATTGCTTTTATTGGCTCTTATACTTTTATCAGGAGTATTTCTTTTTATTTATTTCATTTTTACACTTTTTATTATATATACATGTATATTTATTCTATTGCTTTTAAGTATTTTATCTGTTGTGTTTTTGAGGCAAATGGACCTTGAGTCTGTAATAAAGTATCTATATAATACTTCTAAAGTACACAGTAAAGTATGTCAATATGCATTACAAGTGCTACTAATGCAATATGTAACATAAAGTGCACCTAAACGCAACACTTTACATTAGGAATTCTTGTTAAGTGTAATGTATAGTGCAGAGGTCTGCAACCTGCGGCTCCAGAGCCACATGTGGCTCTTTTATCTCCCCATGGTGGCTCTCTGGATGAAGATAAATAAAATAATAGTAATTTTCAAACAATTTGGAGATATTATTTTAGCAACATGTTAACGTTTTTTGGCCAATTTGTTATCTAATTAGTTACTAATTTAGTTTACTGAGCAATTTTATGCTAGTTTGGAGTTTAGCTTAGAAGCATGCTAACATGTTTTGGCTTATTTGTTATCTACTGGGGGTTTTAGGCAAATTTAGAGTTTAGCTTCTGTTTTAGCAACATGCTAACATTTGGACAACTTTAGTTTATTGAGCAATTTTATGCTAATTTAGAGTTTAGCCTAGCAATATGCTAACATTTTTGGCTAATTTGTTATCTACTGGGGGTTTTAGGCTAATTTAGAGTTTAGCTTCTATTTTAGCAACATGCTAACATTTGGACAAATTTAATATATTGAGCAATTTTATGCTAATTTAGAGGTTAGCATAACAATATGCTAACATTTTTGGCTAATTTGTTACCTACTGGGGGTTTTAGGCAAATTTAGAGTTTAGCTTCTATTTTAGCAACATGCTAACATTTGGACAAATTTAGTTTATTGAGCAATTTTATGCTAATTTAGAGGTTAGCATAACAATATGCTAACATTTTTGGCTAATTTGTTATCTACTGGGGGTTTTAGGCAAATTTAGAGTTTAGCTTCTATTTTAGCAACATGCTAACATTTGGACAAATTAGTTTTATTGAGCAATTTTATGCTAATTTAGAGTTTAGCATAGCAATATGCTAACATTTTTTGGCTAATTTGTTACCTACTGGGGGTTTTAGGCAAATTTAGAGTTTAGCTTCTATTTTAGCAACATGCTAACATTTGGACAAACTTAGTTTATTGAGCAATTTTATGCTAATTTAGAGTTTAGCATAGCAATATGCTAACATTTTTGGCTAATTTGTTATCTACTGGGGGTTTTAGGCTAATTTAGAGTTTAGCTTCTATTTTAGCAACATGCTAACATTTGGACAAATTTAGTATATTGAGCAATTTTATGCTAATTTAGAGGTTAGCATAACAATATGCTAACATTTTTGGCTAATTTGTTATCTACTGGGGGTTTTAGGCAAATTTAGAGTTTAGCTTCTATTTTAGCAACATGCTAACATTTGGACAAATTTAGTTTATTGAGCAATTTTATGCTAATTTAGAGTTTAGCATAGCAATATGCTAACATTTTTGGCTAATTTGTTATCTACTGGGGTTTTAGGCAAATTTAGAGTTTAGCTTCTATTTTAGCAACATGCTAACATTTGGACAAACTTAGTTTATTGAGCAATTTTATGCTAATTTAGAGTTTAGCCTAGCAATATGCTAACATTTTTGGCTAATTTGTTATCTACTGGGGGTTTTAGGCTAATTTAGATTTTAGCTTCTATTTTAGCAACATGCTAACATTTGGACAAATTTAGTTTATTGAGCAATTTTATGCTAATTTAGAGTTTAGCATAGCAATATGCTAACATTTTTTGGCTAATTTGTTACCTACTGGGGGTTTTAGGCAAATTTAGAGTTTAGCTTCTATTTTAGCAACATGCTAACATTTGGACAAACTTAGTTTATTGAGAATTTTATGCTAATTTAGAGTTTAGCATAGCAATATGCTAACATTTTTGGCTAATTTGTTATCTACTGGGGGTTTTAGGCTAATTTAGAGTTTAGCTTCTATTTTAGCAACATGCTAACATTTGGACAAATTTAGTTTATTGAGCAATTTTATGCTAATTTAGAGTTTAGCCTAGCAATATGCTAACATTTTTGGCTAATTTGTTATCTACTGGGGGTTTTAGGCAAATTTAGAGTTTAGCTTCTATTTTAGCAACATGCTAACATTTATGGCTGTTTTAATTTACTGATTAAATTTATGCTAATTTGGAATTTAGCTAGTAATTAAGCCACAAGCTTACTCGCTAATTCGCTAATTTGGCCTTTACTAAAGGTAAAAACGTTTAAAAATAATCCCACTATGAGAAATGCTAGTTTCTTTTTATATTTTTGCTTTTGTTCGGGCCTAAAAATAGACATAATTTATATTTATTAAAAAAATGTTTTAAAAAAAAACAAAACAAAAAGAAGGTAATGAATGCAAATCCAGTAAAACTATGTGGTTCCTTCTAGGTTGTGATCGGTAGAAAACAAGCTCATATGGCTCTTCTACTGGTAAAGGTTGCCGACCTCAGGTATAGTGTAACAACATGCAAAACGTAATGCATTGCAGAGGTTAGTAAAGTAAAATGCAACATAAAGGATACCGATATGCAACACTTTACATTTGTAAATTATCCATACATTACAAATTACAAGTGTTACTAACACAAATTGTAATATAAAGTGTGACTTTTAATGCAACACTTCACATTAGCAACACTTGTAGTGTACCAGTATGCAATACTTTATACATGGTAAGAGTTAGTCAGAAAAAGTGTAACATAAAGAACTCCAATATTTAACATTATACGTCAGTAACACTTGTAAAGTGTTAACTAACGTAAAGGGAATCATTGTAAAGTTTTGTTAATGTAAATAGAATCCCTAAATGTTACAGATTATGTTGAAAACTCTTGTAAAGTGTAACGTGAGGTTCACCGATATGCAACACTTTATACATTGCAAAGGTTACTCACTAAACGTGTCATAAATATGTGATGCTTTACATCAGCAACACTTGTAAAGTTTAGCGTAAAGTGTGCAGAAATGCAACACTTCATACAATACAAGTGTTAATGAACAGAAACGGTCACATAGAATGGAACAAAAGACGCCAACATGCAACACTTTAGGATAGAAGTGTTACTAAAGTGTTTCATATCAGCGCAAATCTGCCTTAATCAACGTTAAAATCCTTTGGAAAAACATTTGTAAACAGTTACAGTAGATCAAAGAGCGTGTTATTTCATCAGCGACAGCTTTGGTGTTAAACGGTTAATCACTCTCAAATTTTAAATCTTTATTGAAACTCCAGTTTACAGAAAGAAACCGAAGGTCGCTTTTCAAGCTGAACACATTCTGCTTTCCACAGCTGACGTATTGACAGCGGTCTACATCAGGGGTGTCAAACTCAATCACACAGGGGCCCGAGATCCACACCACACCTTAGGTCGGGGGTCGAACTGAATAAACATTTATAAAACTTTAAAACTATAACTCTTTTACATAATTATGAACTAGATATATAGCATTACCTGTGATAATGCTTGTGTAAATACTGTTAGCTGAATTTGACTGCTGAAGATGCTGAAATTGATAGCTAAAAACGTTGAAGCTAATAGCTGAAAATGCTGAAGATGATAACTAATCGAAATATTAGCTAAATACCAAATTAGCCTAAAAAACTAAAGAAAAAAACTTAGATTTGTCATGTGTTTCCCCTGGGCCACTCCTCCCTGATGGGTTACCCTTGTGTCCTTCTGGTTTTTTTTCACTCCCCTTCCTGTATTTAATGGGTTCCTCCCCTCACTTCCTTGCAGGTTTGTCTTGTCACCTCATGCACCAAATCTTGTTTCCCGTTCCAGGTTTTTGTGTGGTGTTCTTTTGGATGTTTGGATTTTGGTCTTGGTTGGTTTATGGACTTTGACGTTAGTGACTAATCCCGTTTTCTCAGCTTTGTGCTCTTCCTTAGTTTTGATTTTATGTCACTAAAGACACTTTTTCTGGAGCACACAGCTGTCCTGCGATTGTATCCGCACACCAAAGCCTGACAAGATTAGCAAAAACAGCTAGCATGGAGCTGAAAAATAGCAAAATTTGAAAATAGCTTAAAAAAACGGATTAGCCAAAACAGCTATCGTGTAAATATTAGCCTATCTCTAAAACAGCCTAAAAAACATAAAAAAGCTTAAATTAGCCAAAGTAGCTAGCATGTAGCTGAACTATTAGCTAAACTCCAAAATATTCTAAAGAAATCTTAGTAAATGCCAAAATAGTCCAAAAAGCTAGCAGAGTGCCAGTTTTAAAACTTTAAAACCATAACTTTTTAACATAATTATGAATAATAAAAAGGCAGGAATATTATTCTAGAATAAATCAACTAAAACCTTTAATAACTTTTAATATTTTACTTCTCATGAAAATATATTTTGTCAAATTTAAACTAGTTACACGTAAGCGCAAGATAACATTGGGTCATAAATAATATCCATCCATCTTCTTCCGCTTCAGTTTTATTTTATTTGAATAACAATAAAATAAAATGATCTGGAGGGCCGGATCCGGCCCCCGGGCCTTGACTTTAACACATGTTGTCTACAGCCAATCAGAATCTAGAAAACAATACACTGAAAAAAAATAGTGTCCAAAATTGTACTGTAAACAAGTTCTGTAAACTTTACAGCATCTGTCATTGAACAGCTGGGAGTCATCTGCATAAATGTTTACAGCTGCTGCAGCAAATATCAAGACAATGTTTCTCCAAAGACTTCCAGCTTCAGAACAGAAATATTTCATGATATTCTATAAATGTCTTAAAGCCAAACTATCAGGACCTGAAATCTTCCTCCTTCAGACGCTTCGGCGCTCATCTCAGTGACTGATGAAGTCATCTGGATGAGCGGAGAGATTCAACTTTGAAGGATGAAGGAGAACCTTCAGCGATAGTTTAATGTTTTATGTTTCTGAAACTTGTGCAGAGAAGAGAATCCCCTCCAGGTTCACGGTCAGGGAAGTCTGTTTTCATGGATGGTAAAGGAAAAGAGCGGGCGGGTTCACCTCGATGGATGTCTTCTTTGTGCCGTGAAAAGACCAGAACCGATCATGTTTATCACCTCCATCCAGGGCAGGAGCCGTAACGTGAATCCAGGTTGTAATAAATGCTGATTCATGACTCCACCATGACACCGGTACCGGCTCTCCGGACATTTGTGTTCTCTAGAACTCATCTGTTTAGTGTTTTTGAGAGTGGACCTCTTAATCAAATGTTTCAAAGCTCTGTGTGGCGATGACAACATAGCAACAGATGAACAGCATCGGTGCCGCGGTCCGCCGTCACCGGGACAGCAGAAGGTGCTCCGTCACGGGGAAATCGATAGCCGCTGTCACAGTTTGGTTCACATAAACACAATTTATCATGGTCCGCTTGTACTTACAACATCAGCCCGCTGATATAGAAAGAACGCAAAAGGTGCTTGATTTCCCCGAGGCGTTCCGCGCTTTTTCAATCAATAACAGCGCGGCGCCGAAAAATAAAAGGCTAAATCACAGAACCGCTGATCCACAGCAGCCCAGCGGCGCCGGTTTGATGCCGGAGCAACAGCTGTCCAGAGAACGCCAGCAGCTGCTCTCCTCACCAGAAAAATGAGTTAAATGTGAGGGAACCGGGAAGTAACTGCTCCCAGCAGAAATACTTTATGTCAGGTACGAAAAATAACAACTTAAATAGTTTATCATAAGTGTTAGAGGTCATATGATGTAAAGCCACATTTGAGATGTAAAAGATATACATATATAATTTCAAAACCACCTGTATATTTGTATTTTTTTTTCAAATTTTCTTATATTTGTACTTTTAGATTCTTACGTTTATTTAGTATTTTTGTACTTTTAAATTCTTATATTTGTAATTTTCAAATTCTTATTTTATTTTCATTTTGTGTTTGTGTTTGAAATAAAAAACAATAAAAAAAAAAAAACACAGATACAAACAAAGTTATGTTGGTTAAAAGGTCTAAAACTGATCAAGATGTAAATACTGTACAGACTATAAGTCGCTGCAGCTTAAAAATGGACAATAAAGAAGAAAAAATATATATAGAAGTCAAACTTTGGGGAAAAAAAGTCTTAAACAAAATACAGAACAGAGAACGGACATTTAATCTGGAAAAGCAAACAGTTACAATGGAATAGATACAATAATAGACTGAAAATATTCACGTTTCACTAATGTAATACGTGAAAAAAAACATGCATGAAGAACATGCTAACAAGAACATGCTAACAAGTCAATTCAATGTCTTAATATCAATTTAAATCACTAAATCCGTTGAATTATTTGTGCTGCTTTGGAATAAATCTGCCAAATCTGGCAGATTAGAGGTAATTTATTTGAATAGGAGCAGATATGAAAACACACTGTAGAGGAGTCCCATTCTCGTAGCATCATGTTTTTAGCAGAAGCTAATGTGCAGCACTTGTTAACTGAGGTTACGTCCAAATTCACACCTTAAACATTTCACCACATTTATCTGTGACTCCACTGTGTTCAGATGATGAAAATGTAGTTTATTAAAAAATTAAATTTAAACACGTTTTTTCACAAAAACTGTTAATCTAGTGACCATTGATCCACGCTAGTTTTTCTCAAAGACTTCTGGGAAATCACTAGTGAACTCAATTTTGGATTAGTAGAACTACAAAATGGCTAACGCACCATATAGTGAAGGGATTCAGACGTAGCCTGAGTGGAGTTTCTTCTTCTGCATTGCTGTCAGTAGCAAATACGACTACACAGCCCTACAGCGCCCTCTAGTGGTTGTTAATGGAAACATGACAGACAAAACACACTGTTGTAACCCTGTATCTCCATAATACGGTAACTCTTTTTTTTCAGAGCAAAGCAATCAGCATCAGAATAAATGAACGTTATTTAACCAGAATAAACTAAACAGTCTAAAAGATTCAAAATGCAGGTTTGAATGTTTGAAGCTGTTTATCCTTTAATGTTTTATTTTTTTATTGGTTAAAATATAAAATTTTTTTTCTAGTTTTAAATGCAAAATGAATAATAAATATGTCGATCAGGGGAGTTGAACTCGATTAAGTTAGGTCGCGGGCTGAACAGGACATTTATAGAACACAAAAAAATAAAGAAATTTTTTAAACTTTTAGACTTTAAAAAAATATTTTTAAAAGCATAAATATGAACAAAAACAGTCAGGAATATTAATTCAGAATAAATCAATTTAAACCTTAAATAACTTTCAATATTTTGCTCTCCATGAAAATATATGTTGTCAAAATTTCACAAGTTAGAAAAAAACTTTCAAATTTCTTTAGATGTATGTTATTTTATGTAAAAAAAAAATATTCCAAAAGATTTTGCTGTGTCACAATTATTCAAGATAACATTGGTCTGTTAATAATATAAATTATCTGGAGGGCCGGATATCATAGAGTGCATCCATTTAGGTAAAAAATAAATAAAATTGGACTGCATCGTATCACCACAAAGTTAGTTGAACCTTTTATGTATCAAGATGAGGAACGAATCACGTGAGAGGAAAACATAAACAACCCAGGTGTGTACTTTAGAGCTCCTACTTAAAAAAACAGATGAGATGGAAAGTTAGAGTCTCTTTAAAATTGGTCATGTGACCTGAACGCTCAAGTGCCGACTCCTAATGATTAAAGTTAACAAACTTCTGACAGATTTTAGGTAAACTTGAAGGAAAGACGGTTGGTCTGGGTCAGACTTGGATGCAGTGAAGGTCACTGAGAGTCCGTCACACGAGTCCAGCTTCAGAGTCTGGACATGGAATGGAGAACACCTCTTCCGTCTCTTTAAGGTGTTTGAGCTCAAATATTGTGGACCCAGTGGGGTCTCAGGGGACCCGTCAGAGTCTGAGCAGCTGTTTTATTCTGAAGGTTTTGATCTTCTGCAGATTCTCTTTCTCTGTGTTTGGGATTTTTGGTTCTCTGTGTTTGTGGGAGTCTGCGTCTCATCAGGATCTGATGTTTATGACACCAAACAGGAAGTGTTTGAGTCGTTCCTTCCTGCCGCCTAACGTCTCTGGCAGTCGTCTGAACTCCAGCAGATCCAACAGTTTCATCACTTCTGGACTTTAGTGCAAATCTATAGAAGAACAAAAGAAATGTGTTTTTGAATCCAGCTGGGATTCATTCTTCTGACAGAATCCATTTTGGCAAAAATGTTTTAAGTCTTAAAAATGATGACTCAGCCAAATGTTTTCAATTAACGCCAGTGTGGCAGAGTCATTAGAAAGAGCGATGCTGCTCTTCTGTCCTACTTTCCGCATTATCTTTAAAACAGCAGCCATTAAGCATTTCCCGCTGGAATCAGGACAAACAGAGCGAGGAGGAGGAGCCGGGCGTCCGGGGTCGATGGCGCTGATAACAGGAGGACGATGTCTGCAGCACGAGGATGGAGATGGAGAAGAAACAATCCATCGAGGATCAAGATTCACCAAAGTTCACGTACAAACTCATGCAAGACTAGCAGTCATTTCAAACTATCAGATTGTCTCCACAGCGTCTTTCTTTCATCTCATTTGCAGTTTAGCTTGAGTTTGTCCGTCTGAGGATAAAAATATTCAGTTTCTTCAACTTCAGAAAAACATTAATGCATTCCTGCCTCGTGTTTCTCTCAGAAACCTTTTTACAATTAGGAAAAGCATCAATTTTACACGTCTAACCTTCTAAATTCTTCATCTTTTCCTGTTAAAGTGCAGGCGGACAAACATTACATTAAGTTAAAACCATATACCGGTATATAAAATACAACGGAGTATTAGGGCCAGTTTACAAATAAATAAGAAAAGATAAATTATGACTTTAAATGTTGTAAATTTACGAGAAAAAAGTCACTACTTTTCAATTAGGAGAATTAATTTATGACTTTCTTTTCTTAAATTTACAGGTTTTAAAGTTGTTCATTTATGAGAAAAAAAATAATAAATTTTCAAGAAAAAAAGTTGTAAAAATGTAAGAAAAAAAGGTGAAAATAAAGCTGTAACTGTTAAATTACGAGAATAAAGTGGTATATTTATAACACAAAAAGTCATAGGCTAAATTAATGACTTTTTTCATAAAAGTACGTTTTTTAAAGTCGTAAATATACAACTTTTAATTTTGTAATATTACTTTTTTTGAGGTCCTAATTCTTCGTCATAATAAAAGGATTTCTGTCTGTATATATAAATATATTTATGTATTCTGTTTTTAAACATATTTATGAGCATTTTAGTTAATTTTATGTAAAGTATTTTGTGCTTTAAAAGCCCTAAACAAGTGAAGAATGTTTGAAAACTTTTGCTGGTTCTGTTCGTTATTGTGGTTTATTTTTTTTTCTACATGTCATAAATTTTTATTTTTTAAATCAATCAATCAATCATTGTATTTATATTGTACTTTTAATCAACTTGCCGTTGAATACAAGGAGCTGAACAAAAACGAAAAATATAACCATTAGTTAAAAGATAAAAAGTCAGAAGATGCATTAGATAAAAGAAACAACAATATAGAAAATGAAAGCATAGATCAGGGGTCAGCAACCTTTAACAGTAAAAGAGCCATTCAGGCTCATTTTCGACTGATTTAAACCTAGAAGGAGCCGATTTACTTTAGCCTTTAAGAAATTTGTGTTCATTACCTTCTTTGTTTTATCAAATATGAATTATGGTACGAAAAAATTTAAAAAGAAACTCGCATCTCTCAAAATGTAATTTTGTAAAATGTTTTTACCTTTGTACAGTAGATGCCAAATTAGCCAAAAAAGCTAGCTTAAATATTAGCTAAGCTCCAAAATAGTCTAAAATCCCTCAGTAAACTAAATTAGTCAAAAACATTAGCATGTTGCTAAAAGAGAGGCTAAACTCTAAATTAACATAAATAAACCAAGTAGAGGCCAAATTAGCCCAAAAAAAAAGCTAGTTTGTAGCTTAATTACAAGCTAAACTCCAAAATAACCTAAAATTTCTGGGTAAACTAAATTATTCAAAAACTTCAGCTTGTTACTAAACTAAATAAAAAGATAAATTAGGTTTTTGTTAATCTACTTAAAAAATTTGAAATTTGGAGACTTTCTTATTCATTTCCTATTGGGGCAAACTTTGCTCAATATTTCAAAAATGATAAAGTTTATGAACACCTAAAATACAAGCAGTAACGTCCTGAGAGCTTTGATACCAGGATTGTTGAAATTGCTGAAAGTGTGATTATAAACTTACTTCAAAAAAGTACTATTGTTTTATTTTTCTTCAGCCAAAGAGCCACATGCGGCTCTGGAGCCGCAGGCTGCAGACCCCTGGAATAGATCAAAGGATGGGGTAAAAGCATTAAAATAAATAGATTAAATGATTAAAGTTAAAAAGATGTCTCTTTAATTTACATTTTAAGGTCGAAACTCTCAGATCCTCAGGTAAACTATTCCACAAAACTGAAAGGAGGCCTCGCTGTGAGTCCTGGTCCTCACAGTGGGAGGAGATTAAAGATCTGAGAATTCTGGGAGGTTTGTAAGGACTGAGGAGACCTGAGAGGTACGCGGGTCTCAAACCATTCAGACCCTTATAAGAACTATTTCGAGTCTCTCTTCTGGTCTTCAGTCTCCTCCATTCAGACCAGAGCGGCTCTCTAAACTCTGCCCGGCAACAGAAACGTGAGATCACACCTCCAGCTGGTCTCTGCAGTGAGAACTTCCTGTTGGTCTGAATCTGCATCCCTCTGCATCTCAGAGGAAAATGATGAGTCATGGTTTCCTCCTGCATCAGTGACGTTCATCTTTTATTTTGTCATTTCAGTTCACCCCTCCAAGAAGAACCGTCAGACCTGCGTGAGGAAGAGCCTCATCTGCGCCTTCGCCATGGCCTTCATCATCAGCGTCATGCTCATCGCAGCCAATCAGATGCTGAGGAACGGCATGGAGTAGCCCCGCCCACTGCGAGCCTGCATGTGCATGGCAGCGGGCGAGGTCGAGCTATGAACTTCAAGGAAAGAGAACCGTCATCAGAAGATCGTCTGCACCTGATCCAAAACCACGAAGCCAGCAGGAGGAGTCCTGCTCCTCCCCCTTTTCTCTGACAGGGACTCTCAAGGGCTGACGCTGCGTTCACTGTCGTCTCCGTTTCCCTGATGCAATAAGAAGAAACCTTTTTCCAAAAACCCCTGCAGGAGTTGAGAGCTGAAGGCGAGGTGTCGGATCCGGAGAAGGAGCCCGGAGCTCGGAGCTATTCTCTTTCTGGACCTGTGGGAGGAGCCTCCTCACGAGCCGAGAGACCCAATCGGAAGCGGAGAAAGTCGTCTGTATCATTCTGTATCTACATCCTTTACTTTACATCTGGCTCCATCTTTGGACGGACCACGGAAAAACTCAAAATGACTCGATTTAAATCAAATATTTACACGAAAAAAACTCAAAAAAAGGAAAAACTCGATCAGAAAAACCTGTAAATAGATAAATCTAGAGATGATTCATTCTTCAATCATGAGGTCAAAGCAGAAGAGACATCAAAGCTGATCGCAGTTTGGTTTTATTTCATTCTTTTAGAAACCAACAGTGTTATTACTGTTAGCATGTGGTTGATAGCTCCGCCCCTCACATGACCGCAGAATTTAATCGTTGAAACGTCACGGAGCAACTCCTTCACGGGAACATTCGATCCCAGAAACACGGCAGTGGCAGTTTCTAGAAAATTCTGATTTCCTTTCAAATGAATAAATAAAACTTTAACCTTTAGTCACATATTAAGGCGGGTTGCTTTAGGTTTTTGGGTTGTCCGGCCCGTGGAGGGTCACGGATTGGAGGGAGCGCAGGTTGAGGCTCGTACGGCCGCCGTGACCCTTCCGCTCTCCTTGGCTTGTTTACATTAAAAGACAGTGCGCTGAACTTTTTTTTTCTCACTGATTTTTGAGTTTTACTAATGTCCATGGCAGACATAAAATCTTGTCCACATTTGTCATGGAAGAAATCGCATAAAAATATGTGGTTGGAGCCATCTGGACCCCAAAGAGAGCGGAGGGGTTTTAAGGGACGCCATGAAAGTTGAAGGTACTGCTGTTGTGCGTGCTGTAAGGGTATCATGAATTATCTACAAGACTACTTAGACGGTGGTCACATCTCCCAAAATGCCACAGAGCGGAGACCTACATGCTAGTTTTTTGTTGAATTCAGTGGAATTGGGCTTCATGCTGGTAAAAGTACAGAATCAGAAGGTCGGTCATAAAATATAAACAATAACTGATTACTAAACTAAATGAATAAATCTGGTGATCCCTGCTCTTAGACCTTCCTCCCGGAAAGGAAAAACTCCTAAAGAACCCGATTCAGGAAAAAAGAAGAAATCTTATGAATGTCCACATGAAGGAGAGATCCTCTCCCAGGACTACTAAAGAGGGATTAGCTTATCTAACTGTACAAATACATATTTGAATATAGTTCAGCCTGATAGGACTGGGGGGACAGGTGGGGGCGAGGTCCACAATCAAGATGAGCCAGAGGTGATCCACCTGGAATTTAAGTTCTCCCGCTCCCCCGGAGGGGAGTAGGAAGGAGGAACAACACATGAATCACACTGCATGAAGCAGGAGCCCAGAGAACTAAATACAGTAAATCGTTTTAGCAAGTTCATCAGGTGGCTGCATGGTGGCAGAAATGGTCTGATGACCTGCCATCCTCCTGCCCCCGTGCTGCCGTCCCACTGCAACCGTCCAGTTATTGAAAATCATACAGTAGCACCGCAGGCACCTGACAAGGACTGTTGACATGGGCCTAGGTCCCGACCATGACTGGACGGTCCCGACGGTTCAGATGGCGATCTGCACAAAACATCATCATGTCATTATAGCCCCACAGTGACTCTGAGATCTGCATATTGATGAAATCTGGTTGATGCTGACAAGAATACGAAGAAGATAGAACATTGGGCTTTCTTGGGAGGCACGTTGTCTAGAAATGTTTTATAAATTGACCAGATGTCAGAATGACTCCACTTTATTCTGTATATCTCCAGGCTACCGGGTAGCTGGCGTCCACTAGCACGTGTTATGGATGGCCAGAGACACTAACACATCGTTCAATCAGAGCTGCTGTCAGCCGGTTGTCACAGATTTTGCATCTTCCGGCCGCCGGAGTGCTCCAATCTTATTTTCATGACAATGCCAACAATTTTCAAAAAATCAAGCATGAAATCTTGGAAATTCTCCCCATCAGGCGATGGCAGTTGAATTTATGATGGTAGCGTTATGACGTACGGGTGATGCTGTCGTACTGTGTCTTTCAGATATTTTAACCCGCTGTAATATTCAAATTCACGTCGGCCGGTTCTCTTTTGCTGCGCATTAAATTTACTGCTCGACACCCGCCTCAAAATATCCTCGACGCCCCGGCCGCGTGTGGGAGGAGCTACTGCCAAAGTTTCAAAGTTTTTCTGGACTTCATTCGTCGCCGCATCATGGAAAACATGGATGATGTCAAGCGAGTAGCTCGGGTTTAAATGTTTTGGAGATCTCTACAGGCAACCATGTCAACATGTCTGGGTTCACCAGATCATTCAGTCTCTCCCGGGGAGGTGTACTTCACGTGTGACCGCCGTTTTAAACGTTACTTCTTTCTGTGGTCCAGTTTGAGCATTAACCCGAGACGGGACAAATAAAGATAAAGCTGGAGGATCTTTTTTTTTATTATTGTTTTAATAAAAATAGGAGAAACATCAAAAGCCCATGGAGATGGAGCGATTGCGGCCCCTACGATGAAGCTCTGCCTCTACTGGGCAGGTAACCGCCCATGTGTCGGCATAGCAACCTCCACTTCCCCGGGCCCAGGAGAGGTCGCTTGCTAGCTCTGGCAGATCCTGGTGGGCGGAGCTCGCTACACTGTCCACCGGGTGGGTTGATCGCTTCAGCTCCATGGGTTCTATGACAGACTGGCGACCTGTCCCGGGAGTATCTCACCATCGTCAAACAGTAACTGGGACAATCCCCAGCAGCCCCACTCTCTGAGCTCCAGCGGGTTAAGAAAATGGATGGAAGTTCAGGACAAAAACGCTCGCATCGAGCAGCCATTTTGGATTTTTTTTCCTTTTTTTAACCTGCGCTGATCAAGTCACTGAAACCGTCACATGCCCAAAGCTGAGTCTATCATTGGTTGATGCGCCAAGTCAACCTCGCCGCGTCGAAATAACAGAGCTCAAATACTGAAAGGACACGCCACACCTGATGGTCCAATCACATCGCAGGATCTCAGATCGTGTCTGTACATTGACTTAACATTGAACCCCCACCCCCACCCCCGCCGTGCAAACTGCCTCCAGCATTTACACCTCACTCGTTGTTACCAAGGTGTGAGTACCGACTCCTGACTGGTAGAACCCGAATCATGGACCTAAACGGAAGTCTGTCCGCACAAACTCCACTCTAAAGGTTTGATTTCCTCATTTCTAAGAGAGCGAGCAAATAGATAAACAGCAATAATGGCATCCAGGTGTAAAATTTAAGGTTTTGTAAAAATAAAAAATGCGTACGACAGGCTGCGTCTGACTTACATCCCCCCTCTCACACTTGAGAAAATGCTTGAACATTTTCTTTCTATGAATTCATCGAGAGGTTTATAACTTCCACTTCAGCCACATGTACATTTAGACGGATCACCACTGCTTCTTTTCTAGAAAAAAAAATAAAAAAAGGGACATTGAGACACGGCAGAACGACCATAAGAAAAAGATGAACAGAACTCCGTGTTTCCTGCCTGTCCGGCTCCTGCCTGAAGGTGACAAGCAAAGACAAATCCAATAATCCTTACATTAAGATCAAATAACATCTTTACAGTTTTCCGTAACAGAACTCAAATGATAACATGAAACTGGTGCATAACTGGAATGAAACAGCTTATCATGTTGCTAACGCTACAGGACACCCACATAAACCAACGAAGAAGAACAACTTAAGGAGGGGCTACAAACCCAGCACTGAACACAGGGGGGGGAACAAACAATATTTAGCTAAATCAAAACAAGAAAACAGAAATTGTCCTGTTTTGAACATATTTTTTCCATCCTTAAAGGCAGTTCGGACTAAGACTTTAAAGAGTTTCAGTTTCAAACTTTGATTTGAAGCTTTTATTTGTATTTATTTCGACTTTTTTCTATGATATCAGTTTGTACTTTGAGTTAAAAATGTTGCTTGAACAGCTCAGCAGTCTGTTTGTTTTCTTCTGACAGACTTTGGATCATTTTAGAGTTTGAGTCAGAGATGGTGGATCTCCTCGTCTTTCAGGAGACATGTTGGAGCTTTGATAACACGAGTGTGGATTTCATCATGTGTCTGTGCAGAGAGAAACCCTTTTTGGTTTTGTGAATCTGACGGATCTCTGGCCTCTGATTGGCTCAAAACTCCTGCAGAGACTCACCTGAGCTTCTATCCCCTATTATCAAGTGCATGTGATCAAATCTCTGTCTTGTGTAAATACTGCGTCTTACGTGTAGATGTGCCGTCCTTCTGCGTGCATGACTGTCTGCACACACCGGGGGCCGGAGAGCAGCTGCGCAGACGCTCCCGCCGTCTGCTCTGATCCTCTCCCTCGCCTGGATAAAGCCATACCCGTCTGCAGAGGTGACACGTTCGTGTGTGAATCAGTGCTGACCTCTGGTGGTGGAAGACGGAAACGCGGGTGATAGCGCCACCTGGAGGCGAAGTGTCTCCCCACAGTGATTTGTGACAAACATCAACATAAGTCGACATAATCTTACTAATATGTGGACATTTTTGATTGTAAATGTTTAAATATTCTCATGACTTCGACTCAATCCGAGTGCAGTCTTTTTATTCTCTCATTCTAAGAGCACGCCGAACCATAAAGATTTATATGTTAACTAACATCCAGATTTTGGAAGATATACTTCTGGCAATAACGAGGAGGCCTCCCTGCAGAGCTGTGGTGCAGCGGGAGTCCAGAACCTGGGGGCCCCGGTGTCTCCGTCACGGCCCGGCGGCTGCTTCTCACCGTCTCTGATGTTCCTTCCTTCATAATAACTATAAGACAAGCACATTCTATACTCTGCATGTGCAACGTTTAAGCATAGACTAGAAAATGACTCAGCTATAATATTTATTAGATGCATCGTTATTCTATTGTAAATATGGGATTCTGTACAAAAACAAGAATTGTTGCAATAAAGATGTTTTTTAAGAGAGTCTTCTGTGTGTTTTTATAATGAAATCCTCAGCAAACCCTTTAGTACGGAGAGAAAATAGTCTCACTGGGTTTGTGTAATTCTTGATTTGTTACTCTTATTATGGTAATAGTGTGCAGTTGTGTTCACATGTACACTTGAAAATTAAAATCTCAACACAATTTATGCACACGCAACTTTAGATAACAGCAACTTAACGCTAACTTCACATACAAATCTTTAAATAGTATGCACCAATCCTCAGATTACGGGGTCTTCGACCTGCAGCTCCGGAACCACATGAAGCTGTTTTACCCCTCCACAGGGGCTAGAAAAACAAAATAATATCATTTTTTTTTAAATAAGGGTTGCTAAATTAGCATTGATTTAATTTAGTAAGTTTATGGCTGAGGTGAACCTAGTAGATCAGCTGTAATAGTTTTATATCTCTGCAGACGTCATTAGATCTTGTTTGCTCTGCGTTTCCTCTAGAACAGGGGTGGGCAAACTACGGCCCGGAGGCCACATGCGGCCCCTTAAACTACTTAATCTGGCCCTCCAAATTAAAATACATTGAATCAAAAATCCTAATTATTGTTTTATTTTCATTGTATTTCTGGTTTCTTCTCATGAATGGTGTTGTTTCTCTGACGTTCGTGTGTGTTTTTCTGAGTCAGATGGTGATTTTTCGGATTTCTTTGAGTTTGCATTTTCCTCTGAAGAACATCAACCCATTGGATCACCAAAAAGAGAACAAAAATCACAATTTAGAAATTAAAATTCCCCAATTTTTTTGTTTTTAAAGGAATATATTTGAATTTTAATCCAAATTAAAGCATGTTTTTCTCTAAATTCCATATTATCTTTTTAGTTTATGAGGTTCATTACCAAATCACTTCTTCCATCCGCTCCTTGTCCGGCCCTTAAGCCAAATTTTAGGACCCTTTCTGGCCCACAAATCAAAAAGTTTGCCCACCCCTGCTCTAGAATGCACATATTTCAAATGCTAAGCAGAAAGTCGGATCTCTTCTGAGTGCTCAGTTTATTTTATGACTTCAAAGTTCATTAACGCTCATAACAACGGTTAGTAGTTATTCAGTGGCTAAAATATTTAGATTTGTGTATTCTCCTGGATCATTAACCAATCAGGTTTCAGGTTTAAGCTCCCATTAACGGCAGTAGTAGTAAATATGAAAAAAGATGATTGCTCACAGAATTAGATCTGAGGTATGAGAAGTGAAAAAATGTCACTTTTGTCTTTTGTTGTTTCAAACCCATCAAAGAGACCATCGACTTCACTGGGAGGTTCCTGTTCAGGACAGGAAGTCTTTTATTTTGAAAGAATGTCATGAGATTCTGGTTAAAGGAAAATGCCTGTTCCTCTTAATATATATGCATTTATTGATTCAAAAAAATTACTATAGCTCATTTTTTTTTTCTTAAACAGCAATATAATGATACAAAGAGGATCAGATTTTCCTATAAGCGTAAAAAAGAAAAGAGGTTTAGATCAGTACCAAACAGGTCCAAATGTCTCTTTTATGGCAAAGGTTGCAGACAAATAAACCTCATTTATGCACAGATCAGAGTTACAAGCTTACAAGGAGTTGTGAGGCTCTTTCACTTCTGTAAATGATGCGTTCAAATGTTGCTACAATGCTGGGTCATCAGAGTTTTCTTCTCAGCCGCTTTGAATAAGATTGTGAGCAATGTTTAATAAACCCATTTTTTCCACTTGTGTATATTATATTTTGCATTTTTGGAAATTCAAGCCTACCTTTACTAAGGTTGTCAAATTATCGTAATTAATTAACTACAGACATTTTAGGTTTGTATATTTTTAAATCACATTAATCTTCTTTGATCTGCTCACCTGGAGGAGGGTTTTATCCCTCTCACACCTGAGTCATTTGAGAAAAATATAAATATCAAAAACTATAACTTTATTCCTGTTATGTTTAAAAGTGAAAATCGTTTTTTCTTTTCTTTATAATACTGGACTGTTTAATATGCGGTGTTGTCATGGGAACAGCTTCACCTCTAAAGCTCCTTTTTGAGGAAGATGATCGTCATGAGAAGTTAAAAAAAAACAATTTTAGAGGGAAAAAGTTCACGTCTTAGTGCTTGTTTTTGTCAAGATGATGAAACAAAAGTTACATTTTAAAAAATATCAAAGTCTAAATAATTCAATTCCTCTGCTGTCTTTCATTTCTTCTGTCTTCTTTATTTCTACTTAATATCCGTCTTTAAAATAATCAAATTCACTCAAATAGGTTAAAGAAAAACTATCAAATGAATCTCATGTCTTTTCTACTGTTTTGATGTTGCTCTAAACGGTGGAAATATCCACATTTGCATTATGGTATTATTACAAATTAAGTATTCAATATTGTGTTTTACTGTTTTTGATGTGGTAAATTAGAGACTCAGGATCAGATAAATGTCTGTTGTTGTTGTTTTTTAACTTGTTATTTATTCAATATTAAAATAAACCTCTCGGTGGTGTCAAAGTAAAGATTGGAAGTCTTTTATAATGACAAAATACCTAATAAATCCACCTTTCTAGATTTATTTTGATCTTTTACTGCGCCACATTCTCCCAAACTTAAATAAAAAACACCTTAAAATGAAGTTTTTCACTGCAGTTATTTGGATAAAGGTCATTGCCATTGAAACTGATTAATTTGATTAATTAATTAATGACAGGTCACAGTTAATTAATTGCACAAAAAAAATGAATTGTCTGACAGCACTAACTCTAATACTAATTGAAAGTTTGTAGGAGTTAAATATAAAGTATTACATGCACAGAAATCCAAAGTTATACACAAAACACAAATCAAGAACTACTTGCTTTTAACTACTTAAATCCAGTGAGGCTATTTTCTCTCCGTACTCCAGCTACAGTTTCAGCGTACATGTTAGAATTCCTGTGTTTTGCAGAATTGTGTTTGTTTGGCTTTACAATGACGCTATTACGAGTAAAATGTATGTGTTTGTGTGTTTTTAAATCATTTTTTGCATCAATATTTTTCCAGAAAAGGATCTTTGAGTCTGTACGGGTTTCAGGTTTCATTTTCAGCCACAGGGTGGCGCTGTAGTTCACTGAAATGATGGAGTTCACTGTCCAACATCATTTAATAAAATAAATAACAATAGTGCTGCTTCACCACCAAAAGCTAACGTTGTTCATTCAGAATCCCAGGAGGTCAAGGTTAAAATAACTTTATTGATAAAACTCTAGACAAGAAAAACAAATCCACCAGATGCTAAAGAGGGTTTAAAGACAGAAGAAAAATGTTTTCTGGATTTGATTGACAGTTGTTGTGAGGAAGATGAAGACAGAGATGAAGAACGTTCAGATGCACGAGAGGAGAATTAAAAAAAATCTACCCAAGTAAGAGTTTTTCTACTTAAAATAATATCCCTACAGAAATTACTTTTTAGTAGTAGTTATTTAAATAATAAGTAATGAGTAAAAGTTAAAATAGTAACTGATTAAATAAATAGTCATAAAAAAAATTGAAACATTTCACTTGGTTTTGGTCATTTTTGAATTAAATTAAAAAAAAATTAGGAAAAATAACAACATCTTCCTAATAACGATCTATTTGATAATTTATGTTTATCATAAATTAGTAGTTCTGTGAATAATTTATATTAATTATTCCAATAGTTTTTTTTTCTTGTATTTGGTGAAAAATGATTAATAATTTACACTTCTTACCATGTTTGCTTTCTTGATTTAAAGAAATTGTGTCTAATCTTTTTTTTTCAGTTGCGATGATTTTTTGTGTAAATAAATGTTTTTGTCCCATCATGCATCACTTCAGTGAACAGGTGAGTTTTCTGAGTAAAAGCCTAACTTTTACATGTACAGTTAGAAATCTTCTCACAGTTTAACTTTGATTTTTACTTTTTAATACAATTATTTACTGATATTTGAGCATTTTCACATTAAAAAAATTTAATTTTATGGAGAAAAAAGAAACTAAATGAACTAAATGTATTTGAGTAAAGCTCTGATTTTCCTTTTATTTAAATAAAAATAAAAAACTATAAGGAGCATGTTTTATAAAAGAGTTACTTTAGGTTAAAGTAACTGAGTAAATGGAACTTGTTACTTCTGATCTGATGCAAGAATCTCAGAAGAAACAGAGAACAAGCTTTGTAGAAGTTATTAAGAATTAAAAGATATTTTAATTATATTTTAAAGAAATAATTAAATGTTGCTATGAGACAGTTTAAGGATTTTTAGGATTTTAGACTTTTTTTTGTTCATGTTTTCTGTCCGTTTCCTGTAACCCGTTTACTTTCCTTCAAAATAGGACAGATGTTCTTCATCTTTCTGGCCCGCATAAATAAAGGTTAAATAAAAGGAATAAAGGGTGTTTTAACATTGTTGGTTTGACAAAGTCATAGAAAAAAGACAACTCCGCTGTTCCAGGGACCGCTACAGGAAATCATTTCTTCCAAACGGAATAAGATTATATAACTCCTCATCCCGCTGTAATAGATAAAATGACCGATGTCCATTACTGCCCCACCCCCTATTATTATTATAGCCTGCACATTACAATTTGCACAATTTGCTTGTTTTTTCTTGTATATATATATTTTTTCTTATCTTTTGTAAATATCGCTTTTTTTAAATATGTCAATATCTTCTGTATACGCCTAATTTCCCAGCCTAGGATGATTAAAGTATTTCTATTTCTAAAACATAAACATACATTTATGGGATTAACGTGGATGATTTTCTTACCTGATATTTGAAAAAAAAAAAAAAACATTATTTTATTTTAACTCTTATTTCTTAACCTCAACGGCTCAAACAACATTAGAAACAGTTTTCATTCATTTCACTTCACAGTGAAGGAGTTTTCTTTGTAATCTGGCGACAGCATCAATGAAATTCCTGTCAGTTCTTCCGTTTTCTGGTCTCTATGTTCTCCATTTTCTTCACAGCGTGAGTTGAGTCCAGCTCTGAAAAGGACTGATGTTTGTGCTGCATCTTCTGGATCAGAACAAGTAAAGATGCAAACATCCTCAGAACTCCACTCTGTCTGAGGTTCTTCTGGACCTTTTCATATTCACGTTTATCTTATGGAAGACTTTCTTCCACACATCTTCTCCTGGTTGTCATCTCATAGATGCAGGAGCTTCATCCTCAGAACCATCAGCAGCTCCGTCTCTCTCTTTGTTTTAATCCGTAACGTTTTATGTGTAAAAGAGAAATGACGAGGATCCTGAGAGTGAAAGATGATGCCTGAGCGAATGTCCGGCCGTCACAGGAGCCGCTTGCACATGCAGAGAGCAGACGAGGCGGACAGCTGACACCAGATGACCTGCAGTCAGGACCAGATGGCACCAAAGATGACAGGCCGCGCCCGGTCAGCACGGGTCCATCAGGAGCTTTCATTTTCATCAGTTTTGGATCTAAAGTCAACCAAAACATTTACTTACATCCCGTTCTTCAGTTTAGTGTTTACCGTTTGCATCTTTCTGGGAGCAGAGCTGTGTGAGCAGCATTCAGAGAGGAGTTAGCATGCAGGCGCCGTCCTCACGTCTCTCCAGAGCTCGCTCAGAAACGGCGCTCTGTGCTCCCTGCAGATTCCTGCTGTTTCTCTTCCATTAAAGCTATACTCTTCATCTGGAGCTGGATGCCAGTCATGGAAGCTTATCAAAAAGTGTTCTCTCGTTTATCCAGCTTCTTTCATCGCCCGACTGCCTCAGATGTTGAAGATGTTGATGTTAAAACCATGTTGGAGCTTTAAGATTATACTTACAGTTTTCAAGTTATTTAAATGATCAACATCAGGGGTAAAGTGAAAACCTTTGGAACTTTGTTGGTTACTGGTGGGAACAGAAAAAAAGGGGGTAAATCTATGAACTATATTGATATTCTGAGGTTGTGAGATCAAATATTTCACACACATTCATTCACAAAACCTTTCGCACATATTGTTTATCTGTCTTCACAGAACAGAATGGTGATGGAAAATGGGTACATTGTGTGGCGAATGTCTCTCCATGTTGTGGCGATACAGATTATTGGCCGGCAAGTTAAACAAGGTACGTTTATTTTTATAGCACATTTCAGGTACAAAGAAAATTTCGAAGTGCTTTACATGAATCAATAAAAGAAACCACCAAAAGAAATATTAAAAGTGTGATCTTTAAAATAAAATTAATAAAAAGAAAGTTAAAAGGAACAAAATTTAAAATCAAACATAAACGGATAAAGAAAATAGTATGAGTCACATGTAGTACAAATTACATCACAAACTCAAAAAAACGTGTGTACTATTCAGGAACGCAACCAACTTGTATCAGACAGTTTTTTGTAATAAAAAAAAGAAACCATGTTTTATCTTATCTTTTCATTTTTTCATGTTGACCCACTTTTGACCAAACAAATAACTAGCTTTTGTTCTATACTCTTTAAATTTATTTTTCCACTTCTAACTACAGTGATAAAGTTTCAGGGTAACATCTGGAGCGTTTCCCGTCATTTTGTTTGTCAGTTATCCTGTTTTTATTTCTTTCCGTTTCCCTATAATTTGACGATTTGCGAAATTGCTTTTATTTTGAAAGCCCACTTCCGCATCCTGCCGTTTCGCGCCGAAATGGAAACGAGGAAAGAGGAAAATTTAGCCCTCGTAAAACGTCTATTATTTGATTTAAAATGAGGTGATGTAAGTAAACGCCTGTTTGTTCATTTTAAACACTTATTGTGCGAAAAATATGTTTTAAGAAAAATAAGATTCTCATAAGGAAATGCTAATTAATAAAACACAGTTAGCTTAACTTTGTAGATGTTTCTAAGGGGGGGGAAACATCTCTTTAAATAGTCTAAAATTGTGCTGAGCCTTTTGAATCCTTATGCTAGGTAAAGCTTTAGTAAAATTAGCACATTAAGATAAACTTCATTATTATTATTGTAATTTTGAATTCTTCTGTACCGTTGTAGTAAAACATTCACCTGAAAACAAAAATATTAAAATAGCTCAACCTAAAAATTACAAAGAAAATAAACAAATTAAAAGTATATACATCTACTTTGTCTCTTTTTTGTTGTTCCACATTTTTTTCCCTGTTTTAGTTCATTTCTTATACTGGGATTCACAGCCGGCTAAACTCTCTTCTGCATCTTCTGTGGTTTTGATTGGAAAGATTTTAATATAAAACATTCTGAAACTGAATTATATATGGTTTAAAGAAGATAATTATAATTAATAAATATTAAACAGATATGTTTGGTTTCTGCTTGCAGTGAGGAAGCTATGAACTCGCCATAAATATGATTCATTTATTTTGAAAATTCCCCCGGTGTTTTATTTTGTGTTAGCACCCAACTTCCTGTCCTTGTGCAGAACTGATGTCCTGTTTACAGACGTCCGGATTTCTCTGCGTCTAGCCTATAGAGTATTTTTCTGCCATAATAACCACATTTAAGCTCATTGAATCAATGGACAGCAACTAGTTTGACCAGAACTAACCGGTTGAAGCTGCTTTACTGTCACGTCTCTTCAGATCTCCCCAGTTTCCGTTGTGGTTCCACAAAGACAGAAGCTGCAGCTTGATTTTGTTTTCCTTTTTTCCCATTTTTGAACGACTGAGTCTTGCTCTTTGTTTCTGGTTTTGTAGTTCCAATGCAGATTATTACACATTAATTTTATGCAGGAATTTCCCACATTATAAGAGATAGTTTCGCAGGAATTAATTATAATTTGCGCAATATCTGCAATCCCGCAGTGAAATTCAGGCCCTGTATAGCCTTTACTTAAATAATGCCAAACACAAACCAGGAAAGTAGTTGTTTATTGGAAGACAATTCTTAGGAGCAAAATCCATCCAGAAACTTTGAATGAATATGTGACATCATACACAGATTTCCTTTTTTAAACATTTCCAGCTTAGAAAGCCTTCCAAGAATCCAGAAAGTGGTCCATCCCTGACAGGATCTCCCGTTTCCTTTAGCAGATCCAAGCCCTGAAAAGTGCATTTGATTGGTTTTGGTGTCTGCAGGATGTATGGCACACAGCAGATGATGGAATAAATGAACTAACCTTTATGCCCATACGGGACTCATGCTACACAACATTTTCAGGAAAACTTGTTTTTAAAAACAAAAATACAATCATAACTTCATCAAGCTTTTATTTTGGAGGAAAAATGTATATTTTTTTTTATATAGATAGGCAGGTGTTTCAAAAACATCCACCCAAAAGAAAATAAAGCAAATTTATGCTTAGGCATCATTGCATTTTTTTTAAATAATAAGTATTTACAAAGTTAAAATAATAATAAAAAACTGCCAAATAAAAGTGAATTTCAAATGCTTATAGATCATAACCTCATTGATAGCATAGATTTATTTCTGTCATATAACATCTATTCATGGACTCTGATAAATTAAACTTTCTTCGTTAAACTTTAACACCTTAAAGGACAAAATACAGCGTAAAATATTGCACAGCATTCATGAAGGCATAAACCGTTTCCATCTAGACATGGCATAGTTTCTTTTAACTTGATGCTTTTCCTGAAAAAACACAACAGAAGAGAGACACGGCAATCATGATAACGTCACACTGAAAAGTTGTAAAACTTGGAAAGAATTCTCTGCATTCTCAGTAGAAAGATATTGTTCCCAAACGTCTCCTGTGAGAAGAGGAAGGGTCTGTGCTTCATTGTTTGTGGCTAAAAGGAGCCATTAATGGTTCATGGCGTTCTTGATGGTCCACCTCTGGCCGGTGCACGGCTGCAGGACCAGCAGGTGGCCGAAGTACACGTTGGCAGGCACCACCTCCAGGCAGCGCCCGGTGGCTCGGTTCTTGATCCAGTCGTTCTGTAAATTAACACAAGAAGATCAGTCAGAGCTTGTTGCTATGGAGACAAACAAATGGACGCCGGTCTCACCTGAGAGAACTGCCACGTCTTCTGCTTCACGTTGGTCACCTTGTCACAGTTGAGGAGCTGTGGAAAGCTGCTGACCTGATCGTCCACCACGCACCGGGTGTCCTCACCCGTGCTCCCCAGTGGACCCAGAAACAGCTGACTGTCCTTGGTGTAGCGTCCCAGCTGTGGGGAAGTAGAAGAAACTCCTGTTTGATCAATTTGTCTTAAAGTTGAAGGTAAATCTAGCAGCTCTGTCTGCACATTTTAGCCTGATGTGAATAATAGAATGTGTTGGTCCTGCTTGTCGCCATCTACAGTAGGGCTGCCACGATTAGTCGACTAATCGATGACTAACCGACTATTAAAATAATCGACAACTAATTTAATAGTCGATTAGTCGTTACTTTATATTGTATGAAGTCAGATTGTAGTAAAGTTGAAAGTTATAATAGCATTCTGCTAGCTTTTTGGAATATTTTGGCATTTATTAAGGTTTTTTAGGCTATTTTGGAGTTTAGCTAATATTTCAGCAGCATGCTAGCTATTTTGGCTAATTTGAACTTTTTTACGTTTTTTAGGCAACTTTTGAGTTTAACTTATATTTCAGCTATATGCTAGCTGTTTTGGCTAATATAGGATTTTTCCATTTTTTTAAGGCTAATTTGGAGTTTAGCAAATATTTCAGCAGCATGCTAGCTATTTTGGTTAACTTAAGCTTTTTTAAGTTTTTTTAGGCAATTTTTGAGTTTAGCTTATATTTCAGCTATGTGCTAGCTGTTTTGGCTAATATAGGATTTTTCCGTTATTTTAAGGCTAATTTGGAATTTAGCAAATATTTCAGCAGCATGCTAGCTATTTAGGCTAACTTTGGCTCTTTTTATTTTTTGGTAAATTTGGCATTTAACTAATATTTTAGCTGGTTATCAACTTCAGCATCTTTACATCCACTTTGGCCATGAACAGATTAGTCGACTAATCGGAAAAAATAATCGGTGATTAGTCGACTATTAAAATAATCGTTTGTGGCAGCCCTACTTTACAGGCAAAGTGTGACATGACAGGTACGATCGTTTACTGTTTTTAAAGAGTTAATCAAGACTTTTGCCTAAAAATTCTGTGTTCTTCTTACAAAATGGATGTTAGTAATTTAAACTTAGAACTATCATTTTAATATTATGTCTTCATTAAGGTTTTAGGTATTTAAAAACATTATACCAATAAAGATACTCTTTTTTTTTAGGGTGAAAACATTTATATCACATTTCACGTTAAAACACTGAAAACACTGATAAAACCTTTTGTAGAGAAAGACCCAAAAAGAAAAAAACTTGAACAAAAGTAATTGACAATCACATGCATGAAAACTGATTCTAAACATAAAATCTGTCATTTGAACTCCAACAAAAATGGTCTTTTCTGTGTTTCTAACATGTAGCACTTCAACGTAATACTGGAGCTACGTAAAAGAATTTATGATGCAAACTGTGTTTCTGAGTTTTTTTTCTTCAAATCGCATAAACTGGATGCTAGAAAATGTTCAGACTAATGCTACAAAGCTAAAGCTACTGAAATGTTGAGTCAAAGTCTCCTCTCCCCCTGTGCATACCCTGACCCGCTCATTGCGTAGGTGTGCGTGACATGACAAATGACAAATGCTTTTTGACTTGGGCTAAAAACTTCATAGTTGTAATTAAAACTTGTTCTATAGGATGACCAGATGACCTCGCCCTCAATTTGATGTGTAATCCTTCCCATGATAAAGGTGGACAGGATATTGTCTGCCACAGATACCAGTGAAGACACACAAACCTTTAAAGATAAAAATTCAGCTCATTTTTTGGGGTTCAGATGACCCCACTTTTAATGTAAACATGCCTAAGATAACGCAAAAGGTTAAAGTCCTCCTCCAATGAAAATCATGTTTTTTTGAGTTTTTAACATGTTTGGGTGGCATTTTTATTCTGAAAAAGAAATATAAGAAATTATTTCGGGTTTGCATTTCCACATACAATTACACATAAATGCTGTTGAGTTCACATCTTTAGTTTAGTTTGAAGTAGATTTAGAGGAACAACATTTTTGGATGATACAAAAGTCACAGCTTTTTCCATTGACAGACATATTCAGAATATGTTGTCTCACCTGAGGACCCCAGCCATGGCAGGGGTGGAGGGTGGCTGTGTGGTTCTCCTTCATACCCTGATCCATGCACAGATGGCTTACTTTAGAGTTACGGATCTGCAAAATAACATATTATTCAAAAACTGTTTATGTCATAGAGTGCAATAAGAAAACGTTTTTCCTCTCATTTATTTGTCTTAACTAGATACAATCAAATTTTTCTTTTGACCACAAAACAACCAAAACAGTTCTTAATATTTTCTAATTTGTACTTAATCGATTTTTTAACTTTTTTTTTTTTTTTTTTTTTTACCAAATATAGACCATTGACGTCAGATCTCTTTAAAATATATATCTATCCATTTTCTTAACCCTCAACATTCGAGTTGGCTGTCCCAGCTATTGTTGGGTGAAGGTGGGGTACACTCTGTCACTAGTCTGTCACAGAGCCACACAGTCAGTCCCACACATGCTTCAGATTAACCTTAGAAGCATGTTTTTTGGACTGCGGGATGAAACCAAAGTGCGCAGTTTGTTTCTGTGTTCAAATTCCACACAGAAAGATCTCAGCCAGGATTCAAATCAGAGCCTTCTATGAGGTGAGAGCGCTAACCACTGCTCCTCCACATATAAAAGCAGCAGCTGGATGGACTGCGGCCCAAAGTCTCCTCTGGAGCGCACACCATAACAAGTTACCCTCCTTTGCTTGCAGACTCGAAGCTACGAGTCAGGCTGCTCTGCTCAGAGACACAGTTCACTCGTGCGGAGCAGCCGGTCGGTCTTGTTCTCGCTCCAAAGCCTTCGCCGTGACTTAAAAATATCGGAATAAATTGTTTACATGCACCATGATCGGATTAACAATTAATATAACCCAACTATTTTGATCAGAAGGAAATTTTGATCCAAATAAGTCTGGTCCTATTGATACATTCTGATCAGGTGTTTATTCCGATTACTTGTATCCATGTAAACGCAGCTAATCCTCATTGTGGCTCGTAGACGTCCTCAGCATCCAGATCACCTCCGACCTGACTGTCAGTGTGGAGCCACACATTGTTCAGATGTCAGAAGCACATTTTGTTCCGAGGCGGCAGATCGTTACAGATACCACAGGTTGCATCATTTGCAGTGGTGGAAGGAGCAGGAGAGAAACAAACATTCTGCTGTTGGGGCATTCTAGCTCTGCACATGCAATTCAATCGCCTTGATCTCCATCATGTCAAGTTTAGATGTCTTTCGGCAAATTGTGCAGCTTGCTTCAAAGGGATTTTAGTAACCAGTTTTAACCAATGCAAGAAATTCATACTTTCAAGTCATTTCTTCATGAATTTACACTTTTCCATTTTCCCGCACTAACAACCAGAAGCTAATCAGCTAGCTGAGGTTAAACGATTTACAACCAGTTTACAACCAATGCAATGTGAAAATGTATTTCTTTTTTTAGTGACAGGAGTTCACATCACATTGAAAGATGTAACACAAAGTCATCAGAATTCAACCCTCATGCTCTCTTATGGGGTCCAGATGACCCCACCCCTTACATTGACGTGTTATCCCTCCTATGACAAAGGTGGACAGGACTTCATGTCTGTCATTGGACACCAGTGAAGATTAAAAATCTTTGAAAAAAAAAGGTTAGCGCGCTGTCTGGTGGGGTCCAGATAATAATAATAATAATAATGGATTAGATTTTTTTGCGCTTTTCAAGGCACTCAAAGCGCTTACAGTGCATGTCCATTATTCATTCACACCTCATTCATACTTGGTGATGGCAAGCTACTACTGTAGCCACAGCTGCCCTGGGGCAGGCTGACAGAGGCGTGGCTGCCAGTTCGCGCCTACGGCCCCTCTGACCATCACCGGGACATCCATACACATTCACACGCCAGTGGAGCCACACTGGAGGCAAGTAGGGTTAAGTGTCTTGCCCAAGGACACAACGACATTTTGGCTGGCGGGAGCGAGAATCGAACCGCCTATCCTTCGATCATTGGACGACCTGCTCTACCACCTGAGCCACCGTCGCCCCAAATGATGACTCCACTTTTAATGTTAACATGCCTAAGATAGCAGGACGGTTACGAATGTTTAATTTTTTAAAAGACCTTATTTTAGTCAAATTCAATTTAATACATTTTAACCCTTGTGTTATCATATGGGGTCCAGATGACCCAAGCTTTACATTGACATGTTATCCATGTCTTGACAAACGTGGATGAAGGTGGACAGGATTTCATGTCTACCACAGACAAAAAGTTCAGCACATTGTCTTGTAGGGTCCACATGACCCCACTCCCAATGCCGACATACCTGGGATAGCACAGGGGTTATGAGTTATATGTAAACACCCTGCTTCTGCACTGAACAGATTTTCCCAAACTGACTTTCTTCTTCATTGAGACTCACCTCTCCGTAGAACAGCGTGTTGTTGTACCTCCTCATCTCCGGGTAAACATTGTCCAGGTACCACTGGAAGCTCTTACACTGCAGGTTCTTCCTCAGGGCAACTCTTTGAGATACATCTCCATAATCAATGCCATGATTCTGCAAGAGGAAAACAGTAAACAGAATGAAACTCCATGTCGAGGTTTACCTCGTTACAAGTACTCTTGGAACAACAGCCATTCCCGCACCTCCATGGGAATGTTCCAGGCAAGGTAAACGTTGGACTTGTACTCATCCATCCAGACCTCAGCCACACGGAGAGCGTTCCGCCGCATGTGGAAGGCGATGTTGCTGTGGTAGGGCTTCTTCATTCGAGCGATGTGGGCCACTCTGGAGCAGGGAAGCACCTCCATACTGCCCCCACACAGCCACACCTGCAAGAAGGGCCTGCCTTTACTCAACAGTGCCATTCCTTAGAGGCAGTTTTAAAATCAAGTCAGAAGTGGTGAGAAGTCAGTCATCCAAGTCTATGTCTATCCCAGACTATGTCATCCAAGTTGTCTTCAAGCAACTAAAAACGACAATCTGAAGAGCTCAGACTGACACATTTTAGACATGAACTTTCAGTCATGTTATGTCTTTCACAGTTTGACAATCCTGTTTACATGTAGACAAGATTTGTCTGATTAGCTTTATGTAGAATTTCAGAGGATGACAACAATCATATCCACTGCTTCTCTTTCAGCTCTTGGTTTTGCTTTAAAATGTAATTCTAAAACAGTCATGCGATCACTGGTAGTGTCCATCGTAAACCTCTCGAGAGCCACATGAGTTCTAAGACCGTCAAATCAGGCGAGTTTAGTGAAAAACTGACAAAAATATCACTCTATGGTACATGTGTCAAAGTCAAGGCCCGGGGGCCGGATCCGGCCCTCCAGGTTATTATATCTGGCCCTCCAGATCATTTTATTTTATTGTTATTAATGGTTGTTACCTTGCACTTAATTCTAAGTTGTATAAATTTGCCAAAATATATCTAAGTAGAGAGTCAAATATTGAAAGTTATTTAAGGTTAAAGTTGATTTATTCTGGAATAATATTCCTGCCATTTTATTCATAGTAATGTTAAAAAGTGACATTTTTAAATAAATGTTTATCCTGTTTGACCCGCGACTTACAGTGTGAATTGGATCTTGGTCCCCTTTATGATTGAGTTTGACATCCCTGCTCTGTTTTTTTTTTTACAATGTTATGTTTTTTTCTTTATGTCTTCTAAATGTAAACTCAAAACATGCAGAGAAACAAGAACAGATTCAGCAAAGGGGGCACGTTGAAAGAAAATGCTCTTTTCTTAATTCTTTCTCCAGAGGATTCATATTTATGTTAATTCAGATGTCCAGATGATGTATCTGGACAATATGGAAATGTCAAGGGAGGGAGCTAAAATACTGACCTGAAATCAATCCAATCTTTAATCTCTCCGGTTTTATTCACCACCATAAATCATCTCTCCCCAAATCTGTTTTCTGCTCCTCCTTGTCATGACAACCCTCTTTATGTCCTCTTTATTTTTTTATTTATTTTTTTTTTTAACTTGTCCTGTCCAACAGCTGAGCCAACAGATGTGGGCTGAGAGCTTCTTGTGTTGGGCAGATGTTACTGTCACAACAGGGATTTATTGAGTATAAACTCCTGTTGTATTTAATGCTAAACTTTATTTATATTGATTATGTTTTATTTTATTTATTTATTTTTCTTTGTCGTTGGACCGGACGGAAAAAGGGAAGAGGGTGGGGGAGGGGTGGGGGGGGGGGGAGATAAGATGGCAACAGAGGGAAGCAACATCATAAAACAACCAGGACTAAGTGATAAACTAGAATGGGCGGGGCCTGTCTACACACACGCTCTATAGTTACACACACACTTGTTGGCCAAAATAGTCTCTACATTTAAACTAAACATACTCACATATACTATACATATACTACACATGTACGCAATTCAGCTATAACAGCAGCTCACACACTCCATCATACAAACCCATTCAGATAAAGACTTTCATTCTGTCACACAAACGGTTAGTGCTCAGGTGAGTGTTTATGTTTCACTGAGGTGGGTGGTGATGGAATGTACTCAGGGGGAGAGCGCCCGGCCATCCCCACGCCATGCCTCTTTAATTACGTCCGTGGAGTGGCTCTTCTCTGGTCTGCTGGCTCCATTCATTATCTCTTATAGTCTGTGATGCATCTTTGCCGATGACCAAACCATCCAAGTCTGGACTCCCTCCCTTTGTCTTTAAGACATCCTAGCTGTTCTGTCCTTCAGACACTCATTCCTGATCATTTTCCTCACTTTTAATGTCAATTTCAGCATCTTCATTGATGTCACCTCCAACTTTCCCTCCTATCCTTCAGCCAGTGCTGCTGTCTGCAGTCCAAACATCAGCATTGATCTTACTGTAAATGAGTAAACCACGCCGGGGTGTGACAACAAAAAGCTATTTTGTCGTCTGTTTGTATTTTTCGGATTTGAAAAGAGTGATCATCTCTTTGCATTAGGATCTTTGATCCCCCATGGCGTCATAGTGAAAGAGTCCATTCACGCAGAGCTGTGACCCCGCCCACCAATATAAACACTGCAGCTTTCTTTTTTTCAATAATACTTTATCGTCTCTAGGGCTGTGGAGCTCCGATGAAATTCACGAATCAACCTCAACGATTCACGAATCGAACCACGATTCTAACTTTTTAATGTTTATTGCTATGTGTATATTAACTAGATGGATGAAAATTGAAATTATTTGTATTAAATCAACAGCATTTATACATTTATTTAGAGCAGGAGATCAGAATTAACAAAACTGTCAAAAAAAAAAAATCAGAGAGAAATGTTGTCATTTTAAACTTTTTTGTCAACCTTCTGGTTAAGTTCAGGAGTAACATAAACAAGATAAAAAGGATAAAAATCACAGTTGTTTTCTATCATTTCACAATAAAACCTGAAAATGTTCCCTATAGTTTTTCTATCGTGAAAGTTTTTCAATATTTTACGGTTCATAGCTTGTGTGAAAAGCAGAATCAGCTGATTATTGCGCGAGGCTGCGTTTCTTCAGAATAAGATGGAGTTTAGTTACCATAACCAAAAGAATGTAAACACGGGAGATAAAGCTTGAATGTTAAAGCTAACTATTATTTTCAGAAGTTATGTCAGTGAACAGAACTCAAACTCTCGCAAGTTTTACTTTGAAAACCGGAAGCTTCACCGTCACGAAGATGTATTTACTTTTAGTGACTCTTTCGGCTTCGTTTTAGTTTGTAAACTTAAAATCCAACATTAATCGTCATTTCAGAACAAAAATACATTGTCCCCAGATGATATTTAAAGATTGCAAATCAGCGATCTTAGACGTTGCGAATATTGAATTTTCTGGAACAGATCGCGAGTACCCGAGTACCCGGATACTCGTTACACCCCAAATCGTTTCACGCAACGCACATTGTTCTCAACGCCAGCCGTCATGATAAGGTGATTTAAATTAATGCGGACCGTAAAAAAAAAAGGTTGCCGCAGTGAAATGAAAAAGCTGTGATAATTCCTGTGTTATGAAACTGTTACTGATTAGACAAGTGTGGGGATTTGAGCGCGGGTTTCTGGATGGACCGTTTGCATGAAGAGCATGAAGCAAAAGTTTATCACTTTACAGCCTGTTTTTCTTTTATTATGTTTTTTTCATCGCTAGTATGTATGTCTCCATATGGGGATCTTTTGTAGTATGACTTGCTGGTTTGGATGGTGTTTATTGTCTCTTGTTTGGGTCCAGCATGCAGCCTCACAGCTGTTGACTTGTTGCTATTTGGTTCTGGTGGGCGCTGTGGTGATGATCTGGTTAATCTGCTGCTGGTTAACAGATTCCTCATCTATTGTTTCCTCACAGCAGATCCAAGCTGAAGTCTCTTCTAAAATTTAAGTAACTTAATCCTGCTTGTATGCGGGGGCAAAGGGGGGTTGTTTTTCATTGTTTTCTTTTTTGCATTTTATGTTCATTTTTAATTGTAAAGCCTCTGAGCTGCAACCGATAAAAAGTGCTTTTAATAAATAAAGATTTATAAGTTCAGTTTGTTGAATAATAACCAACCAAGGTCAGATTAAACTCAGACTAACTTTCTGTTCTGCCAAATGTCAATACAAAATGTGAACAAATTTTAAAATTTCCTAGAGAAGAAAATAAAAAATGATGCTTTGTTTTTGCAGAAAATTTAAATCACTATAAATAGCAAACTAACGAAAAAGTAAAATATAGAAGTTTTTTTATGTCAAAATTCAAAGTATTATGCATTGTTCAATTGACAATTCAGTTTGCAAATTCATCATGCAATTTGAAAATGCATTTGCAATTCATTATTAATTTCAGGCTTGCAAAATGACAATTCATTTTGCAATTTACAATTCAATATTAAAATTTACAATTCAATATCACAATTTTTTAAAACAAAATATTAAATAAAAACAAAATCAATTGCATTGCATATTGCCATGGGTTTTTGATGTCATAATTCAAATGACAATGCATTTTGAAATTTACAATTCAATATTCAAATTAGGCTTTAAATATGAAAATACATTTTGCAATTTAGCAATCTATTGATGGTATTTTGTTCTGATGTATCCAAGTACTGTTAGTATGACACACAACAAATGCAGTACTTTAGATTTCACTCAAACATAGTTGTGATACTATTTCAACTATTTTTTGTGTGCAGTATTATTATGAAAGCTAAATTTTGAGCTAATATGTTACA
Source organism: Oryzias javanicus (assembly GCA_003999625.1). Classification (NCBI taxonomy): domain Eukaryota; kingdom Metazoa; phylum Chordata; class Actinopteri; order Beloniformes; family Adrianichthyidae; genus Oryzias; species Oryzias javanicus. The sequence continues at coordinate 33,672,688 of CM012449.1, read as the reverse complement.
AAAATGTCTTTGACCTGCTGTTTGTGAATTACTATTTTTTTCAGATATACTGGAAATGTTTTTGTATTTCTTTGTATTAATGTTCACATTACAGTTGGAAGTGGCTGGATAACTCGGTTGGCTGAGCGTACGGCGTTCAGTTCCCAGGGCGGGCAATGAGCCAAAATCCAGTGAGGGTCTTTAGACAAGACCCTTCCTGCTGCTAAATAACTAGATCTTTTTGTGCCTTAAAACTACAGGATTGTGTCAGGAAGATCATCCGACGTAAAACTCTCTGCAGGACCACCTGTGTGTATCAGTGATTCACTGGGGTGATTCCTAGCCAAAAGGTGAACGACAACAGAGTTCGCTTTATATTTGGTGATGGCACAGTAATCGAGGAGAAAATGTTGACCCCTGGAGTAAACCCACCTTTAATGAAGTTGTCACTTTTTCCTCACATTTTTTTAGTTTCAACCACTAGAGGGCCAAAAAAGTCCGGTTTAGCTGGCAGACACATGGTCTTTGATGCCCTGACTTTACAAAGGAGTATTGTTGGCTGCTTGGATTTCTTATAGTTGCCTCATAAGGCCCAGGTTCTGTTCTTTTCTTTTAACACCTCTGTCATGATTCTGAGGCAGATCCTAAACAAAGAGCTAAAAGAGAGTAAAAGAAGGCAGATTTTATTTTTGTTCCCACAAACTTGCAAAGCTTCCTGCTGCAAGTGACCTATTTATCTCTGTTGGCCCGCTGTGCGCCGCACACACAGGGTCGGTCCTCCAGGACCTTTAATGGGGCCTCATTCATCAGCGGTGTCACACTACGGCGGCCGCTGCTCCACTTAAACCTACAGGGGGTAAAACAGGTACGAGGAGCAGGAGGAAAGTGGGTGACACACAAACCCTGATCCCCAGCTCGATGTTCTCCCCTCCGTAGACGTCCATGCCCGAGTCCAGCAGGCCCAAATCTGCAAAGTAGTCCCGGTTGGCGACAAAGGAGCAGCCGATCATGGCAGGAGTCCTACAACGAGGAAAGAATATCACAGAATGTATTGAGTGTGAGTACTCGATAGGGCTGGGTGATAAAACGATAATTATTGATATCGCGATAGGACATTTTTTCAATAGAAGAATGAGTCTATCCTGATAAACTTTTATTTTGAAGGGTCCGCAAAAAACACTTGCTAGCGAACAGTTTCTCCTATTTGACGAGTAAAAGTTAGAGAGTGAGTCGCCACAGGGCCAGTAAGTGTTTGTATCTAATTATTGTGTTTCTTAGCTCTCATTTGGGTCATTTTTTGTACTCCACTCCGCGTCCTTCGTCTGCATGAAAGGTAAACAAACGCGCACGAGCCGACTTATACCTGCACCCCCCGCTGCAGCTGCGCACCTCGCGCCCCGCGCGCTTTATTACAATCATTGTCTGTCCACGCCAAATGCATTCATTTACTGTACACTGTATTAGTTTTAACAAGCGTCAGATTTGATGCTTTCGGTCATCAGAAAGTCTGTTGCTGAGTGTGGAAGAAGCTTCCATCAAAACTTTTCTGGAACTCTTCGTGAAGAACGCGGATACCGAGAAATTTATTTATGTTGAAGAGCTGAATAAAAACATCGGTACACATCTCCGTGTCTGAGTTCAGGAGACCTTCCATTGAGGAGCGGCCGCTGTCGCACACACATCGAGCTCCTGCACCCAGCTGGCAAGAGCCAACATGGGAGAGCTATGGCAAGCTGTTAGGGTCAAAAAACGCGGGTATGGCAGTGCGTCAGCTGGACATGTGCTATGGTTAATAATACTTATTTGACATATTTAAATGTTGCCACAGTTAGTTTCAATACAACAATTAATACCAAAAATAATTAAAGTTTAATTTCAAAATTGCAGTTTAATTTGGTGGGATAGCATATGAAGCATTCCTTTCTCTCTCCAGACATGTACATGTAATCAGAAAATACATGTTTTGTTTATATTCAAAGTTCAAAATGTGTGAGTTAATGCTTTTAAGTACTTTCTTTTTTCAAACATATATTTTTAACTCTTCAAAAAAATAAATTTTAGGCTTTTATCTTCTTTTTTCTTGTTTTTTTTGCTTGTTACTGATCCGAAAAATGATCCGAACCGTGACCTTAAAGCCATGACACGATCCGAGCCGTGTGTTTTGTGATCTGTTACATTCCCTACTAAATACAACAAAATAATGTAGTACATTAATACATTTTTTATGTAACCCTGAAAACATTAGAATTTATTTGTAGACTTAATGCTTTGTTTTTTAATGGAACTGAAAAAACAGTTTAGTAGTGTATTTCATAAACTTTTGAAACTTGAAAGCTTTTGCTTTTGTTCATTTATATCTATATTCTTGGTTATAAAAAACTAGTTGCATAATTTTATTGATCTTTATGCTTAGTTGTGATAGAAAATAAATATTTACATTTAAACAACCTGCTGATGAATTACATTTCATTTTGAGTCACAAAGTGTTCAAATATAGTTATTTGGTTTATATCGTGATCAATATCGTTATCGCACAATATGTAAAAAGCTATATTGTGATATAAAAAATCCCATATCGCCCAGCCCTAGTACTTGACAGTCTTTAGTTTTTTCCACAGTAAGACAGGTTTGCACCTTTCACCTCTGAAAATGCACAAGTATTTGCACTTGCCTAATGGGAGCAGACATGTCCCCCTCGTCCCACCACTGCTTGGGGGGATTGATGTACATGCACCAAAGCTCCCAGTTGTAGCCATGGCCCGAGTTCTCGTAGCGCTCCACCTCGAATGTGTCGTGCTTGATGTTGTCGATGGAAGGCAGGATGATCCTCCTGTGATCCTCTTTGATCCTGGCCAGAACCGGTTCTGCCCTGAGAGAGGAAAGTGCATACTTGAGATCTTCAGCGTAAATTCCCACACGTTGAACCAGCAGCATCACTGATTCTGTTTGAGTCTGAGTCAGGATCCCGTGTGTTTAAGGTGAGCTGGACCTGCAGAGTTTCCATGTAAATGTTTTCCTGATCTGTTCTGGAGAAGTTCATGATTCTTTTTTTTAGTTTGCAAGGGTTTGTGTAGCAAGATGTTAATATTTATTCATTCAATTTTGAAGACATTTCAGGGTCAAGTTAAAAAATGGATCAATTCAGAATGTTAAAACAGTCAGGACTTTCTAACATCACCTTTCAGTACCGGACCAAAACCAGAAGTGGACTCAACCTCCTAAAATATCAAAAAGCTCCCTTGAAAAGAGGTAATGCTCAAAATAAATTCTGAGAAAGAATTGCCCTGATAGATATCACTATAATAAGCTCCTGAACGCCTCACTGACACTAGATTCTGAAACACTTCAACTAAAATTAAGTTTTGAACACTCCACAGTTATTTTTCTCATGTTAAGGTGCTTAAGTACATCGAGTTGTCCCATGAAGTTAAAAAAAAAAATAGGAAAAAATTACAATTCACCTTTACACTAAAACATTATTTTTTATAAATTTGAAATAGATGAACAATTTAAAACAGTTTATGTGCAACAGAGGTTGTTCCTACCTAAACCTCTCTTAATGACTCTAGATTCTCTTTTAAATTTTTATGTGGATCAGTAATAGTACTGTTTGGAAAACAAGAAACTGTAACATCTGGATTTAGGTTGAAATTGTTACAAATAATATGAGTATTTGCCAGGGAGAAGTCTAACTAGAACGACCTTCGTGCTCCAGCTTGGACAGGTTCTCACTGCCGAGTGATCAAGTATTGATGTCCCCTGTCACGCCCACTTTTTGACATTTTAAGTGTCTTCAAGTTGTTATTTTTTAACATACTTGTCTCCATTAAATCACGGATCCCCAACCTTCTGGTCACAAATCAGAACCGGTCCAGTACCGCGACACGTAGCGCACCGGTACCCAAATCCGGTCTCGGTATCCTAGCCCTGACCCAACACCAGACATGATGCAGTACCAGACACTGTCTGCGAATCGGACGGAAACCAGTTCTGGTTAAAGGTCTACCTGTACCGAGGTCCAGCGTGCATCCGGTACCGTGTCCCGAGTGTTGGAGACCCTTGATTTTATGGACAGCCAGTATGTCGAAAAATGACAACTTGGAGACACGTAAAACGTCGAAAAGTACAGAAGCCGAGAACGGCCTGACCCACTTTTTTCTTTTTTTCCATCGTTTTCTCGTTATAACGAGATCCTCTATCTCGTTATAACGAGAAAACAAAGTTTGTTTTCTCGTTATAACGAGATAATCCAGATCGAAGAATGAAGCGTCTCCCTTTCCCGCATGGAGATTCTGAGACTTCTCCTGTTTTAAGTCTCTTTATTTTGTGGTTAACAAGAAAAACAGCAGAAGAACACTTCACAAAAGTTGTTTATAGTCTATTTTATTATTTTATCATTGAGTCTATGCTCCTCAAACTCCTTCAGTCCGTCTCATGCACCAGCCCTCCTCCCTTTACAAACCTCCGAACACACTGATTGACAGATCAAAGAGCCGACGACAATCTGCGCGTGATATGTTCAATGAACTCCGGAAATTAACGTCAGTGAGAATGTGTTAGGTCTGGATATTTTTAAAATAAATTATTTACAATAGCCCCTGGACCCCTGGATCCCTCATGTGGGAATCCCTAAGGTTTCTTCGTTTTTCCTGATTCAGGTTTTTTGGGAGTTTTTCCTTACAGAGAGGGAGGGTCTAAGAGCAGGGATATTTAGTCTGTTTAGTCTTTAGTGATCTTTCTTGTTCATGACTATTTTTTTTTGCAACTGTAAAATTACCTGCATGAAGCCCAATGAGGCAAAATTCTTTGTGATTTTGGGCTATATAAATAAAATTGAATTGAATTGAATTGAACTGGACTGTAATGATTGCTGGTACTGAGTCGATCCATATTGCTTCAAATGAGTTTTTAAATAAAGTTGCTTTTGTTGGCAATTAACAACTCAATAATTCAAAAAACTTTGAACAACAACTGGTTTAAACTGGTGAATATTTAATCAGTTCATGTGATATCATTGCTTTTCCAGCACATGTTTAGAATGTTCTGTCAAATATTACAGATTATTGTGTATTTTGCATGTTTTGTCATTTTGCTTCCAAACGAGCAGATTTACCTTTAGAGGGCTGAAAAGAAAATTTCATATTAAAGAAAAAGGAGCCAATCCTGAGGGCATCCACAGCATGAAGCTGCTAAATCAGTTCATTTTTAAAATGTCCTTAGCATGCACTTTTATAAAACAGATTCCTGACTGAACTGCTTGCCTTGAGCTTTTTTTTTTCTTTAATGCTCCGTGTTTAAAGTCCAATCCTCCAGGCTCAGCCCTCTTATCTCCTCCATCGTGAGACTATCTGCTTTATATAGCAGGATCATGAGCGATAAGGAGACGCTGAAGTTAAATGTCATCAAGTTTGGATTACAGAACCCAACTGTGTGCATAAGGTAAGTCCATTAAAGTGCTTCACCCTCAAAAAAACCAATCAAGTCACTCACCACGACGGCGTGAACTCCACATGGGCGTCGAAAAATCCCGTCACCTCTGCCGTGGCCACCTTCCAGCCCTCGATTCTGGCCCGGATCAGCCCCTCCCTCTTCTGGTTCCTGACGATCTTCACCAGGCCGGGGTAGCGCTTGTTGACGTACTCCTCCAGCGGCGCCTTCAGCTGCTCTGGAGACCGTGAAGAGAAAGATGACACAGACCAAAACACATAAAGACTCGCGGAGGCCTCCTGTGCCAGACGACTTGTGTGAAGAACACGTCTATCTTAGCGACAGCTTAAGCCTGAAGATCGCTGGCACTGTCATGGAGGAGAACGCCGTCAGGGACGACCATGTCTGTCTGACATGAGCTTGAGCTTCAGTCCCAACTGTCCTATACGTGTAAATGAGCTGCCCGCCGGCAAAAATGGACAAACCTGTACGGGGCACAAAGTTAACCAAACAAAGTAGTTGAGATGCAGGTGAGGAGAGGAAACTCTCCCCAAGGATCCCATTGGTGCTCGCTCCTTACCTACAGCCTGACTTTTAGAAATGAGACAACCAGAGTGTAGATTTTGGGCATCCTATAGGTCAGGGGTGGGCAATTGTTTTGACTCGTGGGCCACAAAGGGTTCTAAAATTTGGCATAAGGGCCGGACAAGGAGAGATTTGGTAATCAACCTCATAAACTAAAAAAATAATATGGAATTTAGAGAAAAACATGCTTTAATTTGGATTCAAATTCACATATATTAATTTAAAAACAGAAAATTTGGGAGTTTTCATTTCTAAATTTTGATTTTTGTTCTCTTTTGGGTGATCCAATGGGTTGATGTACTTCAGAGGAAAATGTGAACTCAAAGAAATGCTGCATTTATGTGGTGTAGGAATAATCCGAAAGATCACCATCTGACTCAGAAAGGAACACACACGAACGTCAGAGAAACAACACCATTCATGGGAAGAAACCAGAAATACAATGAAAATAAAACAATAATTAGGATTTTTGATTCAATGTATTTTAATTTGGAGGGCCACATCAAGTAGCTTAAGGGGCCGCATGTGGCCCCCGGGCCGTAGTTTGCCCACCCCTGCTATAGGCACTGACATATCACATACATGTCCCCTGTGACTAGATTGAAGCGTTACAATAGCATCACCTGTACGTCATGAATACATGATACTTCTGCTATACACATGACAATGGTACATTCCACTTTCATGACAATAGACGTGTTTGAGTTGACTTGCGCCTCGCCTGCTTCGTCGGCGAGACTAAGCTGCTGCAGGAGGGGGCGGAGAAAGGCGCCTGAGATGAATGTGGACGACGAGACTATACGAGAACAAGGAGTTGGGGGTTGTCCTCAACATTCGGATGAATTTTAATACTCCACTCCTCCTAGTATGATCTGTGCTGTTATGTCTTTTATAGTATTTTTTCACATCTCTTAGAGTAAAACAGATAAAAAAAATAGCTGCGGGATTCATTTCATGTGCACAGTCCCAAATAAACATAAAATAAAAATTAAAGTTCATTTTAAAGACAACTATGACACAAATAACCACAGATTATTTAAAATCTTGTTTATTTTTTCATCAGCGATTCACTGCCTTCCAGAAAGAGTAAAAAAATACACAGATTTCCTTCATTTAGCGCCAGTTATTTCACAATTAAACTACATAAACTTTCAGGACACCGTTTCCCACAATGCATTGTTTTGTAGTCATCTAGGCGGCTTGCAGCCAGCGCAGTACCTATTTTCTGGCTGCGCTGGCTTAGGAAGGCGCCTTGAACCCGCCCCTTTCTCGCGATACTTCATGTCGTCGCAAATGTGACGTCAGTGACAGAAACTAACCAGCATGCACCGTAATCCAGGCGATCTGCGCAGCGCCGCGTCCGCCTGCATGATCTCAAACGCCTATTCTCAAGGTGGCTGTTTGAAAACATCAGAAGAACTGCAAGACACGTCTGCACTCCCCTTAAAATGCAGCCGTATGGTGATATTTTGGGGCTGTAAATATTTGAAACCCAAATAAAACATGTTTGGCCAAAAATAAAAGTAAATTGTTCAAAACTTTTTGCTATTTTAAAATAAACTTAAGTATTTTCAGCTTCAAATGTTCTGTTTTTAACTCAAATTTTAATTTCAAAACTTTTTTTCAGTTTCAAATCTTTCCTTTTGTTTTCAAATCTAAAAATTTCTGTTTCAAAACTTTTGGCCCTGTTGGGGCGGGGCTAACACGAAGAAAATGGCTCTTTAGTCTGTACTATCAGAGTCTGAAGTTGACCCAAGACGGCTGTGAAAAGCAGAGTTTTATCGCGTACAAACCGCGCGTCCAAAACGTTTACTGGTCCTACGCAGTATCGCAGCGCCACCAGCGTCATGTATGTAACATCGTGTTCCGACCCACAGCCATTTTATCTAAGCATAAGGAGGTTTTCTCCACCTGCATTTAAGATGGCGCTTTGAACTGGCTAAAACAGTGGTTTGTCAGCCATAAAACTCTGCTTTTTACACCCGTCTCTGGTCAACTTTAGACAATGAGAGTACAGACTAAACAGTTTTATCGTTTATTCTGTACTCTCCTTTCTAAGACCCTCCACGGACCCGGACAACCCAAAATCCAGCAACACCCGTACAGGTCAACTCTACGTGCGCATGTGACTCTGATACTAAACTTGAACAACAGAAATAACCCAAGGTTATAACATTACAGCCAAAAAATGGAGGGTGTGGCTAAGTTAATAGGAGCAACTCCTGAAAAACCCAGAAATGATCACTTTAAACAATACAAGTACAACACATTTACTGGAACACACTTTTTTCAGATGTTAGGGAAGAATTTCCCACGTTTTTGTTCCATAAATGCAGCACATCTGCGGATCTTTTATTCTCCAACGAATATACAGCTTTTAACACTCTTGTTAAGAGAGCACAGCTTTTGGTAATTCTTCAAAATAAAAACCTACCCGTTAACGCAAAAGCCCATTATTTTGTAGGATCATAAAATAGATTTACATTTGCTACAGTTTTATTTGTGTTTATTTTAACAAATTCTAAAAAGAAAAAAACAACAGTATATATTGATCTATGTTGAAGATTAAAAAATAATATCCCATACATCTATGTTAATGTGTGAATATTCAGCTTCTATATGAATGTGTGGTCCAGTAATATTTTACAGTTGGAAAATCTTTTCCAGCTAAATTACTGAAGTAAATCTCCTTTCATTACCAGCATTTCTTTTACTTCAACTGCTTTAATAGAGCTGGTTTGAGTTTCCTTTACATTATGTTTATTGTTCTCATCATGACATCCTGGAGATCTGCTGCTTGTGAACTTGGAGTCAAATTAGGCCTAGAATAACATATTATGATGTGAACTCTCTGGAAAAAAATCCGCCATAAGCATCTGCAGTCATCGTCATCATTCACACTTCTGTATTTCTTTCAGAAACTGATTTTTTAAACTAAGAATCAGATGTTTGACATGTCATTTCTGAGGACTTTTCATGGCGTTCTTTTATTTTTCAGTCCATTTTCTATTCACTGAGAACCAAGAGCTTGTTGAGAAGAAAGCGACTGAACTTAAAAGATTTGAAGTTAAAGAGAGAATAAACAATAAAGAATATTTAAAAATGAAAGTTTTTCAAATATCTTTATGCCTTTTTTTTAAATAAAAGAAGTTTACAAGGAGAGATCTTCTGTTGTTCCCTGCGGTGCTTTTTGAAGCTCCAGCAGACTTTAAACATCACCAGAGGGAGTCTGCAGCTTCCTGAGCTCCACCTTTGATCTCAATCAACTCATCAGCATTTTCCCGGCGGAGCCGAACACTCACCCTTTCTTCCTCTTTATCACAAACACACACTCATTCCCTGAAACAAAAACACGTTTCTCCTTCTCTGTGTCTCCTCTCTTATCTGCTCCCGTTGCGGCGCTGCTCTCCTGACAGCGGACTCATTTCCCACGCCGGGTTTTCCCGCTCACACACTCAGGATGCGGATGAAGATGGGTGACTCATGCGGGGAGAGTGTTGTGTCTTTGCTTGCTTCGCCCTCTGTGCCGTGACATTCTCTTCTATTGTGTCTGAGGAGCGACTGAAGACTCTGCTGCTGGTGGTTGGACTTACATCATCCCATCTTCTCTGGGAAATGAAATCACCTGAGAAATCTGGCAGGTTTCTGGCTTCCATGACCTCTTCAGATCTTCTAACTTCAGTCCAAAAACCTCCTGGTTTCTTCTCTACCCTATCAATAAGTTTTTCTTTTGCACTCGATTGTGACATTTTTCAGCAGATAAAACCTCCAGGTTATGAAAACAATCATGAGATTCCAGCTTTTAAACTTATGATCTTTGAAAGATGAACTTTGAAAAAAAAGCTTCAAACATTGCAACAACTTTGTTCTCTTCCAAAGCAAAGAACTTCAGAAAACTTTCAGACAGAAAGATCATTCGGACTTTTAATAGTTTAGCAGACACTAGAGTCTCTGACCTGGACTCGGAATTTATCGGTTTCACCTTAAAGGGTAACCAAAATTTATGACCTTGGGGTGCACTCCGGCCCGGCCGAAATAAAAAAATCCAGTCAGAGGGGTGGGGTTGGAGAACGGGACTGTTATCATTACTGGAGCTGCACATCATGACGTGGGACTTCTGAAATGATGCGGTTTGACCAATCACGAAATTCAACTGTAGTACCTTGTTTCAACCCGTAGGGGGCAGCACATGTTCGGTTCTTGATTTTTTTATCGGGGCGACCGAGGTGCAGTGGTAGGGCAGTCGTCTCATGATCGGAAGATAGTGGGTTCGATTCCTTGCCCGCCCATGTGTCGAAGTGTCCTTGGGCAAGACACTGAACCCTAAATTGCCTCTGGTGGGAGGTTGGCGCCAGTGAGCCAGGAGCCACCACCAGTGTATGAATGGGTGAATGGGTCTGTGACTGTGAAGCGCGTTGAAGGAAGGTAGAAAGCGCTATACAAGTACACGCCATTTACCATTTATCAAAAATTAAACATTCATTTTAATTTGCCAAAAAAAATTGACAATGACCAACAGACAGCACTTTTAAAGTCTCATTTATTCAGGTCAACAGCCAAAAAAGTAATTTAGGGTCTGGTTACCCTTTAAGTACATCTGGTAATTGTATTACAATCAACTATTTTAAGGTATTAAAAAACTTCTGGAGCCATTCTTTTGCAAATTCTATTTGTTTTTTGACTTTTTTGGTCATTGTCATCCCATTTTTAAAGAACTCAAACAATTTTATACTTTACAAATTCAGCCATTTGTCAGCTTTTACCGGATGTTGTGTTAATTGGACTTCTTACACGTTTTTGACTGTGTCTCCGTTTGGGCCTCAGTCATATGCACCAGTACAGGGGTTTCGGGTTGTCCGGGCCGGTGGAGGTTCGTAAGAGAGTAGCGGTTGCACAAGTGTGTCTTGGAATTCCCTTGAGACTCATTGAAATGTGAATGTTCACGATTGTTGAGCGTGTGGTTAATGTATCGTAAAATATTCATGGGGTAATGTAAGTTGGCACACACTTGAAACATACAAGTGATGCTTCATATGTTATGGCACACTCTACTCCAGGGGTTTCAAACTCTAGGCCTTCAGGGCCGTGTCCAACATTTTTCCCAACCAACCTTCCAGTGAAGCTTCTTATTGGCTAAACACGCCTGATCCAGGTAATCAGTAACCCATCTGGAAAACCAGAGGAAGGCCGACCCTGGAGGCCTGGAGGTGGACCCCCCTACTGTAGTTGTTGGGTGCGAGTACTGGCCAACTCATAAATGTCCCATGCACGGGGAGTACGAGTGCCTGTAGGATGTCCACACTACTCGTCTTATAACCTCGTTTACAACAGTCAGTCTGGATGCGCTTACTTGTTACGTCAACAGCACTGTGAGTGCGCCTTCTCCACTTGGGCGAACTCCTCCTCCACCTGCACCCTCGGGTTTCTTCATACCCGGCCCACAGCAATCACTCTGTCAGTCGGTGTTTCGTGTGATTTTCTTCGATTTATTTAGATTTCTTTTGTTATCATAGATATTCTAGAGCGGGTCGGTTGAAAGACCGTGTCGCTCCCAGGTACAGGCGTCTTTGATTACAGCACCTGTGACATTTAAAATCTTGTCTGCCAATCACGTGACGTCATTTAGGACACACCTCCATATCATATGCTACTAACTAAATCACTGTACATGCCACTTAACATAGGTTATTATCCATAGAAATCAAGTAAACAAAACAAACAAAAATGTGCCAAAATGGCTCTTACGAGCACTAAAACCCCTGTCACACCAGGGCAGCGTTCTCGCTGCGATCGCGCGGCGTCCATCAAAAAATGCAGAACGCTGAGGTGAACGCAGTAAGGTCGCCATGAGCGCCGTAGCATCGCTGTGACATCTCCAGTGGACGCCGTGGTGTCTCCATGGACGCCATGCCACGGCACGCACTTTGTGCATGCACAAAGTACGCGCCGTGGCATGGCGTGTTCATGGCGTTCTGATGTGCGCGCCGTGACAGCACCGTAGCAGCGCACTGAGAACGCCGAGAGCGCCACAGCAGCGCCGTAGGCGCGCACTCAGGACGCACATAATCGCCACAAGGACGCAGCTGTAGACAGGGGCGCTTGCACGGAGATATCATATAGAGATAGCCATATCGTCCTCCTCAGCAGGAGTCAGGTCCGTCATCGTCTTTTGTGCCTGGATGGAAGGGCTGCTTGACCTTGATGGGATGGAGAGTCAGGCGGAAGCAGCTCCACTTCCACATGTTGAGGAGACGGTGGTGCAGTGGGGTTGGGGGGCTGCTTTTTCGTAGCCCTCTCTGGACTTTTTTTTCCAGTCATGATGCTTTGGGGAACCGGCAGGAACAGTGCGGGTTTGACTGACTATTGGCTTATATATACACGCTGCCGTGACGTCATAGGGACGATCTGGCAACTGCGCCGTGCACGCGCCATGGGCACGCAGTGACAACTCTTGGCGCGCCGTGTGAACTCCGTCAGCACGCCGTGACAACGCAGTGAAACGCCAAGTAAAACTCTGTGGGAACGCAGTAGCACGCCACGGATGCGCCGTAGGAACGCCATAATCGCCGTGAAAGCGCGGAGACATCTCCATCTTGCATCATCTCCATCATTTTCCTGCGTTTCTACGGCGTTCTGAGAAATTTCATAACGCCGTGTGAACTCCGTAGAATCGCAGCCTAGTGTGACAGGGACTTAACGTCGTCAGGGGTTGAGACAATTAAAAATCCTTACGACACACCTGCGTCTCATCTACTTCACCCTCACTCGTTCTCACATGTTAATGGGTTCTCTATGACTTGTCCCCTGCAGCATGCCCATAGAAAAAATGTGTATGAACATTTTCTTCCTTGATCATTTAGATATTTTCTACGGGCCGCCTGTATGCCCTGTACAAGTTTGACCATTTTACTGCCCGCAGACGCCTATATCCACCAATTGCACAGAGGGCTAAAATCCAAAACACACCTGAGGTCGAGGGCCGAACAACAAAAACATTTATTAAACACACTAGAACTACATTTTTAAAACGGAGTAAAAAGGGATATTACTCCAGAATGACTTAAATAACTTTCAATACTCAACATAAAAATATATTTTGTCAAATTATACAAGTTAAAACTAAGATAGCATCGGGCCGTAAGTAACAATAAAATAAAACGATTTGGAGGGCCGGACAGAATTAGCCTTGACTTTGACACACGTGAGCTATAAGGACAGTTGTGACTAGAAATTAACTTGAACGTTTTAGTATTGAAACTAAATTCTGCATCAGCTACTTTCGCACACGCGATTTTTTCGGGAAACTCTATAATCCTAGTTTTACTCTCTTCTTAAATCTTCATCATATATTTTAAATCGTAGCTAATGGATTAAAGCTCTGCAAAAGTTGACTCCAGTCATCGGGACTGATGTTCGTTTTCCTGAACTGACCCATTTCTGTGATCTTACATCCAAACGCATGAATTATTCTGTGTACAAATCAAATAAGTTATTTTAGGTTCTGTTACAAAATCCATTTAGATCATCTTGGGGTCTGGGACGGAGGTCAGGCTTGTTCAGAGTGCATGGATTACATAATTTCAGGCTTATCTCCTCCAGCCTGACATGTCTTTTATCTCATTTCCTTGAGATTTGTCTTTGATTTCCGTTCTGTTAGATCCCTCCCTTCGTTTCTTCTGCATGTGCATTGCACCCTCTCCTCCTCTGTCCGACCTCATTTATCTCACAGCCACTCATCCTCATCCTCTCCCTCTTCCTCTAATAGCCTGGTTTCCTCTCTCAGCCTCTTCATTATTCCGAGCTTCTTCATCTCCGTTTCTCTTTTTCTTCCTCCCTCCTTTTCAATTTGCCTATTTCCATTCCCTGCAGCGCTCCTTACTCCTTGACCTTTCTTCTTTCTTTCATCTCGCGTCTCTGCGAGGCTTCTCCGTCTTTGGTGTGCCTCCTCCCTCCCTGTAACTTCGCCTGCTGTCATCTCGTGCTCTGCCCGTCCCTCCGTCACAGAAAGCCCGGCGTGGCAGCCCTGCCTGATAAATAAGGCGGGGACATGTCTCTGAGCGCTCTGCGTCTATCTGCCATGCAAAAATATTTGACATCGTCAGTCCCCGGAGCTTCAGATGCTACCATTTCTCTCAGGGGCTCAAATTAAAGTCCAGGTAATTTTCGTTCAGAATTTGAAAATAAATTGGGAAAGTTTTTATTTGTTTTGAAGAGTTTTGTGATCAATAGGAACTATGCAGCGAGGGATAGACGCTCCCATTAGTTGTCTCTCTCCTTGGAGCGTTTCTTCACAAATTACCTCTCCGCTGGGGGAGCGGTGAGCTGCAGACACAGCCGCGTTCGAGAACCATTAGGCGGTTTGTTCCCCTTAATGCTGAGCGTCAAGCAGGGGAGCACTTTTAGTGTCTTTGATATGACTCAACCGTGGATTTGAGCCAGTCTCTGGACGATAACTGCATTTCCATTACACTTATCAAAATTCTTGGAATTTCTAAAAAACAAAGTTTCGCAATGACACTGTTTCTATTAAATCATAATTATGCAATAAAGTCAAAACCAACTCACGTGATACGTCATTAAAAACACGGCGATGGATGAGATTGAGTATTTTTTTTATTTGAAAAGCATTTCATCTGGCGCGTGCGTGCAGCGCAGCGAGTCCATTAACAGTCTGAGGTGCACGTGAGAAGCATGTTCAGTCGGGCTGTGGATCGTTGCTCAGGTGGCGGTCCGATTCAATTCACGAATCGAACCACGATTCTTACTTTATAATATAATGTTTATTGCTATTTGTATGTCTACTTACTTGATGGATGAAAATTGATTTTATTTATATGTAATCATTAATTATACCTTTTATTTAAAACAGGAGATCAGAATCAACCATTGACTGTATAAGGGAGAACTGGACTGAGCATGCCCCCCTACTTCCGTGTTCCATATAGGAAGTACCACTGGGTTGCAAAAAGGCCAAAGTCCCATTGACTTACATTGAGAAACAGACAGTTATTTCTCAGTCATTTTAAATGTCAGAATAATCATTCTTCCTCTGGTGCTTTCTGCTTAACTTTTTTTTTCTAATCCTAATTTTTTTAAAAATATTTTTTTCCATTATCACAAGTTATTTGAGTTATAAATTGACCAATCAGATGGCTCAATAAGCGTTTGTGGGTCTGACGTCGAACGTCTGGGGGGTTTGAGTGACAGATGACGGGTAGCCAATGGGAGCAGACTTCATCAATGCGGTCCGTGAAGACCTTTTAACACCTACTTTACAATTCAACAATGTTCCAATCATTGTCCTTCTATTGTTTTCCTCAATGGAATGCAGCAGTTTAAAACAAGAGGACATGCTGTCTCCATCTTTTACTCTGTAGAAATAGATTTAGAGGCTCAACGCGGTTAAACCGGGTGTAAAAAACACGCTCGCTTTGCAAACAGAAGAAGTTGAAAGTTAACACGGACGTGCGTTCAGAAAGACCAGCGTATACAGTAACTGGTTTCAATATGGAAATAGATGATTAGAACTGAGAATGTTTATGTTTCCGGAATATGTGTGGAGACACATCATTTAGCTCGACAAAAAAGAGAATATGTAAGTCAATACAACATTTGCAGTGTTGCGGGAAAGCTACAGAGAGAGAAAGGGACGGGGCGGCGCGAGCGGGATTGTACGTGCACGCGCGCATGTGTGCGAGAGAGAGAGGATGAGAGCAGAAAGAAAAGGAGCGGGCGTTCGGGGAGAGTTGGAGTAAAGCAACAAAAGTGAAAATAAATGGTGGATTCCAGCATCCAACCAGACAGAGAGAGTTTACTACAATTTACTATATTTATAAAGATCGCGAATCAGCGATCTTGGACGCCGCGAATATTCGTACTCGAAATTTCGGGAGCAGATCGCGAGTATTCGAGCATCCGGATACTCGTTACAGCCCTAATGTTCAGCCGTATTTTTAAAAAATAACCATTCTAACAGGTAATCAGCTGGACCTTTTTTATGTTTCAAAACACGACGCGTGCACCCACTTTGCTGCGCTCGGACAGCCACTTCATATCGAGAAGCGCATTTATTTAGAAAAATAAGTGTTTTGTGAAAAATGTCTATTTCACTAGTCCCAAAATACTATGTCCTCTAAGCACAAAGACTTTTTTTTTCAAGTTTTTTTTTTTTTTTATTGTGGTTTTTCCATCAATAATTTATTATCGAAATAAAAATTTGCAAAATTTCGGCATTAATGGAAACGCGCCTAATGTCTTTAGGTCACTGACATGGTCCCCCAGAATGAACAGTTAAGAAAATTAAGATTTAGGAACATAATTCTACTGAGAAGTTGTATTTAGATTACAGTGATGGAATGCAGAAATGCAAATGTTGTATCCTCAGATTGATAAATATATAGCCTGAACACCAATCCAGTTAAAAAAAAATACTAAACAGTGCGGTTGTTGATATTTAGAACAAGTTAGTTATATTTTGCCACAAGGCCTTGAAAGCATTGAGATATCCTAAACTCTGAGTGTGAGACTGAAGTGTCATCTCATGAATGTGCTTTCACAGGGTCATGAACTGAGGTTAAAACCATTCTTTTCAGCTAATTAGCTAATGTGCTCCAGAGCGTGAAAATAAGAAAATGAAAACTGAAAGACAAAATACTTTAAATAGTTAATAGTCATAGAGATTAAAAGTGGAAATTCTTGTAAAATTGCAAATTTTGAGTTAAGCTCTAAAAATATTCTTATAAAATAATAAGAATTTGGTTGTTTTTTTATGTTTAGACTCAATTATTTATTATTCTTTTATTTTATTCCTATAATTTTTCAGTTTTGCAAATGTTAAACACTAAAAAAGTCTTAAATTTAACCTCCTTTTTTTTTTACTTGACTATTATAAATGTTCACAGTTAAACCAATATAGTTATAGGTTTCTACATTTAAGAAAAAGAATGCAAAAAAGAGTAATTTATTAAATAGAGCCCAACTTCAATACTCTATTTTATTTCTACAGTTTTTACTTGTTTTTCTTAATCTTAGTTCATTTCATCTTTTAAATTTTGCTCAGTTATATTTCTCTCATGTCTTCTTATAGGAAAGTTATTTTACAATCTGCAGTCTTTATGTTTTTCAACCAAAAGATTTTCAGATTGAAGATAAATCTCAATGACTGCAGTGGCATGTACATGCTAATGCTTGAGCTAGCATAAGAATGCTAATCCTAATGGAGTAATATTGCTTTACAGATTAAGAGCTCTGGGCTATTAAACCCAAACAACCCCAGGGATTTAGAATGAATACAAAGACCGCAGATCCACTTACATGCTAATACTAACATGACACTGCTCGCTTTAGGCTTCCCCAATTTTTTTCTTTTAAATAAAATCAAAAACTTTAAGATAAAATAATCAATTTTTTCCCACATTTGGGGAAATTCCTATATTTAGTTGTTAATACTTTGGTTTTAAAAAACTTGGTTTTACATTTAAAGCTACAGTCAGGGGCGGTTCTACACTGAATGACTCCCCGGGCGAGAGCCTCCCCAGACAGCCCCCCCAAGGAAAAAAATTAGCTAATGGTTGCCGTCTTCAATCCTATGATTGGCACATTTTTAGACTGGTTACATTATGTTTTGTCACCATCGAGTAGTTGTTAATAGTTAATATTAATCTTAAAAACTACCAACAGATTCATGAATATACTATTGCCTAAACATAGAACCCAACATGATGAAACAAAATAATAAACTTAATGCACACAGGCTCACAACTAATCCACTTTAACAGTTAAAATCTCCAGTTAACTGGTTACAAAAATTTAAAATATTAAGGTTAAAGTAATGACTAACCAGAAAAAAACAGGAAAAGACAAGAAAATAAAGCTTAAAACTACTTTTTATTTTGATCTTTTTTTTTCTTTCTTTCTTTTGTAGCTGGACTACGTAATATTTGAAGTTCTACACGGTCCTGAATGTGTTTAAATGTCTTTTCCACATTTGACACATCCCCTGGTGGACACGTGAGCATCAGAAACAGCCGCAAAAACCTACAATTTGCTTTTAGAACCGTCAACGTAATCCCAACCATTTTTAAATGCAACAGAGGTTGTCTGACCACGTGTTAAAAACGAAACCTAAAATCCGTGTGTAGTGCAGGCTTGGGCTTGCTGTCAGATCTGGCAGCGCAAGAAATGTGGGTAAACCATTCTTTTGCCTGTCTGGTTAGAATTGGGTTTAAGTTTGAGTTTTCATTTATGTTTTGTTGTCTGACAGTTTAACACTGTTTCCATTTGTTATTTTGGCCTGTTGTGTTTCACTTCTTCCTGAACCCCGAGTGAGAATGAGAGAGAGACTGATGACCACCCCTCATATTTCATCATCACGGCATTGTCCAAAGAAAATTTCAGACCCTCGCCGTCGATTGGAGATGTTATGGTTCGCTATGATGCAGCAGTATGGTCATAGTAGCAATCCACCTGGCACGAAAGCATTTCTTCCTGGCAATAGGGATTGTTGATCGGAGAGTTTACTTACACCTCCCCTTCTCTATCACACACCCTAGTAAAAGGGGCGCTTAATCCACCTGGGGGCGCTGACTCTCTTGTTTCAGGTCGTCCCAGACACCACACAGGTAATAAACACCATAGAGGTCCAATTTATGTTCAAGCCGAGATGCCGCCCCCTATGAACCACCGCCCCGGGCTGCTGCCCGCACTGCCCGTGCCTAAAACCGCTACTGGTCCTGGGAGATCACATTGCATTCCTAACCCTGGTCCCGCCTGTTTCCCAGCAATCCCTTCACTCCTTGCTGCTGATTGGCTGACTCAGGTGTTTCCGCATCTGGTTGACTGAACACACCTGATGCAGGAAACACCAGAAACGCCCATTCCAAGACATGGTGGTGGGAGGTTTACGGAATAATAACTGTTTTAAGGAATTTACTGACAATAGGTTGAACAGGAAAAACCACGAGATGTGGCGTGCGCTGCGTGTACTGACCGTCATCGCTGTTGTCGTCCACCAGGATGATCTCTTTGAGCAGGTGAGCCGGCGTGTGATTGACGGCCGAGTGGACCGAGCGCAGAATCACCGATAGAGCCTCGTTGACAAAGATGAAGATGAGGGAGATCTGAGGAAGGTCTCTGGGGTAGCTGACCTTCCTGCATCTGTAGGAGGAAAGTCAAACAGTGTTTTGAACATTAAAGCGTCCTTTTGTTGGAGCGCCTCAGAATCAAAGCTCCTCTGGGGAGATGCTGATGTTCCCCTTTCAGCCCGTGGTCACAAAGACCTTTTCTCCTCTCATTTGAGTGTTTTGCTCACAGGAGACCCGGTTCTACTGCCTTTTTCTTTGCTTTAATGACGAGAAACAGGGGAGGGTTTAGATTTAAGTTTAGAAGAAAAGGTTTTCCTCTGTTTGTGTTGTAATCAGGAATGTTTTTTCCTGTGTGCAATGATGCTGATCGCTATTTGTTAACTGCAATCAGTAAAAATGTAGAAGACAGAAAACACAGATGACAGCAGCACATTTGAAGTGATGGAAACTTTTCTAGAGCTTTGATTGGTTCATGCACTCAGATTACTGTAATACTGAGACAAATCTGTTCTCACGATCCCTTAGGACAGCTTTAAATGCAGTTTGGGGGCGCCAAGAATAATAATACAATTAAAAATGATATCAAACTATATATCAAAGATTATTCTTTTTATGACCTGAAGATCACATCTTGTGTGAATCTTCAATAACATATGTGATCTTTTAGCCATATTTCCTGCTTTTGAAGACACTCATTTTAATTATTGAAAATACAAACGAATTATGTTTCCAAAATGTACAGCATTTTAGCTAAAAAAAAAAGAAAATTAAATGTATGAAAAAGGTTTAAACTGTATTCTGATAGTTCGTACAGCGATAAAAGATGGTTCCTTCTGTAATTGTCAAAGCTTAAAGATGATAATAGTTACACACTTTTTGTGTACGTTGTTTTGAATGTCAAATAGTTACACTGCAAAAACACAAGATCTCAACAAGTATTTTCGTCTAGTATTAGTTTTAACATCTTATTACACTTGAAATAGAACTAAACCAACTTACTAGAAACTTTTCAGCAAAAAGAAACGACTCATTTTAACTAATTTGATCTCAAAACCATCACACTCTCAATCTCTGTATATTTTTATTTAAAGTTTTACTTGTGAAGGATGAGGGGTCTTGTTTCAAGAAACCGATTTTCTTGACTTTAGAAAAAAAATTTGCAGTAAAACATTTGTTTAACAATAGACACAAATTTATTTATAATTTTAAGTATCTTACCAGAGTAATAGACCTAAATATAATTGTTTATAGCTTATTTTCAAGATTGATTTTGTTTTAAAAAGGCAGGACATCTTAAAAGGCGACCAAACAGGGCAGGTGGAGGCTGACTCCATTCTTAGTCCAATTGACAAAAAAGGGAGTGGAGCCAATGGAGTTGGTGTGGTGCCAAAGTACGTTCCCCCTGCCAGAATGTGTATTCCCAGACTCAGTCGTTGTTAATTTGTTCGTATTGTGTTGGGGATACACATGCTGGCAGGGGGAACGTACCTTGGCACCACACCGGCGCAGCAGAGGGTTTGGAGGTCCGACTGGGACCCGTGTCTGAGTGGTAAAAGGCTGCTAGCATCATAAGCTAATAAAGGCTAACGTATTAAACGAACAATCCCGAGTGGAACGTGAATAGCAAATCCATCACCAGGACGGAGTCGATGCCAGTTGCAGTCAACCTCCATTCCTTAACTTCTTAAATCCTCCAGAAAGTTGTGTCACTCAGTAGATTTTTGACAACTGAAGGCAATACACCTACGAGCCATGCTAAAGCTAACACAACAACCAACTGTTACAGAATCAAGGATTGGCAGAGGTTTTATACTGGAGCAGCAGAGCATGATGATGTGACTTCACCAATCACAAAATTCAACTGTTTCCACCTGTAGGGGGCAGCACACAGACGCTTTTTGACTATATTTTCAGGAATTAAACAAGTTTTATTTTAATTTGTCAAAAAATTGGCAATGATGAACAGACAGCACTATCAAAGCCCCATTTATACAGTCAAAAAAAGTTGATTTGGTGTTTGGTTACCCTTTAGCATATTTGAAAAAAAAAATACCAAGACAACCTGCCGGTGCGTGCCGATCACAATCTTAAAAACATAAAAAGACTAAAGTTATAATAATTTATTTAATATATATATTTTTCTTAAATGACTATGGTTTGAGCAAGATAACACAAAAAAAGGAGATTAACGCGATAAAAAAATAAATAAAATAAAATGCCTGTAATTAATTAATTCCAATTAATACTATAAAATAACAGCCCTAATTTCTCTAAATTATTTATTTTTTCCCTACTTCGTTTTTTAGAGTTTATACCCTAAACTGAACACAAAAAAAATGTTTTCTTCAACCTGTAGTTAATTTTTCATGAGTTTTGTGATGTGTTTTTCTCACATCACAAACGCTCTAATGTTCACAGTGAGAACAAACACATGGCAGATGCTTTAATAATTAAAGCCAGTGGATCTTAAGTCAGCATAAAACCCAACAGCAGTGCGTGGGATACAGAATTAAGATGAGAGTGTGAACTTTACAAGTACAGCTTCTCTGATTCTTCTGGAGGTGACGGATGGAGACGGGCCATCAGCTGACGGGTCGTGACCGGACAGATCGGTGAAAAGCGGGTTCACACCAGTCACTTTCGGTCAGCGTTCTAAATTCCGTCACATTTCTGAGCCTCCGTCCGACACGGACTCGTCAGACTCCAGCTGACATCCTGCTGCTGAGCCTGAATTTATCACACTCCAACACACTTCACACGCCGCTTTGATCTCCCGGGTAACCAGCCAGAGCTGGGGATGCTGTGGCCCGCCCCCCAAAAATCCAACACAACATGCAGAAAGCAGCTGGTGGCATTTCTTCATTAGTGGCTTCAAAACTATTGTCTGTTTGTCCTTTAAACTCCAGACCAAAGGAGACCGCCCTAGAAATAAGAACTCCATCAGACACGCCTGCGTCTCTCCTCCTTTATCCGATACGTTTAAATGAAAAGTCTGCGCAAACAAACCAGAATTTTGGGCTTCCACGTCCAGAACGCTCATGATTATAATTCGCTATCAAAGTTTTTAGTCCGGTCGAGTCCCCCACGTATAAATCCGGTTTGAATTGATAGCGAGCTGAAAGCTCAACCAGTTGAACATTCTCAAGCTTTATTGCGGCACTGTGACCAATCACTCGGATTTGATAATGATGTGTCGGTAACGTCTTCCTCAAAACACGGAAGTGCCAACCGTTGTAAACTTTATAACCAAGGAGAAATGAATGATTGTGGTTTGTTTTCGGTTGGATAAATATGACAGCAAGTAGAGCTGTGGATTGTTACTGATTCAATTCACGAATTAGGCTCAACGATTCCCAAATCTCACCACGATTCTTACTTTTTAATACAGTTTTTGTTGCTATGTGTGTAACTGTTTCCTGCGAGAATGGATATAATTTGTATGAAATTGCTGTCATTTATCCTTTTATGTAGTACAGGAGATCAGAATCAACAAAACTGATAAAAACACAGATTTAGATTTAGGAAATGGTGTTTGTCAATTTAAACTTTTTTCGTCAACCTCCTGGTTAAGTTCAGCAGTACATAAACTACATAAAAATCTCTGTTGTTTTAGATCAAAACCTGAAAATATTTACAGTTTTCTATCCTCAAAGTTCTGCATCAAACCCGGTGTAAAAAGTTTCTTTTTTCCCGCAACAGAATCATCTGATTCTGCGTTTCTCCGCTTTAGAATCTGCTAGAGTTTCGTTAATTGAATCAACTGTTGAAAAGTTACTAAAAGAATGTAAACAATAGAGCCAAAGCTCTGGTGCCACATTCGGTTATTTTTTTATTTTTTGTGAGTGGAACTTCAGTCTCTTTTTTTTAACGCAAAAAAACTTTACTTTGAATTTCTTTGGTTTCTTTAATTCCGGGGATAGTAGCGCTCCGTGTTCGGCTTTGTTTTAGTTCATAAACCTAAAATCCAACATAATTCTACATGTCAGAGCAATAAATACATCGTCCCCACATAATATTTTACTAGACTCTACCTTGTTTATAAGATCGCGAATCAACGAGCTTGGACGCTGCGAATATTTGTACTCTAATTTTTGGGAGCGATGCTAGCATGTTAGCTTGATGCTAACATTTCTGAGCCCTCAGATGCACCAAGAGGGACATTTTTTTTTTTTTTAATATTCTTTTTTATTGATTTTAACATATGATGAACAACAACAACAACCACTTAACCCCCCGCCCCCCACTGTAACTGCACCAGAATATTACAACAAAGAGCAAATTATATCAAATAGTGTAAGTAAAAATTTAAAAAACAAATTTTAAAAAGAGAAAAAAAAGGACCTCCATAAAGTTCACAACTGTACAGTAAAGGTTTGACAGAGCCATACAGGTACACAAACGTCCCCATATACATATACAGTTTAGAAAAATAAATGGCTAAAGAAATATCCATATGGAGAAAAAGCACAGAAATTAAATAGATAAATAAATAAAATAAAATTAACCAAGAGGGACATTTAAAGGAACAGAGCTGTGAAAACAAAAAGTCTGGAGCAAGATTTGCAGGATTTTCACCGCTTTGACTTTCCGTACTGATCATCTTCCCATGTAGGAGGCGGACGAGCGCCAGTAAGCAGTAAAAACACAAAAAAGGAATCTCCTCCCTGCCACTAACTGTGTATAATACAGCATCACCTCTGTGTGTTTTATAAGTGTTCAATACGACCTCACGTTCCCAGCATGCCGTATGGTGCGAGTGCAAGAAAGAGCATGTTTAACACGTTTTGCACTTGAACCAATATTGTAACTTTAAAAATATTTGCTCAGTTTTTCTTGTAAAATTGAATACGACATGGAAACATTTTAACAATTGCCACTAAATTGAGGAATTATCCAAACTTTGTGACTTCTGGTCCACAACAAATTGCTTTTACAGTTTGGGCAGGAAATGTTCTGCAGAAGAATCAACATTATCATTTTCCTCAAATAGAGACTGACTGAACAAACCTGAATAAATCAACAACAAAACTTTAACGGAGAAGATGCAGCAAAGTGATGAAGAGGATAATGGCTGCGCTTTACACCTGCTCGACTGCAGATCGTCAAACAGCTGTGAATTATCCAGTTAATGACTCGTGAGTGAAACATCTGATGGCGATCAACTGCTCCAAGGGCGGCCAATGAGCTCCGACTGAACTGTTCACAGAAGTGAAAGCCCCTCGGGGAATATTTCAATGTCTTTTGAGGTGAGGGTTAAAGGGTCACCCACAGCCAAAAACCATGGAGTGCAGAGTTGTATAAAAAAGGATTTTTAATTGAGATTTTATGTATTAGGTAAAAAGAAAACATCCAAAATGCTTTGGTCTGTGTGACTAAATAATTTACCACCTAACTCGATCGCTGACTGTGTTTTCTTTGGCAAGTAAAACAGCCGTTATGTGTTTGCAATGAGTAACTATGAGTATTTAAGTCTGGAGGTATTTTGTACTACCGTATACTTTTTAATAATTTTTAATGTTTTATTCTCACATATATAAAACAAGGCCCGATCCGAATACTATCCCTTCCCCTTAGCCTTCCGCCTTCGTTTATCCCTCTGTGGTAAAAAAAATATTTCCGGCGTGAGTTTCGTTCAGCGACGTCGGCAAAATCACCGGTAAGCTAGCGTTAGCGCGGAGCTTCCAGCGCTCGTATATACATCACAACAGCAATTTTATAAATGTAAAGAGGTCACACTGCAACATAAAGTTATTACTTACGTTTAAATGTAAACATCTGCGGTTCAGAGAGCACCAAAGTGAAGAAAAGCGCTTCGTAGCGCGGCGCGGTTTACTCTCGCGATAGCGGACTTTGGACCCCTCTGTTTGGAGTGTGTAGCGTAAAAAATAATAATTCCGGACACAACTTTGACTTCAACTGTCACTTCAAATCAAGGGGAAGGGCTAAGGGGAGTATTCGGATCGGACCCAAGACTTTAAATTCTCTTTGATTTTTTTTCCAAAATCTTTTGGAAAGATTCATATTTTTTTTTCGTAAATAATGGATTACCATGATTCACTTAAAGACTTACATTTTGTACATTTTGCCTTGGATTTTGTAGACTGAATTATTAATACAAGAATCAATACATTCAACCTTTTTAACACTGAGAAGCTTCTTTCATCTTTTCTCTATCTGTTAAAAACATATTTGGCTAACCTAGCATCTTAGCATTCTGTTCATTTTGGTTGACTGTTTAAGGGAGTCATTGATTGGCCAAGTTACTAGGGCTGTGATGATGAAATTAATAAATCGTTTTGAATCGATTTAAGCTTAAGAGATCAATAATATAACTCTATTTAGTAGATAAAGCTAAAGTCTGCTAGCTTGATGCTAACGTTTAATAGAATTTCCCATAGGACGGCTAATGCTAACGCTCTGTCGATGTAAACATGCATTGCTGATTAAATGAACATCTTTATAAACTCACAGGCAGGAACTTTCTGAACTCTTTTAAGGAAATATTTTTAAAGTAATCATTTGTTGCTCATACTTTCTTCTTCTGGAATAAGCTGTTCTGCTATAGCTTGATCGCCAAACCAGCCACGAGAAGCAGAACAATGTTTACAATGTTAATGATCTGAACATTTTTGTTAGAACTTCACCTTTTGAGAAATCATTTATTACTGTATGATATTAACAACCTCATCATTTCACTAAGTAATTTTACAGTATGTGAACTGTATCAGATTAATATCAATATATAGTAGATTATTAATGTATTTCTAAACAAATGTCTAAATTCAAAATTGAATTGAATTGAAAGAAACCTCAATCGAATCAATCCAGGCTTTCAAATTGTTCCTGGAAATAAAACCCAGACCTCTAAGTTACATCAATCAATAAATACAATTTCAGAAAAGCTACAGAAGAAAGTCTGTCTGCTCTCTACACTAAACTCTTAAACAGCTTTTGTCCCCCAGATTAAATTAGACAAATAAATAAAATGATCGTTTTTTAAAAAGGTGTATTTTTTCACAGCTCTGAATGTCTGAAAAGCGCAACATTTGACTAGAAAACCGAACAGACGTAGCCCACTTTTCAGCATAAAACTGTTCCGTTTAAATTATTCAACAGATTCTCAACAGCTGTAATTAGGTTTTTCCTTCCACTATAGAAAGTGTTCCAATTAAGACTGCTTACAGCGCCATGTGCTTAGAAAAATGCTTCTGCTGAATTATTTACTCTCGTTTTAAAAGGCTGTCAGGACCAGGGTGTGTTCCCACCGTCCTTTTAGTTCTTCTGCATCTTTTAAAGTTTTCAACTCACTTGCTCGGCCGGTGGTCCGGGATGGTCCGATCCAGAGAGATTCTGTCGCTGAGGTAGGCGTTGTAGCCGTACTTGTCCCGCAGGTGTTTGGCGTCGCTCTCTTCGCCCGGTAACAGCGTGGCGGCCAGGCCGCCTTTACCTCGACCCCCAAAGCCTTCAATCAAGCCCAGGGATTTGGACAGGCCTGAGCGAAGCAAACAAGAGGAGATTACACTTCGGGATCCTTCAGTCCGGCTGAACCACTCTCCGCCTGCAGCTAATCACCTGCCCTGCATGGTGAGTGGCTGTCAAAACAGGCAAATTCTGAGCTGATGACTTTTCACTTTTCCACTTTTCACTGTGGAATCGGTTCATTCAAGGATGTAAGGTGGCGATAAGTGAGGCGTAAACCAGCTACTCTAAAATACCATAACACAAGACAACATCCAACCATCCAATAGTTATATTTAAACAAATGAAACTTCAGTTATTTTTAAATCATTTGAAATAACTTTATGATTAACATTTTTTTCCACTATTCAATGTATTTTTCTATAGTTTTCTTTTACATGCAATTTACAAAATGTCTTCATTTTAGTTTAGCGTGTTTCTAGCCATGTTCATCTTAGATTAAAGTTAGGGCAGGGTATCGATAATAGTTTCCTAAAATGATTCGATTGGATTCCAATTTTTTTTTTTCTGATTCTTTCAATCCACTCAAATCAATTCAACTCAAGTTTACACATTAATACACATTTGTTTAGAAATACATTCATAATCTACTATATATTAATATTAATCTGATAAAGTTTACATGCTGTAAAATTAATTAGTGAAATAATGAGGTTGTTAATATCATCCAGTGTTACATGGATTCTCTAAAGGAGAAATTCCAACAAAACGTTCAGAACATTGTTCTGCTTCTCCTGGAGGGCGTTTCAGTTTGGCCACTAGGTGGCGATCGCGCTGTAGCATTACACCTTATTCCAGAAGAAGAAGAAAGTATGAGCAAAAATCTGTGTTTTAGACCACAAATGGTTTCTTTATAAATATTTCCTTAAAAGAGTTTGGAACATTTGTGCCTGTGAGTTAATAAAGGTGTTCGTTTAGTCAGTAATATACAGTATGTTAACGCTGACTGACCGTTAGCATTAGCCTGCCCTATGGAAATTCCATTAAACGTTAGCATCAAGCTATAGCTTTATAGGCTAGATCAATTTCTATTTTTATGGATTGATTATTGATCTGTTTAGTTTTGATTGATTCAAATTGATTAAGATTATTAAAATTTCTGCACCAAAATTCAACGTTTCAAGCATTTATGAAATGTTCAGCATTTTTTTTTAGTATATTTAGTTTTTTAATAGATAAATTAGTGTGTAGCAAGTTTGCATTTTTATACCATTATTCAGCTTCTTTACAAATATAGCATTTTAATAATGTATTTTTTGCATATTCGTCTGTTGCTGTGTTGTGTACTTTGACAACATAACTATGTAGTTTGACATTTTTAATCAACACATTCTATTGTTTACCTTTTTTTCTTTAAGTTGAGCTTTTTGCTCATTTTCTCTTTTAGTTACAATTAGTACTTTCTCTGCTTTTAGCCGTCATCTTCAGTTAAATCATTTAGCCGATGATTTAGCATTAGTAAAAATGTTTTGTATTTAAAAAAATTTAAGTCACTTTTCAGCTGTTTAATGCTTTTGTCAGCCTCGTTACTTTGGTGTTTGCCAAGTGGAAAACAGTTAATCCGATTTTTAGTCTTTAAAATGATCTTTGTAGACTCGACTAACACCAATGACTATCAGACAGTTTATTGTCATTTAGCGTATTTTAAGCTTTTTTGTCTTTTTAAAAGACTGATTTTCCTTTTTGTTTTGAAATATGGAGCAGTAAAGGCCTGTTGAGCCCCTAACCTGTGAATACAGAGAGACTATATTCTACAGCCATAACAGAGGAAGTTATATGAAAGAAGAAGGTTTATACAAATCATGACAAGTTTGGAAATGTCTGAAATAGTTGTATTGAGGAAGTGACTGCATCAAGATAGTCATCGGCGTGCAGCTGATTGTTTTATTTTCTTTCATTCCCAGTTTCAATATTAAGTTAGCAAACAGACATGATCATTGGTCCTCCATTTTGAGCATCTAGCATGGTACGATTCTGAAACGTTTGATGCACACAGCAAAGCGCATCAAATGTTTTACCACAGAGTTCAAATATTTGAGTATTTGAGCCGGTTTATACATTGCGTCAACTTAACAGGAACTAATCAGAACTGATAGTGTGTCCACCCTGAGACTGGAAGGTCGTGAGTTCATATTCAGGCTGAGTCATACCAAAAGACCTAAAAAATGGAACTCAAAGACTCTCTACTTGACACTCAGCATTAAGGGATTTGATGGTGGTGGGGGGTTCAATCACCAAATGGTTCCCAAGCGCGGCTCTTTCTCCTTCCAGTTCACCAAAGACTCTTTGAACTCATTCTCCAATGTTTCCTGTGATCAATCCATTCAATCCATTGGTTTCTCAGAGCAGAAAATAATGAAAGCTAACATCCAAATGCTCTTTCATTCATTTACAATCCTTTCCACCTGCGGTCAAATGAGCCGCCGTTCACATTTCCGTGGTCACATCAAGAAGCTCCGTGGAGTCTGTTGGAGATTTTCCAGCGTTCTCAGGACTGCTACCATAAGTATTGGATGAAAGTCACACCAAAAATCCAGTGATGCTGATTGGACCACAGAAATGTGAACGGCGGCTCATTTGACTGCAGTCAATGTGAAGATACCATCTTCTCTTCTCCAGAAGCTGAACTAGACACGCTAGCCGGACCAGATGAGAGTTTAGTGCAGCAGAAACAAGATGATTCATGAAAAACAGAGTCTGACCAAGACTGTTTGATTGATTTAAAAAGAGAAATACTCGAAAATGCAAAAACAAAATGAATTCTTATTATATTTGTTCTCTTTCATAAGAAAAATGCCACACAGACAAGTTAAAAAACTCAACTTTCATTGGAGGGAGACTTAAAAGTAAACTTTTTAAAAGTAAAAGTTCATTTCCTCACCATCATCTGGAACAAATTTTCAGTCTGAATACACCTAAGCCAACCCTGGACCGGGACCAGAAACCGCTCTAGGACCCAAATTCAGAGGTGGTCTCGGTTTGTTTCGAATTGGACTGAACTCCAGTTCACTCTGAGTTTCCTCAGTCTGAATAGTCTCTGTACTCGAAGTGGAACAACTGGAATGGCCACCAAAACCTGGTATTATGAGATGTAAACACAATAGAAACGTAGCAACTAGTGGTGCCAAAAATGATTATTTTAATAGTTGATTAATCACTGATTATTATTTCAGATTTTTCGACTAATCGGGTCGTGGTCAAACTGGATGAAAAGCACAGATCTTAACCAACATTAGCTTTAAACTAACTAAAAACAGATATTTTGTATTACCTGCGATAATGCTAGTACGAATGCTATAAGCTGAATTTGGCTGCTGACGATGATAGTGACGATAGCTGAACATGCTGAAACAGATAGCTGATAACCAGCTAAAATATTAGCTAAAAGCAAAATTAGCCCAAAACAACTAAAGAAAGCTAAAGTTAGCCAAAACAGCCAGCTGAAATATTAGCTAAACTCCAAAATAGCCTTAAAAAACCTTAATAGATGCCAAATTAGTCAAAAAATCTAGCATAACGCCAGTGTAACTTTCAACTTTACACTCCGACTCCATATAATATAAAGTAACGACTAATCGACAATTAGCCGTTGACTATTTAAATAGTCGATTAGTCTTTGGTTAGTTGACTAATCGTGGCAGCCCCAACCAAGAGAAACATGACATTACTCATTGAAATGTGGTTATATGAATGCCGGCTCACTAAAACAACTTTCAGAGTGCGATACGTTGCTTTTTACAGTTTTCCTGACAATCTATATGTCATTAACACGTATCAGCATAGCTTCTTACCCATCGTCTCCTCCTAACCGCCTCCGCCGTACCAAAGCAGTAAAGAGTGTTGAACCTGACGTCGACACTGACGTTCAAAAATGATCAGTGAAGTATAAAGTTTGAAAAAGTGATCATTTATTTTAGTAGCTCTGCCCCGCCCTCATAATCCCTGGCCAATGAATGAAGAGATCTTTAGTGAGGTTTTGTTTACTAGTATTGGTCCAAAACAGAAAATGTCTGAATACAGACCAAACAAAGGATCTGGATTTGATCCAGAACCAAAGTAAGAGGACTCGGTCTGGATCATCTGACTTTTGCAGTAATGTATTTAGCATTTTAACATTTTATTTAGCATCATTGAATCTCTTTAGGAATTATTATGATAATTTTATATTTTTTTCACAATTTATGCTTGAAATAAACCAAATCAAGAAATGTTAAATCATTATTTTTTTCCAAATTGACCCGGTTCTTCTTGGTTGTTGCATTAGCTTCAATGGTCTGAAGGTCCAAAGTCACCCGAATGTTTCTGCGGATTCTTAAGAGCATGTGGAGCTTTAAACGCTGGAGCTCTTTACCGTTTAACTGGCGGTAAACCACATCCTCCAGAGAGCTGAGCCTCTTCAGCAGCACTTCGTGGCTGATGCTGGGCCCCTGCGCGGTCCCGTTGGCCCGGGGCCACCTGCCGTCCGCCGGCGGAGCCTCCGGACCGGCGGCTTGCACGCTGCGGGTGTTGCACTTGGTCCAGAAGGTCATGAAGCCGGCGACGGCGAGCACGTTGAGCAGCAGCAGAACCCTCCATCTTCTAAACACAAAAGCCATTAAAAAGTCGGGGCTCCGGGTTCGGGAGGATCCGCGCGCGCAGCAGCAGCAGCAGTGGATCGGCGGCGTGCGTGATGCTGCGGGGCTCATTCACGGTCACATCTGCAGACGGACGCTGCTGCTCATAAATCTGCTCTCACCGGCGGGCACGGGGGGGTAATTTGAGGTTTCATGCCCCCCCCCCACCGCCCCACTAAGGAAACGTGGGCGCCGCGCCAACGACCGTCATCCGCGTCACCTCCACTTGTCGCCTGGTTTTATCCGCGCGCGCGCCGGATGGGAGACAAAGACATATGGATCCCGCACAGCGGACGCCCCGCGGCTCTCTCTGCCCCCCCTCCCCTCCCGCCCCGCGTCCTCTGCGGTGATGCGGCTGGAAACGGCGCGCGGAGGCTCACGGTGATCCGCGCGGGCGCCGCGTCCACATTCCCGCGCACGGCCCGCCAGCCTTCATCACTGAGGAGACTGCGCTGACTGAGTGCAGCATCCTCTCCTCCCTGTGAAGATCCGGAAGCTGCAGGATCCGCCCTCCTGCCCCCCCCCCCCCCCCCCTTCCTGACTGCTCAGCCTTGTTGTGATTTTTCTATTTAGAGCCCCATAAAATGCGGCGAATTTAAGGAATTCTAACGCGCCAGGGGCGTTTATACTGCGGGGCTGTGGGCACCCCGAACCCACACTGTTACCAACGAGAAGGGGGGGACCCCAGAGGGTAGCTAGGGGTTGCTATAGCAACTACAAGATTTGGCCAAGCAACCCCAAATCTATAAAAGTTTAAATTTTGATGCTTTATTAGTTATTTAGTGGTCCCGATTAAAAACTACTTTATTTTATCATTATGAGATCATCTCATTAAAAAAAAAATATACGTGAACAAAATGTAACCAACAAATCAATTATTGATGGTCAATAGGAAGCTTCATAAAGCTTCAAGTGAAACATTTTAAGAAGAAGACATTGCTGTTAGCGCTCAAG
Source organism: Oryzias javanicus (assembly GCA_003999625.1). Taxonomy (NCBI): domain Eukaryota; kingdom Metazoa; phylum Chordata; class Actinopteri; order Beloniformes; family Adrianichthyidae; genus Oryzias; species Oryzias javanicus. The sequence continues at coordinate 33,640,569 of CM012449.1, read as the reverse complement.
CTAATCGAGAGAATCTGGTCGATTTTCAAAATAAAAGATTTCCGTTTCAAAAGAAAGAGAAAAAAATATCTTCCGCGGCTCGGTGGGAAGGGGTCCACGGACCGGTACCGGTCCGGCGCCCGGTGGTTAAGGACCAATGATGTAAGGGATTATACCCGTCGGACGGTTCAGGCTTCCACATCGTGCGTTCGTTTCTCATAATGCACACTTTGTCGGGTATTATCCCGCGTATACCATGGTCATTTACAAAAGAAATTAATATTTAGTACTTTATTCTTGTTATTTCTTCAGTTTAGAACATTTTTTCTTGCATAAAGAGGACCATTTGATGCGTGATGCGGGTTGTTGTCACGGTGACGGAAGATGACACAGAGTTTAACTGAGCGAGCGACCAAGTGTTTCACCTTTGAAAAGGAAGACAAATGTGGATTTTTTTTTCTTTTTCTGAAGTTAAGCCTCCAGTGAGCAGCTAAAACACAAACGATTCCGTCTTGGTGTTTAATTTTACAACAGGTTCGTAGTAGGGCTGTGGATCGTTGTCAGGTGGCGATCCAAATCGATTCACGAATCGAACCACGATTCTTACTTTTTAATATAGTGTTTATTGCTATGTGAATGTCTGTTTACTGGATGGATAAAAAATTAAATTATTTGGTTTTAATTATAATTTATACCTTTATCTAGAACAGCAGATCAGAATCAACAAAACACATGGAAAAAACACAAATGACTGTTTGTCATTTTAAACTTTTTTTTTCTTTTGACAATCTTCTGGTTAAGTGACATAAAAATGACAAAAATCACTTCTGTTTTGGATCATTTAAAAGCAAAAAATTTTCTCCACAGTTTTGTATTCTCAAAGTTCTTTTAACATTTTACGTTCCAAACTTAAAAGCCCCTATAAAAAAAGGTTCCGCGGCAGAATCAGCTGATTTCAGCTTGGTTTTAGTTCGTAAGCTTAAAATACAACATTAATCTTCATTTCTTTTTTTTTTTTATTTTTTATTTTCCTTGAAAAAGTGACATTTAACACATAGAATCCCATAGGTGCACTCTTGCATTTTCAATTGATTTGAAACAAAAAAAAAAAAAAAAAAAAAAAACCAAGATCAACAATTACCAGAAAGAAAAATAAATGGAAGAAAATAAATGGAATAAAAATTGAGGGGGACAACCACATCAAATTCCATAGAAACTGTCAATGAGGGAAAAGAAAGAAGAGAAAAGAAAAAAAAAAACTCCTAGGAATAAATCAATTCGTGTCTGGATAAGTTGGTCTTGTATAGCTTATCCATTTTGCCCATTGTGCATTAAAAGTATCTGTCTGTACTTGAATTGAGGCAGAGAGCCTCTCCATTGTGTAGATGTTATGTGTAATGGCGATCCAATCTTCTGTTGTTGGTGGTTCCTTGGAGAGCCATTTTTTGGTGATTGCCTTTTTGCACGTTGCCATCAGGATGCATAATAATTTCTTATCGGTCTTAGTAAATTCGTCACATGAACAATAACAAAAATACATAATTTCAAACAAACATGGAAAGTCAATCCTGAAGATACTCTTCAGATGAGTGTGGACCCCTGACCAATAGCCCTGAATGGCTGAACAGCTCCAAAATATGTGGAAGTGGTTGGCCTTCTCGCTACCACATCTCCAACATTCATCATTGGTTTTGTAATGCCTTTGTTGAGCTGGTGTAATAAAGAATCTCATAAGGTTCTTCCAACAAAATTCCCGCCACAAGTTCGACCTGGTTATTGTCCACTGAACCTGACAAATCTTTTCCCAGCTTTCTTTGGAAATAATTATGCCGCCTTCCTTTTCCCATTTTTTTTTTTCACATATAACGTGTTCTGACCACTACTAATCTTCATTTCAGAGCAAAAATACATCGTCCCCTGATCATATTTTGACAATATTTTACTACAATTGACTATATTTATGAAGATCGCGAATCAGCGAGCTTTGACGTCGTGAATATTAGTACAAATTTCGGAACCAGATTGCGAAAACTCGAGCACCTGGATACTCGTTACAGCCCTAGTTCTTATAGACTCCACTATTCTGACCTGTTCAAAAAACGGAAACTCCCCATATATTGAGATAGAAGAATACACTATCCATGCGCTGAGTGGTGTGTCTTATCAATAAGACAATAATGTAAATAAATAAATAAACCTGACATTATGGGGTGGGGGGTTGACTAATTTGTCAATATGAACTCCTTTAACTTACAAAATAAAAGCGATTTATATGAAAAATCGATGATAGGTTAAATAAAGCATCAGAACAGAGAGAAAGTTCATCTCTTACTGCTTGTTTTTGTCCAGGTGATGATGCAAAAGTAAGTTTAAAGAAGCCTGCGCAGTGATATAGAATAACATGTGGGCTGTGTGACCGGAACTTCTTTTTTAGGTGTGCATCACCATTGTTTATCACTTTTTAATCCACACCCAGCAGCCAATCAAGCTTTCACCTGGACCATGAAGTAATAATGAACCGATCACAACTTTAACTTAATTCTATAACTAAAAGATAATGAGACTTAATGAGAAAAAAGGAATTGATTAACATGTGTGTGTAGGTCAGGGGTCTGCAGCCTTTTATTCTAAATGAGCCAATCGGTCCAGTTTCTTAATGACCAAGACCCAGCGAGAGCTACAAAGTCCCGTCTTACCATTTAAATTGTACAGATGATGTTTTTATGACCATTAAGCCGTTTAAGTGACCATCATGTCACTTTGTTCTACATTTTTAAAACTTTACTTTTAAATAATACAACGGTTCTTCTCTGCTCACATTAGTTCTGAAACATCTTTTTTTTTTAAAAACATGTTTCACTTTGTCTGGGTTAATGCAGGTTGTCTGAAACTTGGGTCCAAAAGTTCATCCTTTACATCAAGGGTGGGCAAACTTTTTGATTTGTGGGCCAGAAAGGGTTTTAAAATTTGGCATAAGGAGCAAATGGAAGGAGTGATTTGGTAATGAACCTCATAAACTAAAAAGATAATATGGAATTTAGAGAAAAACATGCTTTAATTTGGATTAAAATTCACATATATTCCTTTAAAAACAGAAAATTGGGGAATTTTAATTTCTAAATTTTGATTTTTGTTCTCTTTTTGGGTTGATGTTTTTCGGAGGAAAATGCAAACTCAAAGAAATCAGAAAAATCACATTCTGACTTAGAAAAAAACACAAGAACCTCAGAGAAACAACACCATTCATGAGAAGAAACCAGAAATACAATGAAAATAAGACAACAATTAGGATTTTTGATTCAATGTATTTTAATTTGGAGGACCAGATTAAGTAGCTTAAGGGGCCGTATGTGGCCCCCGGGCCGTAGTTTGCCCACCCCTGCTTTACATGGTGGCTGTATTTCCTATGAAGAGAGGGCTTTATGGTTCTTTTTATGGTTTTTTGTGAGCTCAGTATCTTCCCCTGTCAGGTGCAGAAAACTGTACGACTACAACACTGGTTTAAAGCAGGAAACACTGACATAAACCTCAACAGACGGGGCATTTGTAAAGTTTTAGAATGGCTTAACTTTCTTGTTGGCCTCTATTTTTTTTTTTTTACAAAAATAAATCATCTTAAATGGCAAATTTGAATTATTCAAGGTTCAATGTAGTGTTAGTCATAGTCTTTTGACTAAAATAAGATTTAGTTTTAGTCGCATTTTAGTCATGTTGATTCTATTAATTTTAGTCAAAATTTAGTCAACTAAATTACAATAAAAGCATTTTTATGAAATTTACTAAGTATGAATAACAGATTAACTAAATTGTTTAAAAAAAAAAACTATTTACTTCACTTTACTTCCAAACTTGTCATTTCTGCAAATTCAGCTTCAATAACTAAAAACACATTCAAAAATACATTATAATTCCATCCCATTTGGGATAAATGTTTGAACATTAAAAAAAAAAAAAACTTGTATTAAAGAGATAGTCAAGAACAAAAATGCATTAAAAAACCCTTAGCATTCAGATAATCTTACTCTTTAAAATGCCACAACAGTTAGAAAGGTAGAGAGAGAATCTGGATTCAGTCCTATATGCTAGAAATAAATCGTTTGCATCTTTACCTTTGCGTGAATTCAGGGTGGATTGTCTGGAAATGCAGCTTCAGGTTTGTTGTGTTTACCTGTAATGCTCGCTTCACACCACGTCTTGTTGAGGGACACGTTAAAAGTAAAATTTGTCCTTTTATGTTCTCTTCTTTTTCTACCTGGGGTAGACATTTTTCACCCAAATCGCAGACGCAATCACTGAAAGAGCGTCTTCTCCTGCAGGGCTCTGTGTTCTGATTGGATCGCTTTGCATTTGCTCCCGCCCTTCTTCACCAGCAGTCGTTATGATTGGATGTCGTCTTTAAACAGCATTTTTGTTTCGTTTTTTTTTTTTTTCGTCTATTAATTTAGTTCAAGTTTTTGTGTATGAGCTGGACTTTTCGTTTCGTTTTCGTTGGGTAAAAAATGTTGTTGACGAAGATGACAGAGATTTTTCGTCAACGAAATGAACACTGCTTCAAGGTTTTTTATTTGCCATATATGCAACAACGTACATTGAAATTCGGGTGCAAAACTTTCAGAGTCACTGTTTGGGTTAAAAAGTAAGATAGTTTTAGGATAGGATAGAATTATTCAATAAAATAGATTTATTGCTCAACCAAAGCTGGAGTAAACCATTTTTTATAGATGACATCACGCTTACTGGCTCCAGTTTTTAGATCCAGTCAGTAGTTTCAAAATAATACAACTGTCAAAATCACCTCATTCCACTTCCAGAGAAAATAATAATTTATGTCTGTTTCATGATGAATCAACCCTTGATAATAGATGATTTTGGTGGACAGTTACTAAAATGGTAACATTTAATCTATTTGGTGGCAAATTGGAGCTGAACCAAAAAACAACTGTTTTACTTACCTTTAGTTAAATCTTTTATGTGAAGACATCCCAGTGCACACATGGCATCGAGTTCACATGAACAACTCGAGCATTTCAATCTGAACATCTGCAGTTGTAAGAAGGTTGTACACTCCTGGTAAACGCTTCAGTGTTTGGCGCAGAACTGCATCCTTTGGAGATTGTTCCAACTTCCTTTCTGTTTACAGTTTTTGACGTAGTTGACACATATGTTGAGAAACTTAACACATTTCTAAACCCTGTGTTTTTTTTTTTTTTTCTTTCCCAAATGAAGTTAAATCATTTTAGTCTGTTAGAACCAACCCCAGAATTTCAAGCTGTTTGTCTAACAAGTGAAGTAAAACCGTGACGTGTTTGAGGAGTCATTTAATCTGGAAATCTGATTCTACAGTCTCTGTGGGGTTGAAAATTCTCCATAGTATTAGTAAATAAAAGCGTTCTCCTTTTGTTTTATCACAAGTGAGTAGATTAATAATAATTTATTGTTTTTTCTGCGCTTTTCCAGATGTTCATTATGTGTTTCCATTATTTATTCACTCCTCATTCATACATTCTGATGGTAAACTAATGAAGCTGACCTGGGGCAGACTGCTGGAGGCGTGGCTGTCAGTCTGCCCCCTCTCACCTGGGAATTCATCCGCATTTACAGACCTCTGGAGGCAGGGAGGGTAAAGTGTCTCGCCCAAGGAGATAACAACGGTTGACTGGAGGGAACGGGGATCAAGCTGCCGACCTTTCAATCATTGGTTAACCTACCCAAGCACCTGAGCCGCTGTGACCCCCATGTCTTGATATGAAGAAAAGTGGGAGGGGTTTCTAAAGAAAAGAAGGTGTGACTTCATGAAAAAAAATAAGAGGTGGGAGCGTTTCTATGGAGAGAAAATTGACTCACTCTGATTTGTTCGTGTGTAATTCTTGATTTGTGCGTAACTTTCAATTTGTGCGTGCGTACTTTTTGATTTGTAACTCATCTAATATATTTGGTGCAAAAGTAAAAAAAAAATACAAAATTAGAAAAAACACAAAATATAATTTACACATCCACAAATTAAAATGTACATTAAAATGTACATACATTTTAACCAAAAGAAATTTGAAGTGTTTTGAAAAAAAAAACAAAAAAAATATGTAAATAGACCAGGTAAAAAAAAAATGTTGTAGAAAGGGGTGGGACCAAAAAATAATTTTCTTCTACCCACTCCTTTTCAAGCACATTGTTTGATTCACTTGTATATATATATATTTTTTTTTTTTCAATTCTTATATTTGTATTTTTAGATTCTTATGCTTATTTAGTATTTTTGTACTTTTAAATTCTTATATTTGTATTTTTCAAATTCTTATTTTATTTTCATTTTGTGTTTGAAACAAAGAACAATAAAAAAAAAAAAAAATTCCAACAGCCTGAAACTAATTACACACAAAAATCTTTTAAAAAAATACGCACGAATCACCCGTTACGCACACACAACACATCAGTTACGCACAAATCTATCGTGAGACTCTTTTCACGTCTCACAAATTCGTCCCTGAGTGATGCGTTCAAGTACCACCAGAATGCTCGTTCCCCATAGTTTTTTCTTGTCAGCCGTTTTAAACTTCGATTGTGAATAATATCCGGTAAAACTTGAGATTTTCCAACTTTCTTAAAAAGATGTTCCCAGTAATTAGGACATCAAAGAGGCATACTACTGATGTAGAAGTGTCTGGGTCAAAATTATCCTCAACATCATCTTTGTTTAAAAAACTGCATTCTATTAATTGTCGGTGTCCAGATTTTAGACAGTAGTTGAGGATCCTAAAGGAGGAAAAGCGACAAAGATGAACCAATACTTTGGTCAACACTAAAACTGTTTTATTTTAATAATTTTATTTTAGCGTAACAGCTTTTGAACACTTGATAGACTTAAATAAAGGTGATTTACTTATTTTAAATTATAAATATTTAAAAAACAATCTCATAAATTTGAAGCTCTTTTATGTAACTTGTTTTTTTTCCATTTAAAATTTGGATAAATCTGTTTAAATTTTTAAGAAGACCACAACCCATTTGGCACAAAGTCGTCATATAAAGTGACTTATTCCTATTAAATATGGTACAGAAGTGGGTCAGACTCAAATCAAGGTGTTTATTAATTCTGCCGCTCCCTCCAAAACACCGACTGTGACTTCCAGGCAACCCCAGGAGTCTTTGTGTGGAAGATTCACTGTGACGGAGATCAAACCCAGCGTGACAAACCGAGAGGAGAAGAAGGCGATTATCTATTCGAGGGGGGGGGCAAGGAGGCGAAGACTCGACGCAGTGGAGAAAGGTGGAAAAAGAAAGTTTTAGGAAGGTGGGAGGAGAACAAAGACGCCGGGAAGGAATCAAAATTCAAAGGGAGAAAAATTCCTGAAGCGGCGGAAAAAGAACAAAAGAAGGAAAGGCGAGAAGGATGGATTGTATGACAGCACCACTGAAGCCGGCGGGTAAAACAAGACGCCTCAGAGCAGATTGGACTCGATTGGATTTGGGGAGAAGCCGATAGCCTCGGCTCAGGTAGAACCCGCCATCCCACCAGGTGCTGCTCAGGAGCAAAAAGGAAGACTTTAAGAAAGGTTGTTGAACCGAAAATGACCTGAAAAACGAAGAAAACTCCTTTATCATCTCAAACTAAAAGCTCTGACTGTGTTTTAACTCTTCCAGCTGCGCGTACATGCACTAGCTGCAGTCGTGTTAAAACTGAACTGGACTAGATGCTAAACATGTGGAAGAAGATTTTCCTCTAACCTCCTCAGATTTTCTTCTTGATCTGTTGATTGTAACCTGGATCTGGAGGATCCAGTAGGAGAACCTCAGGGATGTGTTTGAAACGTTCATTAAACATGACGCATGAAGAAGGATCCATGTTGCTTCATTTCTGCTGCAGTGGATTTTCTTCTCCTCTGGGGGGTGGGCTCTGTTATGGCAAACTGACCTTCACGCTGGATTTGCCCGGGGTTTTTTTCTGAGGGCTCAGCGGGTTTGTGCAGCAATACGACAGCTAAGAAGCTTATTTAGGTCAGGAGAAGCAGTGAGGAGGCCTCGTGTTTGGTGAGGAGATCCCTCTGAACTGCCACAGCGCAAAGGAACAACGACTGAGATGTCCACGAAAATCCCACCCTTTCTCTGCTCGAACCTTCTTTCTTTAAGGCGCCCCACAACAACAAAACTCAGTTTTTTATGAAGCTAATTTTTTTTTTCAAATTTCTATTAATTTTCTTTATAAATCACAACAGAAGTAAAGAGTTTCAAAGTAAATGAGAACAAAAACGAGATGCTAAAATATAGAAATCATTACAGCTCAGCCTCCATCAGCTCCTGTTTTCACCACAAAGAAAACAGTTTTGTCGTCTTTAAAATGTTTATTTTTTGTTGTTGTTGAGAAGAATTACACAGAATTTTCAAAACTCATAACTAGAATCCTCTATAACAGGGGTGGGCAAACTACGGCCCAGGGGCCACATGCGGCCCCTTAAACTACTTAATCTGGCCCTCCAAATTAAAATACATTGAATCAAAAATCCTAATTTATTTTTATTTTATTTATTTATTTCACCTTTATTTAACCAGGAGAAAACTCATTGAGATTGCAAATCTCTTTTGCAAGAGTGTCCTGGCCAAGAGGCAGCAAAACATTTAACAAATTATTTCGTTCGTGTGCGTTTTTCAGAGTCAGAATGTGATTTTTTGGATTTCTTTGAGTTCGCATTTTCCTCTGAAGAACATCATCCCATTGGATCACCAAAAAGAGAACAAAAATCTAAATTTAGAAATTAAAATTCCCAAATTTTCTGTTTTTATATGAATATATGTGAATTTTAATCCAAATTAAAGCATGTTTTTATCTAAATTCCATATTATCTTTTTAGTTTATGAGGTTCATTACCAAATCACTTCTTCTTCTGCTCCTTGTCCGGCCCTTATGACAAATTTTAGAACCCTTTGTGGCCCACAAATCGAAAAGTTTGCCCACCCCTGCTCTATAAGGACAAAGGACCCAAAGTTCAATCTCTGGAACTTCAAAACTCATCACTTTTGTTAGGAATTGTGAGTAGAAACTGTGTTCAGTGTCTCTGATGATCGAATGATGCTCGACACCAACGATTGCTCTGGAACTTGCTCAGAGGAAGAGGAAGAGGAAGAGGAGGACTCATGTCAGATGAAAATGCAGACTGGATCTTAAAAATTGGATGAACATGAGGAAGCATTTACTACTTCCTGTGGAAAAGTTGCAGATGGTTTACCAGCCAGTTTGCTTCTGTTTCCTTTCACTTTAGACCAAATCAAGGGAGACATGAATGACCTCTTCACTTTTTTAATGTTAAACCAAAACAAAAGATCAATATTTTAATGGGGTGATAATTTCTTAAAGGCGAAGAAGAGGATTTCTAAACTTAGTTTCTTCAATAACTCTTCTGCATGAGTGGTTTCATGAAGAAAAAAATCAGTTTTCACAGAATTTCACTGGTGAACTAATACAATTGAAGGTTTTACTGAGAGAATTCAAACATTTGAATTCAGAAGGTGAGATTTTTCCCTCAAAGTCTGACGTCAAAAAGAGGACATTTCTGTTTCCAGGACTTATTTCTTCTCGTCTTCCATCCTTACAAGTAACCTTCTGTCCTTTCTTTGCTGCATTCGCTCCTTTAAGGAGGGATTAGTTACAGAACCAGATCTCAGATCTTTCACAAAGAACCTGAAGGCTCCAAGAAGTCAAAATCCCATTGAATTCTAGAGCAAAATCAACAGCTATTCTTAGTCAAAATAAACATTTTTATTAGCTCTTTTTTAAGAATGGTCTCAATAATCTTTATTTATTTCATGACTATTTCTTTATTGTAATTTAATAAAGTTATAAGCTGATCAATCTGATGCTTCAATACTGTTAGCTCCTTGAGAATGTAATTTTATAAACATTTCAATGTACACTTTAAATCTAACTATTTTTTTTGATTCTTCATATGTTTTTATCCTCTTTCTGTATAGCACTTTGGGTCTGTATGAGCAATTTAAGTGCTTTATAAATAAAGATTATTATTATTATTATTATTATTCACCCAAAACAGTAGACTAAGTTTGTATAATCTGCGTTCAGGCCTTCCAACACGTACACCTCTGATTGGTGAGAGTGGTTACAATAGAAACATTGACCGACTTGTTCCAACATGGCGGTGTCTGTAAAATGGCCGCTGAAGTGACTTATTTTGGCTGGAGCTGGAAGTAAAGCATTTTCTATTGATGATGTCACACTCACTCAGTCCAGTTCCCACATAAGACAAAGAGTGATAAGCCATGTGGGCGGGGCAAGTGTAAAATGATGACCTCCGTGGTAGAAATAATTTTCATCTGAAGATCAGTTCAACTTCAGAGCTTCATGAAGCAGTAAAAGGGAACGTTCTCCTTTAGGATTTTAGGGTACGTCATTAAACCAGCCATGCTCCAAACCATCACACTGCCACCACTGTTTTGATGTCCTACTTCAGCTGGACTCCTTCTAGAACATTCCTCTTCATCTCATTATTCTAATTACTAATTCTCCATGAACTCTTCCACAAATCCACGTTTGTCCTAAAATCTGATAGATGGATCATGAATTTTGACCTGAAATAGATCAGGTGAGGCCTGACCTTCTGTCCACCTGATTCTGGTTGGTTCCTCGTTGGGTTCTTGGACTCATTTTGCTTTCACCTCTAATCTTCAAAAGCAAAATATTGAAACGATCAGGAGGACTCCTCCCTGGAGACACTGAACCAGAAATGATGGAAGAACCTGTAAAGTTCAGCCGTGAAGGAGCTTCTTAGCAGGAGCAGCTCCTCTCTGATGACAGCGGGACATCAGAACAGCCGGAGAACCCCCCTAAAGCATGCTGCTCCTCCACAAACCTGAACGTCTAACTCCTTCAGAAGGGCTGAGCAGGATTGCTATTTCTGACCATGTCTTCATGTTTTTAAGAACAGAAATGGACTTAAAGAGCAGAAATCTTCACATCAGTCATCAGATTTATTTCTGAATTCCTCTGGAGCTGCTGGACGGTGCAGCTGCTGGTGATGTCCTCCTCCTGTGGGCTTTAAAAAAGAAGAGTCTGTGAACCTCTGCTGGACCTCATCACACTTCAGTCTGTCCGGCGTCCTCCTGGAGCTGCTCCTCAGCTGTCGAACCTCCTCAGCCTCCTCCACCGCACCTCCTCATCCGTGGGCTCGTAGGGCACGTTGAAGCCGTACGGCGGCGGCGCTCCTCTCTGGTAGTTTTGTCCTGAAAAGGAGCTTTTAGGTCAGATCTGAGCGTCTGGACGAGACACTCGCCGCCCCTCCAGCTCCTCACCTCTGTCATTCAGACTGTTTCTAATGGCCGCCTCCAGCTGCTCCTCCTCCGTCAGCCCTCCCGTGTAGGACGCCGTGTAGGGCGGCGGGGGCTGGGGGTTTCCTGAGCGTCCCCCTGCGAAGCCGCTGTAACCTGCATTCACAGAACGAGGTCACTGACAGCTGGAGTTCATGTTCAAACGAGTCTCTGTGGATGAAACTAAAGCAGCAGAGATGGAGTCTGACCTCGAGTTTCACTGTAAACACATTCACCGTATTTTCACCACCACAGGGCGCACTGGGTGATAGGGCGCAGTTTGAGTTTTTGGTGCTTTTTCTGTATTTAACATACACATAAGGCGCACTTGACTATAAGGCGCGGGCATGGTAAAACTAAGGTTGGTCTGAAGTTTGATTCCAAGCAGAAACAGTTCTGATTTACGCGGCTCTTCGAAACCGAAACAAGCTGCTGCAAACGGAGCAGCAGTTCAGTAAAGGTCTGTTGGTCTTTGGACATGTCAATCATTTCTACTTCCTTAGGTACTGGGAAGTTTTAGCCAATCCCTTTACTAGGGCTGCCACGATTAGTCGACTAATCGATGACTAATCGACTATTAAAATAGTCGACAACTAATTTAATAGTCGATACTTTATATTGTATGAAGTCAGAGTGTAGTAAAGTTAAAAGTTATAATAGCATTCTGCCAGCTTTTTGGACTATTTTGGCATTTAATAAGTTTCTTTTGGCCTTTTAGCTAATATTTAATCTACATGCTAGCTGTTTTGGCTAACTTAGGGTTTCTTTTTTTAGTTTTTTAAGCTATTTTTAAGTTTAACTAATATTTCAGCGACATAGCTATTTTGGTTAATTTAGGATTTTTCTGTTTTTTTTTTAGGCTAATTTTGAGTTTAGCTAATATTTCAGCAGAATGCTAGCTATTTTGGTTAACTTTGGCTCTTTTTATTTTTTAGGCTAATTTAGCATTTAATTAATACTTCAGCTGGTTATCAACTTCAGCATCTTTACATCCAGTTTGCGCATGACCCGATTAGTCGACTAATCGGAAAAAATAATCGGTGATTAGTCGACGATTAAACTAATCGTTTGTGGCAGCCCTACCCTTTACTTGTCCTGCCATAGTGGGCGGGCTCATATAAAAACGCTGTTTAGGCGCGTGCTGCGTAGCGCTTGAAAGTCTGACTTCATTTCACAGCAGGTCAGAGTTCCACAGGTGCTGCATCACATCAGCCAATCAGGAACTCAACCTTCAGCACGGCTGTTTTCAGTGACCCGATCGGAATTAAAGTGCAATACGAATCCATTCCGACTTTCTTTGTCCTGTTGGTGCGGCGGCGGCTCTGTCTGCAGACCGCCTCCCTTCAGCGGGGTTTGCTCGCTCCACACGCCGGGGGAGAGAGAGGTGCTGCAGCGAGCGGGCAGGGCGGGGAACCTGCTTAAATCTCCTGATCTGTGATGTTTGATCTATTTTATTATAAATTAAAAAAAACGTCTCTTATGTTCCTCGTCTCGGGTTAACGCGGGACAGCCTTCATCACAGAAACAGCTGAAGCCCCCCCCCCCGGTCCCGGCCAGACGAATGATTAGCGAGTAAGAATGGGGAGGGACTTATAGTGGTTATAGGAAGGAGCGGGACGGGACGCTGAGCCGGCAGAGGAATCAAACTCAGCACATCATGGTGGAAAAAACACAATTAATGTTTTCCTATTTCTGTTATATTATGGTGGTTGGAACTGCCTAAAACCAACGAATCGGTGCTGCCTGCTGGAGGACGCGCTCAGCCGACAGACGGACAGCGGACCGCGGGTCCGCCGCCCGCCGATGGCTACACGCGCGAACACGGAGTGTATTTTCCCTGTTCTCCGCATTGAGGAAGTGAAAGTTTCCTCGTGCGCTCCTCAACCTGCTCCACTGACAGGCAGAGCGGCCGCGAGCAAAAAGATCCGAGCTAAAGTACCGATCCATATGCAGACAGAACCCTGCTTTTAATGGAACATGGTTTGTGAGAGCGGTAACAGCAGGAACCGGTCCAAACAGGAAAGTGAGGGAAAAAAAAAACAATGATCATATAAAATTAACTGACTGAAAGTTCACAGGTTGCCTCAATAATAACAAATTATCCGACATAAAATGTAAAATTAATTAGAACTAATTTGAACAATGGGATTTATTTTATTTCTGCTTGTGGGGAGAAGCGAGGAAGCACGGCAGACGCGCTCCCTCGCTTCTCCCCACACTTCACCATTCAACGTTCTAATGTAATCCGCCTTACAAAAAAAAAACAATACAATAGGCGCATCGCTCTGTAAGGTGTGCCGCACATTTTGAAGAAAATTTTAGACTTTTAAGTGCGCCTTATGGTCCTGAAAATACGGTAGTTTTCTTACATTCAGGTTAATCAGTTTCCCTCTTTTCTGGAACAATCCATTCTGCATACGATGAAAGACAATCTAAACTCTTAGTTTCTGTAAAAACGTTTTTCAACACATTGACTAGTGATGATCTGCAGGTTCTGGTGCCATACCTGAGCCGCTGAAGGCCGGGCCGGCAGGAGAACTTTGTCCACTCGTCTTCACAAACTCTGCAGGACAAACGCAAAAAAAAAAAAGTTTCACTTCAATTAAACTGTTGCTTCTGGGATTTAAGATTCTTTAAGATATATAAGAAAAATAAAATAAAATGAGGTGAGATTTCTTGCGCCCCGGCACCTAAAAGTTCCTTAACAAACTTCAGTGCATCACCTGCGAAAACTTGGATTCATCAAATCAAACGGATTTTACTTAAAGCAAAATTACTTTTAAATCAGATATTCCACATTCAGCAAACTTCACACTTTAAAAGACGTACACTTCCTTTCTCTTATGTTTTGTGACTCCTTAAATAAAAACTTAATTCATTTTTAAAAAAAAAGCTCCAGTCCGTCTGATTTAAAAGTGTTTCTGTTTTTTCTTTTCTCAAACATTCATTAATATTGAAACAAGACAAAAATATGTATTGATTTCCTGAGTTTCTCCTATTAAGAACAGCAAAGCTTAATGTTTGAAACAGCTTTCAAAAGCCGAGCTTCGGTTGGAGCTGAAAGTCTTCAGGGTTTGTACTTTTGGACTTCAGTCTGGAGCCTTTGGAAAGTAAAACCTCAAACACTCAGTGGATGTTTTAAAAGGAAAAGCCTCAAACTCTGAGTGCAGGCGGTCGTGTTTGTGCTTTCATCCGATCGAGCAGGAACAGCTGAGGATCAACAGAAGAACCTGGATCAGCTTCTTCTACAAATGATGCTGCTTTCTTTCAGGTTGTCAGAAAAAAAATAACACGCTTGAAGGAAATTTCATTTCACTTTTCCCTAAAAAAAATGTTGTTTCTGTCGTCTTATAAGTTGTTTTAAAACTAGGGGTGTGCCAAAATATCGATATTGCGATGTATCGCGATATTTAGTCCTGCGGTCGATTCTCGATGGGTTCTCACCAAGTATCGATATTATATTTTCATTTGAAGAGGCTGTTGCGTCTGAGTCGCGGACCGGAACTAATGCGCAGTTACTCGCGTTGCGTCGGACTTATTTTCCCGACGCACGGACCCCCGGAAAAAAACACCGGCGAGATACAGGCTCGGTATTGCGTGTATAAATCATGTCTACCTGTTCTCAATTATCATCCCTCTGTAGAAGAGTCAGCCGGTAAGAAGTGAGTTTGTCTGAGCGCTAGAATGACTGCGATCGTTTATTTCCTGTTTGATCGGCGCGCTGTGGGAACGAGGCGCGTGCTTCATAGTTGTTTGTGTGTACTTCAGGTACCGGTCGGAATTTTCGCTTTCATGCACTGATATTTAACCTGCTGGTGTACGGTGTAACTTTGGTAAATTTATGGTGTAAGGTTTCAAATGAATGTAATTACTTTTTGCTAAGGTTAACTTAAAGTCATTCTTAAATAAAAAAAATGCAGATTTAATGTGTTAACTTAAAAAAAATGTAATTAAAATAAAGTACATGAATTCACTGTAAAATAGGGAAGTTGCTAGTTAATTGAAGCACTTAAAATTGTATAAATTTTTATAAATTAAAGTTATTTATTTGTAATTTGTAATAGAATTCGAATTTTAAAATATATATTACCATTATTATGAGTGTTTTACCCGTTTTTACCTTTTTACCTGACTATTGGAGAAATAATCTCAGTGTCAGTCTGAGTAAATCAGACTTTCATTTTGAATGCTCAGCCCTTTTCAAATGTGGAAAAAGTACACAAAAAAATTAGGTAAAACTTGACAGAGGATGTAAAACTTTATATTCATCATCCTTTGGTGTGACGTTCCTTTGGAGGTAGATAGCTGTCACCAATTTGAATTATTTAATTTTTGTTCTGTTGCTAACAGTATTTCTGTGGCACTGCTGATCATGTTTACTATTGTTAATATTGAATTTTACAAATAATTCCAATTCAATGGGTGGTAAGTTATAGTATCAGTGATTTTAAGCAACGTTAAACAAAAGTGTCTATAATTTGTTGCACAAAATAAGACATAAGTTGTTTATTATGATTGTGTTTAAGCTAAAAAAAATAAAATGGGGATATTTCCCCCCAAAAAAGTGTTCTTCTATACATTATTAGTTATTAGAGAGGATTTTTACCAACTATCGCAGTATCGCGATATTATCGATATCGTGAGCCATGTATCGCGTATCGTATCGCATCGTGAGGTACCCAGGGATTCCCAGCCCTAGTTAAAACTCGATAATGTTTCAACACAACATCAATGAAGCGGAAACTTTGATTTAAGGTTTCAGGTCAATAATTCGGATGCATTGATCTACTGGAAAACTCAAAGTTCATTTCCTCCACAGAAAGACCAAACCCATCAGTTTACAACCATCAGCGTGCCCCGCCCCCCAAAGGAAGGACTGTTGAACTCCAGTTCCTCCACAGTCTACAGCTCGTTTGAGAAGTTGAGAAAAAGGAAATCAAACCTGCGCATTTCTTCATGAGGGTCTTCAGCGGTCCGGCCGTGTAGAGCAAACCCACCAGAATTCCTGCCAGGTGACCAACAAAAGAGGTTCTGCAAAGGCAGGACAAGGAGGACTTTAACACAATGCTGCCACCTGGTGGACACAGCGAGACATTTTGTGTCTTCCTTTCAGGGCGGGGGTCTATGGAGGAGGTGTAGGATCCAGGTAACTCACCCGGGGGAAGTGATGTGGATCAGCACCAGCTCCACCCAGCTGACGTAGCGGTTGGAGACGGGGAAGCCCATGACGTAGGTCACTCCTCCAGGATGGTAATGGTTACTGAGAACCTTCAGAGCAAATAGGACGCCTGCAAACACATTGATGCAAAGTTAGAGAGTTTACAGTAACTTTATTTAACACTGGAGGGGGCGGGGCTTTCTCAACAACTAGACTACAGACGGCGCCCTTCAGCCTTCGACCTTTGAAATTCATTTATGGTTACAATTTAGTTGCATTCTCTGCTCTTATTTAGGTAAGAGTGGATTTTTTTTTGAATATTTTTATTTCTTTTTTCTTACTTTTGTAATAATATTTGTTATGATAATAAAGTAAGCAATTATCTTAAACTGAATTAGATATGTGGCCAAAACCACACCGTCTGTTATGAGAAAGTGTGTTTCTGAAACACTAAGCTTCTTTTCAGTTATCTTCAACCATTCAACTAAATTTACTTTCAGAATGTAGTTTATCTTAAGTGTTGGTAAATGTAGCCGTTAGCATTTCTCACTACATTCAGTGAAGCTTTTGTTGAACTTTAAAATTCCTGTAAGCCACAAATTCTACGCTTTATTTTAGTCTTTAGCTTGAAGAGTTGCATGTGAAATGAGTTTTTATCTCCACCCTCCTCCTGATCTGAAGGAATTTACGCATTATTTTAACTTTTTTAAGCTAACTTACACATTTTTAGAGTTCATAACACATTCAGTTTGGTTTATGTGTTTGCAGAATCAACAAAAAGCAAAATAAGCTTATTTGTTTTAGCTTTATAATTTTTCTTAATTTTTATTTAATGTTTATCAGAGAAACATTTCCTAACAAGATTCTCTTTAAATTACATTTGGTTTTGGTAATTTACTATGGAGAGTAAATGCTCATTTTAAGTTTCTTTCAGTGATATTTAACTTCTAAATTCAATTTCAAAGTTGCTAATTTAGCAATTAGCAAGTTGAAAATAGAGCAAATATATATACACACACACACACACACAGATATATATATATCAAACTCTAGGATGATTAGTCATTACTTCATTGTAAAATAAAGTTAAAAATAAAGAACTGCACTTACATCTTTCAAATATTAATACATCCTCACACACAAACTTGGTGTTTATGACGCCTTCAAAATAAATCAACTTAATTCTCAACATCGTCTGTGTCTTCCAGGCATTGACTGTATATGAGATCTACAGGTGTATAGTCAATACTTCCACGTAGCGATGAGGCTAACATTTGTGGACATAAGCTCCTCCCACGTGTGGCAGGTCATCAAGTTTATTAACACATTTTTGGACAAGCAATTCGCATTTATTGTGCACGCAGCATAAATGACATCATTGTATTTACTCTTAATCACAAATAGATATATTTGTATTTATACAGACAATAGGACGACATGGAATCCATTTATGCTCCATCAAGTAGATTTTAACTGATCTCTTGTGAGTGTGAAGAACGGATTCAGCTTGTAATATTTTAGTTTTCAGCTTGAAAGTTTTCATCATACACACTTTCACGTTTTTAATTGTTGTATTAATTGAAATTCTTAGAGCAATTTTCAGTAAAGTAGGCTTTTTTAAAGAAATGATAATTGTCTTTTTTTGTTTTTAACAAACTATTTACAATTAAAACTGTTTCTGAGTATTTCTGAATTCAAATCACGTTGGATCCGAAAACCAGATGCTAAAAAAACTCTCTGAGCCACCAGTACCGCCCACAAGCCAGAATTGTACATCTAATAAACTGGGAAATATTTTACAAGAAAAAGAAAAATACATGTGGTTGGAGTGGAACTTTAAGCACTTGATATAAACATAAAACACTCAGGACCCACTCTGGAAGAAAAATAAAGTGTATTTGGTGTTTTTAACGGATTCTTGTGGCATTTTTTTGATAATAGATGACATAGATAAAGAAAATGAAACTTAAAATTATACGTCTGAGTTGTTTTTCTTTATTCGGGAAAAAGAGTCGGATTGGACTTACTCTGCGCCGCCATTTAAAAGACCACTGGGAACAGTTTAAATATAGATCAAAAGAAGTCCAAACATGTTTTTTAATTTTCCTGTTTATTCTTTTGTTGACCTGTTCATCTGATGTCAGTAAAAGAATTTCTGTGACTTCTGTAAAAGTGGTACCTGAGAAACCAACAGCGCACGCCGCGCTGTGGGACGGGTCCTGGGTCAGCTCCGTCAGCAGCCCCTCCAGCACCAGATAAACGCATCCGGTGAGCAGAGAGAAGACGGACAGCAGGTAGAGGAACCACGCTCCCCCCAGCCGCCGCTCCAGCCGGATCCCCTTCCAGAGGAAGGACACCATGTTGAAGTAAAGGTGCAGGTCGTCGGCGTGGTGCACGGGGGACAGCAGGAGCCGGCGCCAGTCTTTATAGCGATACGCTTGATGAACGCTGATGCAGGTCTGAGGAGCAACACGAGGGTCAGCATGGAAACTGAGCAGTTAGAACAGTCGGGGGCTTACCTTCATGAGGGGGGCCGCAGGGAATAGGTAAAGGTACACGTTGAGGACCATGACGGCCAGAGTGACGGGGGGGATCTTGTCCAGGCCCACCTGGAACACCTGAGAGGCCAGGAGCAGCAGCCCCAGGTGGGACCTCCTCTCTCGGCCTCGCATTCTGAACACAGGAAGTGGCCACAGAGTAAGAACCTTTACAGCAGCAATTTGACAGAAAAGAACTCAGAGGAAACATCATGAATCCATTTCAGTTCTGTTCTTTAAAGACCCTCTCTGATCATCTTTGATCCATTTCCACAGCATTCCAGTGGGCTTTTGATTATACTGATTTTAGACCAAATAAAAACTAGAATAGTTTTTCTAAAACATGCTAGATTTCTTTTATTTTAGTTAAAAAGAGCGCGGTAAATATGCATTCTTGAACACACTTTCAGCATATGGTGTTCACAGTAGGGCTGCCACAAACGATTATTCTAATAGTCGACTAATCACCGATTATTTTTCCCGATTATTCGACTAATCGGTTCATTGGCAAAGTGGATGTAAAGATGCTGAAGTTGATAACCAGCTAAAATATTAGTTAAATGCCAAAATAGCCAAAAAATAAAAAGAGCCAAAGTTAGCCAAAAATAGCTAGCATGCTGCTGAAATATTAGCTAAATTAATCTGAAAAATCCTAAATTAGCCAAAACAACAAGTATATAGCTGAAATATAAGATCAACTCAAAAACTGAGTTAAAAAAAGGCTTAAGTTTGCCAAAACAGCTAGCATGTAACAAAAACCTTAATAAATGCCAAAATATTCCAAAAAGCTAACAGAACGCTATTATAACTTTCAACTTTACTATCAATCTGACTTCATACAATATAAAGTAACGACTAATCGACTATTAAAATAGTCGTCGATTATTTTAATAGTCGATTAGTCGACTAATCGTGGCAGCCCTAGTTCACAGTGGACAAGCAGGAAGGGGCTTCTTCTTTTTCTTACTGTTATCTACCGCACGTCCACCACCTTTAGTAGGAAGAGACTTGATGAATCCTGCTTTTGTATCCCTCAGCTCTATTTTGACGTATGTAAGACTTGGTGTCACTATTCCGGCCAGTCTTAAACCGCAAATATTAATTTCTCCTTTATGATCAATTCTCAAACAGTTAGTACCTGGATGAATGAAGAGACACCATTTGACCAAATCTTAGAGCCTGATTGGTCAAAATTTGACCCTTTTTTTTACTTTCAACACGTATTCAGTGGCTGTACGGTTCATACGAGAGCCTAAAAAGATGGTAATAATTTGCGTAGTGATGCATGAATGCGAGAGTTTTGAAAACTGAAACTTTTCACAGGAAGTGATCGCTTTAATGGCCAGTATGAACGTAGCAACAAACCCCAAAACTAACATTACTGGTGCAACAAAAGCATTATATAAGAGCTATTGAGCTGTTTGGACCCAGATGCCATCTCAGACCAGGAAAAGAAGACATACATGGATCTAGTCGTCTACAAATGGATACATCAAAATCAAATGATATTTTTTGTCTGCTCCAGATTCACAATGAATAAAGAAATACTCAGACGTGCAATTTAATTTTTCTAAAAAAATGTCTTCTATCATCAGACAAATGCAAGTAAAGTCTTCATATGTCTGCTCTGTTTTTATTTATACCTCTCTACTTATCTGTTGACGTCAGCCAGGGGGCGGAGCTTCCTGTGCTGTGAGGTCAAATTTAGTCCAGGTTTCACTTAAGCACAAAGCATTGCTTCTTGTTTTGTTCATTTAACATAAAAATACACTTCTTTCTGTACTTTTATAAAATGATTAAGAAATAATTTAAAAAAAAAAACATTTAGAAAGTTTTGACTTGTTATCCATAAAGTTCAGTAAAATCATGTCAAATCTGTTCCAGTGGATCCATTGTTTCTGCTCCTGGACTGTTTAGTTACATTTTCATTACTTTTTAGTTAATTAAACATTAATAAAGTCATAAAATCAGATATTTTGACCATTCCCGTTTAAAAAATGTCAAATCATTTTTGATAAACTTCAAAAGCAGACCAGCAATAATAAAACAAAAGTGTAAATTTGTTTTCTCAATCAAACAAACAATAGACTTTAACAAATATAGCAGTCATGCTATAAATGAACTTACTTTGTGAAGAATATCGACGTCAAAAAAGTTACTTTCTCTTCAGTCTCCGCCTTGTGGCTCTTCCTCGTCTCGAGCTATGCTAAGCTAATGCTAAAGGCGCCGCGAGCTCACCGTCAAATCTGGTAAATCTGCGTGCAAATGTCTCCGGTAAATATTTCTGTTCTCATTGAGTGACGGTGGTGCCGGTGCCGGTGCCGGTCGTCTTAAGCAGACGTCAGCAGATGATTTCAACGCGTTTCATCACTACAGACGCCCGCGAGGCGACGAGGAGAAGCTTCCGGGGGTGTCACGTGACAATAACAAAGCGACGGGATGAAGGAAAACGCGCTGAAAATATAGTTTTTATATTTTTGCCAATGAAATAGGCTAAAAGTTGTGTGGAAAAAAAACACATTTACCAGGTTTGTCAAGTTTTGCGGCGCAAAAATATTATTTTTAAGCGATTATCAAGCAATTATTTGATGTTTTAGAAATCATATTAAATTATGTAAATTTCAGCTTAGAGTTTAATTTTAAAACTAAAAAATTTAAATGCAGTTTTTTAAAAAACTCTAGTTGAAAACTAACTTTTGTTCTCGTAGTGGTACAAATATCATTTTAAAGAATGAAGGCGGAAAAAAAAATCATTTCTCCAAGTGGGGGCGCTGTTTTGCCTTTATTTTTCTTAAAGAACTTTGCCAAAAAAAAAAAAAAAAAATGAAATGTGAAATCCACCAGATTTCTTGGTAAATTTAACTCGAAAAAGAAACATATTTTAATATATTGTCAGTTTCAATTGTTAAATGAGAAATACATTTTATTTAAATTATAATGCAAAAGAAAAAAGTTAAAATGCAATAGATGGGGCTGTTTTTTTTCTTCTTTTTCAATTTATAACATGTAAGATTGAATTATTTTATTATATTGAAATCTAACTTGAAAAAGGCATTTTCTAACGTCTAGATTTAAAAGTAGAGTCCATTTTGAGTTGTATACTTTTGTATTCTGAAAGATGAAAGCAGAATTTCTCTTTAAATCGTTGCAGGTTACATTCATTTATAAACAGGGAAAATTATAAGTCAGTTTTGTAGAACATTTAATTTGAATGACTTTGCAATTAGATATTGATTTACAAACCTAAGATTTTTTAATGTAAATAAATGTATGCATATATTCAGTATATATGCCCATGTATTAGCAATAAAAATGATTTCACTCAATTATTTATGGTATTTCTGTGGTATTTTAAAGGCCTAATTTATTATTATTAAGCTAATCTTGCAGACAGTTTTTGCTTTACAATATTTTACATGTGAAATGTAAAAATGTTAAACAACCTCATTATGATTATTTATGAAAGAAACCATAAAAGTTTCACTGCGATACGTGGCCTTCATGAAACACTGGTCTGTTGAGAAATAACAGTTATGACTCGTTCTATCTGTCAGAATAGCCATTTTTGGTCTGATACCTTCTCTACATTTTCTTTTTGATCCTATTTTTTTTAAATATATTTTTTTCTTCATCGTAAGTTATTCAAGTTATAAACTGACCAATCAGATGCCTCAGTAAACACATGTGATGGTTGCTGGCCCCACCTCGAGTGTTGGATTGTCGCAGGCCCGCTTTCAGTGGAAGGAGTGTGGACTTCAAAGAAGCTCACTTATGATTGGGGACTGTAGTTCCCATAAAACGTGACTCAGACCAAATTGGACCAATCACTCTAGAGAGGTTCCAAAATGGCGTTGCCAGACGAAGAAGCAATAGTGATGAATTTGGCCTAAATTTGCAGGATACAGAGGTAAAGTGTTTTCTATGGGTGACATCATACCTCACTTTCTCCATTGTTTCTACAGTCAATGGGAGGAGCTGGAAATGATGACATCCGAATGTCAAAGACTCTGCACCAGTCTTTGACTGGTTCCTAGTCTATGGACTGATCTGCCAGACGACCTGAAAGCCGCAGAGAGCATACATGCTTTTAAGAAAAAGCTCAAGACGCATCTTTTTAACCTGGCTTTTAGCTAATTTTGCTACTTTTATCTATCTGTTTATCTATTTTATCATGTTTTATGAATTTACACTAATTTATTAATAATTGATCTTAATATTCCTAATTTAATTGTTTTTGTTGTTAATTTCTTTATTACTTTTACTTTTTATTCTCATTTTAAAATGGTATTCATTTTTAAATTTCATATCTAGAGCTTCATCAATTGGGTCCTCTCTCTCTCTGGGTCAGCTGCGGTTCAGCCGTTGCAGCTCTGGATGGGGACCTGCATCACCAATGCCTAGCTGTGGTGAGGCGGGACCCCGCCTGTGATGCTGCATTTGGCTGGCTTTGCATCTGTTCATTGAGAGGGAGGTCCCAACTATTAGTTTCCAACAACTAATTTACGTGCTCAGCCTATTTTTCTATTTTCCTATTGTCTTATTTCTATCAGTTAGGGAGTGGGTGGTGAAAAAGGGGTGGTGGTATTGTGGGCTGAGCAGGGGGCTTTATTTTACGTTTAATTTTTACCTGTTTTTATATCATGTATACTGTTTTCCTTTTGTTGTAAAGCACTTTGTGTTATTTTTTATACGAAAAGTGCTATATAAATAAAGATTGATTTGATACACATGATCATTGACTCTACAAGAGAACTGGATTTCCTTGCGTTCCACTCAGGATTTAGGCTACTTTCTGGCTCCATGGAGCCAAAGTTCCATGGACTTCAATGGAGAAATAAACAATTATTACTCAGTCATTTTATTGGTTAAAATAACCATTCTAACTAGAATACTTTTTTCAAATGAAATCAAACTTTCTTCATACAAAACAGCTCGAAGCCCTTATTCACACTGGACTCAGCAGGTGCACCAAAGGCGTCAACTTTTATGTTAAGTCAACAAATCAGGACTCAGCTTTGGGCATGTGATGTTTTCAGTGACCAGATCACAAGAAAGAAAAGAAGACCAAAAGAAGTCATCCTCCCTGTCTGACTGCCGCCGCCTTTTTCATGTTTTCAACCACCAGATCCTGCAGACTACAAAAGGATCCATATTAGTGCTGTTCAAGTGTGTGCTCCTTGTGTTCAGCCTGACTGTTAGAAATGAGGAAACGAGACAATCAGAGTTCAGGTTGTGCGGTCATCCTACGGACGTCCTGCAGGCACTCATGCATTACATGCAGCAACTGTGCGCGGTCAGCAAGGGGCCAGTACTCACTCCTTAATAATGACCAGTGACAAGCACCATATGACAGTATCACCTGTACGTCACAAGTGTGTGTGTGACAATAGTATGTTCCATTTCCAGTCCTCAAGGGATGTCCCTTGAGGTGCACAGATCACAGTGAACGTCAGGTGCTGTGCAATTCTCTTGCAGGCAGATCGCCTGGATTGCGGTGCATGCTGGGTAGTTTCTTGTACTGACGTCACATGTGCGCCGTCGTGAAGTATCGCGAGAAAGGGGCGGGTTCAAGGCGCCTTCCTAAGCCAGCGCAGCCAGAAAATAGGTACTGCGCTGGCTTCAAGCCGCCTTGATGACTACAAAACAATGCATTGTGGGAAACGGTGTCCTGAATGTTCTTTTAGTTCGACGTGAAATAACTGGTGCGAAATGAAGGAAATGGGTTTATTTTTTAACTCTTTCTGGAAGGTAGTGAATCACTGATGACAAATAAACAAGATTTTAAATAATCTGTGGTTATTTGTGTTATTGTTACCTCTAAAACTAACTTGAATTTCTATTTTATCTGTTTATCTGGGACAGTGCACATGAAATGAATCCTGCAGCTATTTTTCTATCTGCTTTACTCTGAAAGATGTTAAAAAACACAATAAAAGACATAACAGCACAGATCATACTAGGAGGAGTGGCGTATTAAAATTCAGCCGAATGTTGAGGACAAACCCCAACTCCTCGTTCTCGTACAGTCTCGTCGTTCACCTTCATCTCAGGCGCCATTTTCCGCCCCCTCCTGCAGCAGCTTGGTCTCGCCGACGATGCAGGCGAGGCGCTAGGGGATCTCAAACATGCCTAATTTCTGAACTCTGGTGAAGCTTCACATCTCATCAGCCAATCAAGAACTCAGCTTTGGTAGTGACGTGTTGATGATGTCATCAATCCACCAATATGGAGGAGATGTTTGTTCTCCTCATGAACTGTATTATATTTTTCTTATTTGACAATAATAAAATATCCTCTAAAGGTTATTTTTTTTAAGAGGGCACTAACTAAAGTTTTAAGCCAAAGCTGAAAAAAAAAATTGCTCAGCTGAATACCTAATTGTTACCAAATATCAAATACGGGAGTTAAGTTTTCGTATTTTTTTTATTACTGCTTGCATAACCAGGAATACATTTTTCACGTTTTTCAAATAAAGTAAATGTTTACTTCACATCCTTCTATGATTCCAGTTACCTTTCCAGTATGTCAGTATGTCAGTGTTTTCATTCATTTCAGGCTAGACTGAAATAATGGATTATTTCTTTGTATTTTAAATATTAGTTTTTCGTTTCTCTCCCACTTTTCTTCCAGTCCACCGTTTACAGTTTTAATTCACACTTTTTGATTTTGCTGCAAAGCCTAATTTTACAAGGGGGCGGGGCATTGAGCTCATTGGCTATCAGGAAATGATTGCCATCTGCTGAAAGAGGTTATGGCAATGTACAATGTTTCAGCTCTGAAATAGAATCTATTTATAGCGCCGCCGGTGTCATTTTGTGATGTTTTGTGGATTTTCTTCAGCATGACTGAATCACTGTGTTCTTTTACCGATTGGCTGTTGATCTTGTCGATCTCTTTTGGAATATGTTCGTTGTGGAGCAGGTGCAGCTCACCAAATGTAAATAAATCATCTTTACGGTCAGATCTTGGTTTTCACTATATAAAACTGGGTTTTTTTTTCAATGAGGGTTTGAACTTTGGGACCTTGTGCACAATTTTGTTTAGAGCAACTGTCTCATTTTGGTCGTTCCCACCAACCTAAACTGAACTGGAGCTAAACAGAAAATGAGGTAAAAATCTGGAAGTCATTCTGTTAACAGAACTAAAACTGAAGCTTTTCCTCTACCTGAACAGCTTTACCAGAAGAACAGAACTTCTGAGATGAACTGATACTTTTACAGTCGAGTAAAGCAGGTTCATGACCTTCACAGAGGAACTCTCTGCTCCACTCTGGAGCCTCTGTTTCTCCATAGAGCGCCCCCTGGAGGACTGATGGAGGCCCACAGTCCAGCTCCCTACAGACCACCTCTGCATCCTGCTGGTCAAAGTCATCTTCACACACTATGGACCAGGAGTTGTTAGACTTCACCTCCAGCCTGCCTGAACACTGATTGTCTCCGTTCACCAGCCTGATGGAGTCTGTGGATCCAGAGGAGAAGATCAAGACAGATGCTGGACTGTTCAGGAGCCAATCAGAACGGTTTTCATTTCCACCAAACTACTTCTGCATTTCTATGGGAGTTTCTCTCTCTGTCTGTTCCCTGCAAACATTTCAAAGTGGGCCCTGTTTGGTTTACTTGAGGGCTGAGTTGATGGGCCCCATCTATGTTTGCATGCAGCTCAGCATCAAAAGCCACGCCCACACAGAGGAGTACTTTTGGAAAAGGAGGCTTCAGATCAACATGAAAAATGCCTTTTTAAGACATTCAGGATGTGGAATTTTTCTTAAAAATTTCACAGTCCTAATTTAAACCCCACTGGGAACATTTAAAGAAAAAAGATGTCATAGGGAGACTTAAAGTGTAAAAGTTGAGCATAAGGAGCTGCAAATTTCCACATCACTGTTTAAAAAATATGTTTTTGTGGCCATTATGTGATTCATTGATCAAATGTAACTTTCAAATATTTACAATAACTGAGTTATAGTGAAGAATAAATATAGTGATTTGTTTTTCTACAACAGTTTCACCATCTTTTACTTTCATCAAATTCTTTTCAAAATAAAATTCAGCCTGTGTCAAACAAGAGCCTCTTGCTGCAGCAGAAATGCTTTAAAAAATATTAAAAAAAACCAAGACCAAACCCATGCTTTTTTTTCTGTAAAAACTTGAATTGATATTGTTTCTAACCTTTAAATATTATAAGGTATCAGAATAACCACTTACGATATTTAAAAAAAAGTCTTGGTTTCAAAGTCAGAGTGAAGTTCTGGTCAGATAAACAGTTTCCTCTTTAACCGTAAATCTTCACATCAGCGTTTATCTGGATTCTTCTGTTTTCTGCACATTTCATGTTTAAACTGATGTTGAACATTTTGTAGTTGATGGACACACTTCTGTGTTTTTTCAAGATAATTAAAATGAATAAATAATGTTTATGTAACTGAAACATGACAGAGGGAAGAATGTGAGTTAATTCTGTAGAAATGTCTTAATTTATCAAATAGAAGAATTCTGTTTTTACAGCCTTAAATTGTTCTCACTTGTTCAAAATCCTGTTATCTTCATACATCATGCATTTGTTGCGTCTAGACTGGATTACTGTAACTCTTTACTAATAGCCTGCCCAAAAAGTTCTTTAAAAAGTTTTCAACTCGTTCAGAATGCAGCAGCCAGATTGTTAGCAGGAACTAGCAGAAGAGAACACATCACTCCTGTGTTAGCTTCACTCCACTGGCTCCCAGTTGAATCCAGGATTAAGTTCAAAATCCTCCTGTTAACCTATAAGGCTCTGAATGGTGTGGCCCCATCCTATATTAAAGATCTCTTAGTTCCTTACCAACCAATCAGAACACTTCGTTCACAAAATGCAGGACTGCTTGTAGTTCCTAGAATCTCTAAAAGTCCAGTTGGAGGTAGAACCTTCATCCATCAAGCCCCTGTTCTCTGGAATAAGCTCCCAGCTCATGTCAGAGAGGCCAGCACAGTTTCTACCTTCAAAGTTAGCCTTAAAACATTCCTCTTTGGACAGGCGTTCTGCTAGATTTTCTATCATAGTTGTTCTCCACATCAGCTCTGGGGTTCTGTTCTCTGTTCTTATTTCTTCCTCTCTCTCCTACTCTTTATTATTCATTGTATTAAGTTCTCCATGCTTTTGTTGGTGCAGTTCGATTCACATGTTGTTCTTCTCTTTCTCTCCCCTCTGGGGAGCAGGAGTGATTTCAGATCCAGGTGGATCCCCCACGCTCCTGCTCCTGGTCGTGGACTGCACTTCTTCTTCGTCTGACTGAGGACTTCATCACCACTCATCCCTCAGCTCTATCTGCAGCTTTATCTGAATGAACTCTATTCAAATACGTAGTTGTAGAAGCTAATTTTCCCTTACCAGTTCTGCTATCGCCTGTTCGTCCTGGGATGGGATCTCTCCCTCATGTGGGAATCCATAAAGTTTCTTCGTTTTTCCTGATTCAGGTTTTTTGGGAGTTTTTCCTTACCGAGAGGGAGGGTCTAAGAGCAGGATAACCAGTTTATTTAGTCTGTTTAGTCTTTAGTGATCTTTCTTTCTTGTTTCATGACTATTTTTTGCAACTGTAAAATTACCTGCATGAAGCCCAATGAGGCAAAATTCTTTGTGATTTTGGGCTATATAAATAAAATTGAATTGAAATTGAATTGAATACAGAGAAGACGGGACTTCCTGAACCTAAATGGTTCCTTCCCCACTGCATCATGGGAAATGCAGTCACGCCCATAGGGTCTCCACCTGTAAAGAATAGAAGGAAGACATTCAGAGATGAAGGAGTGTTTCGTTGCTTTTGCTCTTCCAATCACCTCCAGGACCTTCAGCTGTGATTGGATGATGCTCTCTCTCAGGCATCCTGAGGCCTTTCACTATTTTATCACTACTATAACATATACTTACCAGGTTCAGTTCATTGTATATAATTTTTCTATATAATTTTTCTACATATTTTTTTAAAAACTTATGTTGTATTTTACATTATGTCTTGTATTTTTTTATGCTACTTCTTGCACTGGAACGGCTGCTGCAATTTCATTGTCCTTGTGATAATGACAATAAAGGTCTATCTATCTATCTATCTATTTTCCTTCAAAGCTTCACTAAGAAACTATAGTTTTACAGGAAACTCTGCAGCTTTGCTCTAAACTGCTGAAAGCAGCTGGACCGGATCCACGCCTCTACTGACCTCACAGTCTGCAGTTTGGAGTCTGGACTTTCCACCAGATCCTGAAGCTGATGAAGATTGGAGTCCTGAAAGTCAACAACTGTCTTCAGGTCCAGTCCTGTCAGATGGGACGGGTTGGACTTCAGAGCTGAGACCAGAGCTTCACAAATGATCTTTGTCAAGCAACACCACTTCAACCTGAATCCAGAATGAACAGGTAGATGTCAGTGATGCAGTCTGCTCTGTGTGCAGACAAACATTTGACAAAGAAGAAAGAGAGTTTCGGAGATGACGATGGCGCCAGTGTACATGGCTGTTCGTCTGTCGCTTCTGGGGTATTTTCTGTTTTTTACGTTTTCGTGTATCAGCATCCCACAAACCGAGTCTCTGCTGGTTTATAACCGTCAAGCCCTCCTAAATCTTCAACCAGATGCCAGATCTGTAATTTTATCTGGTCAAAATGGACAGATACCTGTTCCACCTGTGCTGTCAGAGATTACGACTCACCTGTTCCGGGCGTCGGCTCTTCTTCCCCGGTGGAAACGCCGGCGCGGCAAGCGCGGTGGTCGGATGAGCAGGTTAAAGATCTCCCTGGCACGCTCCTCCATATCCCTGACAGAATCTGGAATGCTCGTGCCATGGCGCTCACTGGATCCACCAGCGATGCGCCTAACACCTCTCGTTGGCTTTGACGGTGACGTTCCGCCCCGATGGATCCTACTCCTCAACTCCTCCACTGTTGTTTGGGGTTCCACAGGGCTCTATTCTAGGACCACTTTTATACCTCCTTCCTCTGGGTGCCATCCTGAGAAAACACGGAGCCTCCTTTCATTGTTATGCTGATGATAGTCAGATTTATCTTCCAATAAAGAAAGGAGACTCCGTTACACCATTACCGTCTTGTCTTCAAGACGTCAAAGGCTGGATGGCCCTCAGCTTTTTAAGTTTTAATGACAAGAAAACGGAAGTGATGGCGTTTGGTCTTAGCAGCTCCTGTGACCCCTCCTCAGTGGAACTTGGTCTTTTGCTCCATATTTTAAACAGTATGTGTCTAACTTGGGTTTTAAGATGGACAGTGATTTTAAACTTGACTGTCAAATAAGCTCAGTGGTAAAATCCAGCTTCTTTTATCTGAGGCAGTTGGTGAAGGTGAAACTATTTTTATCCAAACATAATTTTGAGACAGTAATCCCTGCTTTCATTACATCTAGGCTGGATTACTGTAACTCTCTTTACTTTGGAGCTAGCTAGTCGACCCTCTCACGTCTCCAGCTGGTCCAGAACGCTGCTGCTCGGGTTCTGGTTGGAGCGCGTAAGAGGGACCACATCTCCCCCATCCTGGCTGCCCTCCACTGGCTGCCTGTGAATTTTAGAATTCATTTTAAGATTATTTTATTTGTTTTTAAATCTTTAAACAACTGTGCACCTCCGTACCTCTCTGAGCTTCTCTGTCCTTACACCCCGACCCGGAGCATCAGGTCAGCTGATCAGCTTCTCCTGGAGGTACCGAGGTCTAAGAGGAAGTTCAGAGGGGAACGAGCGTTTTCAATCTGTGCACCGAAGCTGCAGAACGCTTTACCGCTGAGCATTCGGCAGGCATCCTCACTGCCCATTTTTAAAACACTTCTTAAAACCCATTTTTCCGCTAGAGTTTTGACACTGTATGAGACTCTGCTCTGCTGGTGTGTTTTACTGTTCGACTGTTTTATCTTCGTTTTTATCTGGTGTTTTTATGCTTTTATGTAACTTATTTAAACGTTTTATTTTTAACTGTAAAGATTTTTAATATCTTAACTATTGTTTTTATTGTTCTTTGGACTTTTAATGTACAGCGCCTTGTTTGGCCAAAGGTCATTTGAAGGCGCTATAAAAATTAATAAACTTAAATTTAAAGAAAACACAAAGATAGTTCTCTCTGAACATGAAACACTGCAGCAGCTCAGTCAGAAAACTGACCTCAAGGTGTTCAGTCTGCAGTCAGGACTCTCCAGAAAACCACAGAGAAGCTGAACTCCTGAGTCCAACAGGTCTTTGTCACTCAGATCCAGTTCTCTTAGATGGGACGGGTTGGATTTCAGAGCTGAGGTCAGAGCAGCACAGCTGAATTCTGACAAGAGGAGTTGGAAGCGCTCTTATCTGGAAATATTCTTATTTGTAACGCAATAAGAGTTTTAAAAACGCTTATTTAGACCTATTTCCTATTAACTATTCGGAATATATTTTTAAGAAAGTAGGAAAATCTCAAGTTTTACCGGATATTATTCACAATCGAAATTTGAAACAACTGACAAGAAAACTATGATGAACGAGCATTCTAGTAGTACGTGAACGCATCCCTCACGGACAAATTTGTGAGACGTGAAAAGAATCACGATAGATTCGTGCGTAACTGATTTGTTGTGTGTGCGTAAGAGGTGATTCGTCAATATTTTTTAAAGATTTTTTTGTATGTAAGTAGTTTCAACATGTTGTAATTTTAATTTTTGCATGTGTAAATTGTATTTTGTATTTTTGTTTATTTTGTAATTTTTTTCAATTTTGCACAAAACGTATAAGATGAGTTACAAATCAAGAATACACATGCACAAATCCAAATCTATGCATTAATCAAGAATACACACGCACAGATCAGAGCGAGTGTATTTTCTCTCCATTCTGTTCAGTTGTATAAAGTCAAACACTAATGTGAGAGTCTATGTGTGGCTGTTTGTGTTGGCTGGAGACATTGAGGCAATCCAGGGTTTATCTTCAATTAGTTTGTTAAGAAAAGAAGAATAGTTGAAAAATTACATTTTGAAACACAAATGAAAAACATCAAAAATAATTGTAAAAGATATAAAAATGCAGGAGCTCAGAAACAGAGGGAGATTTTGTGTGAAATGTTTAATTTCTTTTTTCTTGAAACTTTCAGCTTAGAAATTTTAGCCAAAGTCTGCTAAGAGTAAATTAGAGTGTGAAGATGTCAAACAGAAACACAAACTTTGTAAAAATTAAAGACATTTATGGAGCAAAAAAGAACAAAGATTAAACTCTTGAGTATAAGTAGACATTTGGTTTTTTCTGTCATTTGACAATAATTCACTAAAAGACAAACAGAAGAAGATAAACACTTGATAATATTTCATCATATTTTAAAGAGATCAAGCACAAGAAAACAAAAACGTAATATAAAAATACAGTTTTTTAAATATTTACAAATCAACTTCCTGAATGTTTGAGGAGGATTTTTGATTGTTTGGAAGGTCCAGCTCTTTATAGACCTACAGAAGATTTCAAACCAGGAGAAATGTTTCTATGTGGAAATCTGAATCAAATTAAAGACAGACTGACATTTCAGAGTGACTCCTCTCATTTGTTACTCAAATATACGGCAGAACAATCAAACTGTCCAAATAATCCTGGAGCTCCATCAGTCGGTGTGTATAAAGACGTTCAGATGTTTTTCAAGAACATTTTACTGCAGACTGCATTTTCCAGATCAGAAATACTTTGTTTTTTAACAGACTAACATTTACATTTTTTCTACCTGTAATCAAATGATAATTGTCTCCACTTCAGAAACCTCATTTCCTGAAATGCTGAGTGTGTGTTTTCAGTTCTCCTGCAGTCTCCTCCTCTCTCTCAGCCTCAGAGCTGGACCATCATCAACAGGACGGTTTCTCTTGGGTTCCTGCATCCGCCTGCTCTTGGTCTGAAAAGACGCGTTTCATAGTTACAACAGGAAGTGGGGTAACAACGATGACGAGGAGGAAGGCTGTAGTACCTTAAAGTAGACGTAGAGGGCAGATGTTGAAACCACCATGATCAGCAGGACCACAACATGTCTGATGATGAATTCAGTCAGAGAAACGGAAACTGAAAACAACACAAACTACATTCATTATTCAAAGTGGTTTCATGTCAAAACTAAACTGTTGTTGTGATGTTGAACCTCAAAATGAAGCATTTTCATCAGAGAAACTAGAACGATGGTGAATGAAGTGGTTTCTGTCAATTCAAATACCTAAAACAGTCAGACTCAGCTGCTGGCTTTGGAGCCTCAGGTTTTGAGAGTTGATGTGGACGTGGTGAACACACATGTAATCTCCTTGGTGGGCGGAGCTTGCCTCCAAGAATGAGAACAGGGCGGAGTTATTGACAGCCGGCAGGGTGTTGTTCAGAGTTGTGGTGGAGTTGTTGAAGATGAGCTGGAAGATCCCGCCTTGGTACAGATGATGGGAGGAGCAAATGATGCTGAAACTGGTACCAAAGAAGACCTGCAACCCCTGATTTCTAGCCTTGGAGACCCCACTGCTGGAAGAGACGGAGATGTTTGGACTTTTCAGGGAATCTGTTGGAAAGAAGAGAAAGTGTCAACTGTCCTGTACAAAGATCCTGTCACTGTTGTTCATGTTAAGTTTACACTCCTGGGTTGGAGCCTGACTTAGAAATGACAAAATTAAGGCCAAATCCAAATTTCTTTGTTACCCCTCCAGCTTTTCTCCATCCTTATATTTAGCCCTCCAAGAAAAGAATAAAGAATATTGTCTTCAAATCCTGTTGTAACTACTGCACAATGATGTCATCAATAGTCACTGGTCATCTACGTTAACCCAAATCTTCCAGCTCTCGGAAAATACATGATATTTGTTTTATAGATTTAAAAAGTCGCGCATTAACAAAAAAGTCTTTATATTTAAATTTAAACCTGTGTATTACAGGCCATACCCACATTAAGAAATGTGTTTTTCCTCCGAAAAAAAAAAAAAAAAAAAAACCCTTCCTGATCCCACTACAGCTTCAAATACCCCTACAGTTGGAGCAATAGGGTGTATCCAGAAGGTCGGGAAGCGATTCAGATCCATTCTAGAATAATCAGAGTGTAGATTGTCTGGACATCCTGAGGACGTCTTACTGTTACGTTTCCGTCTCACATTCAGCATTTGTGATTTGTCAGTAAGGGGTTAATACTCGTAGTTTCCTAACGACCAGAGCGTGGCGTAAAAGCGCTGTATGACAGCTTCACCATTACGTCAGGAGTTCATGTGCATTTCTTTATCCTTCTGAATCCTTCAGGATACAATTAAGACAACGGTACGTTCCATTTTCATGACCTCTCTTGAGGCGGCTGTACGAGTCTGTTCACATCTGTTCTCCTCTTAACCCTTCCGCTCTCCTTGGGGTCCAGATGGCTCCAACCACATATTGTTATGCGATTTCTTCCATGACAAATGTGGACGAAGGGGGACAGGATTTTATGTCTGCCATGGACATTAGTGAAACTCCGAAATCAGTGAAAAAAAAAAGTTCAGCGCACTGTCCTGTGGTGTCCAGATGACCCCACTTTTAATGTAAACTAGCTAAGGAGAACGGAAGGGTTAAGATGCAGCAGCTTCTCTCTATGAGCCTCCACGGATCCGGACAAACCCAGAACTGGCAGAACTTGTACAGGTGGATGTGACTAAGACCTAGACCTGCACAGTTTTCTAGCAGCACAATTTAGGAAACGCAGTGAAAATTCTAAAGATATTTACAAAGATCAAAAGTCTGAACTTTGGAGAAGCTTCACATCATATCAACCAACCAGGAACTCAGTGTAGTGACATCTTGATGATGTCACTTGACTTTTTTTTTTTTTTTTTTTTTTTAAGTAAATGTTTATTTCATATTCTTCTGTCACTCCAGAAGCATTTCCAGTAAGTATGTCAGTGTTTTTCATTGATTTCAGGGTATTGGCTGATTTGTCAAACTAACCGGGTCAAAATATCATTAACAGTTCTGAGTGAATGAAAAACCAGATTGTAAATTTGATCATTTGAAAAATAAAAATTTTAATGTAAAACTTGAGTAATAAAAAAAAAAAAAAACTTTAAACCTTGAATTGCTTTTAAATACAACTTGTTTACTTGTGTTTTTTTTCAATAAGCTCAAAGACTCATCCCCCACATAAAATTAGGACCAACAGCAAAAACCAAAAGTCAGAATTGAAGTTTTGAATTGGGAAACGAAAATGAAGAGGGAGAGAAAGAAAAAACAAATGCTAAAAATAAATGTAAAAAAAAAAGTTTAGAAATGGGAATATTTCGGAAGCTCTAAATTTTTTTTTGAGTTTTAGACTTTCAATTTTTTCTTTCAGTTCTTCAGGAATTTCTTCAAGTTTACAATGTATCAATTCGATTTCAAAACGTTTTTCATATTTTTACATTTTTTTATTTATACCGTTTGTTGTTAAAGTATGACTTTTTGTTAAACTTTGTCTTTAAGCAAACATCTTATCTGGACAGTTAGGATACTTTATAGTTTAATACATAAAAACATCAGTTTACCTGAACATGAAACTTCCAGTTGGTCCTTACTATAAGAATAAGAATAATAAGGAAAGTAGCCACAGTGATCAGAAATTGACTTCTCACAGGAGGAGTTGATCCACCACACAGGTCTCTCTATAGAATACTCTTTGATTTCTTGGAACACAGCAGAACCACAACCCAGTCGTGAACACACTGCAGTTGCTGCTTCATGATTCCAGTATTCCTCTGATTCATAGACATTCAGTGGTCTCCACTCTCTCTGGTTGAATATTTCCAGAACACCGGCACAGTACCTGGTCGTTCTCATCAACCTTACAGAGACTGGAGCAAAACAGAAATAAAAATAAGGAAGTCATTCTGTTAACAGAACTAAAACTGAAGCTTTTCCTCTACCTGAACAGGTGAGCTCAACAGCTTTACCAGAAGAACAGAACTTCTGAGATGAACTGATACTTTTACAGTCGAGTAAAGCAGGTTCATGACCTTCACAGAGGAACTCTCTGCTCCACTCTGGAGCCTCTGTTTCTCCATAGAGCGCCCCCTGGAGGACTGATGGAGGTCCACAGTCCAGCTCCCTACAGACCACCTCTGCATCCTGCTGGTCAAAGTCATCTTCACACACTGTGGACCAGGAGTTGTTAGACTTCACCTCCAGCCTGTCTGAACACTGATTGTCTCCGTTCACCAGCCTGATGGATTCTGTGGATCCAGAGAAGAAGATCAAGACAGATGCTGGACTGTTCTGGAGCCAATCAGAACGGTTTTCATTTCCACCAAACTACTTCTGCATTTCTATGGGAGTTTCTCTCTCTGTCTGTTTGTTGATGGTTTTTGGATGTTACACCCCCATGTGTCAGAAATGAGAATCTCTACATTTCAGTGGATCTTCTGCTGCTGTTCTGGATCCAGGTCACATGGACAGCAGTGTCAGAACAGCCTCAGATCCATTGAGATGAATGGAAAACTGCTCCAAAAGGCTGTTCTCAGTTGGGCAGGACATTCTGACTGATGGTTGTTGTGGGTTCAGGACTCACACAAAGACCATCTGAGGGATTCTTTACAAATGTGTTTACAGACTCAGAGAGAGAAGACTGGAACCACATGGTTCTGTTGGATCAAAGAGAATGTTCTAACCTGGAAAAAGACATTGAAAGAACCATCAATGTTTTTACCTGAGCAGGTGATCTCTGGATAATCAAGGTCATAATCGATGGATTTCTTACACTCCATTAAATTAGATCGATTACAGTCATCAGTCAGTCTCCACACAGTCTCTGTGTAGGTTTGTTGTCTTATTCTGCCTGTGATTGGTGAACCACAGTCCAGCTGTTTACATACAGGCTCTGCAAACTTCATGTTAATATAGTCGCCAGAAACATGTTTCCATTCTCCCATGTACTTCATCTTCAGAGTTCCGGAACAACGATGGTCTCCATCAACCAACCGAATGTTTCCAGAATCTGAGGATCAAATCCAGACGTTGTTTGTTAAATATATCAAACATTTTACAAATAAGAAGATGAGTCAGCATCATTTACTGAGGTGCTACTATAAAAAGCTTTCTTTGACCTGAGCAGGTGAGTCCAGCAGCTTTTCCAGAATATTTATGAACAGAGCTTCTACATTTCAGGAGAGCAGACTCATGACCTTCACAGAGGAACTCTCTGCTCCACTCTGGAGCCTCTGTTTCTCCATAGAGCGCCCCCTGGAGGACTGATGGAGGCCCACATCCCAGCTCCCTACAGACCACCTCTGCATCCTGCTGGTCAAAGTCATCTTCATTCACTGAGGACCACGAGCCGTTCAGCATCACCTCCAGCCTGCCTGAGCACAGATGGTTCACCAGCCTGATGGAGTCTGTGGATCCAGAGGAGAAGATCTGACACCCTCGCTGCACTGCCATCACAGACACAACTTTTCTGTTTCTGTCATTAAAGCAACATTTCACA
This sequence comes from Oryzias javanicus, assembly GCA_003999625.1. NCBI lineage: Eukaryota > Metazoa > Chordata > Actinopteri > Beloniformes > Adrianichthyidae > Oryzias > Oryzias javanicus. The sequence continues at coordinate 33,603,181 of CM012449.1, read as the reverse complement.
TTTAGATTCTGTGTTTGAATCAAATGAACCTTCTTGAATGAAACACGTTTAACGAGTGTTTCTTCTAACGAGGGCTCAGCAAAAACTGTTTTTCTGTTCATCGTGGTTTAACAGGAGCATTTCCATGTCAGGCAGAAGAAGATGAAGAACAAATATTCATTCAGCTCGACTGCTGTGGAGCTAAAACTAAATTCACGTGTTTCTATGTTAAACATTTTAGTTTAAAAACTGTAAATAATATTTGACAAATTTTCCATCATCATCTGCTTCAATTATTAAAAAGCAAATGTAAACCTTTACATACTATTTATGATTTATATGCTTTGTTCAAAGTTTTTGAGCATTTTCATTTTCAAAACTGTTTAATATATTAAAACGCAAAAACATTTGACAAATTTTACTGCAGTCTCTGCAAAAAAGTAAGTGTACACATTTAAACATTATTTATGCTTTATATCACAATGTGATCAACTGCTTGTTTCTTTGTATATGAATGAAACTGGATGTTTTTCACTCAGTGAATAGATTTGATTATACTGACCTGAACAGATGATCTCCACATTAAATATTAAAGGATCAGACTCTATGATTCTCTTCATAGACACCACAGATCCACAGTCGAGTGATTTACACACATCATTCACACGCTCCAAGTTCCACCTCAGATTATAATAGTCTTCAATCTCTTCTTCCCATTCTTCCAGAACCTTCCTCTCCAGTATTCCAGTACAGTTGCTGGCTCCTCCCACCAGCCTGAATTCCTCTGAACCTGCTGGTCACAGACACGAGGACAGAGACTTCAGTGGCTTCAACACAGCTGACAGTCTGTTTGTCAGGATTCTGGTTTTTACCTGAATGGAGTTCAGCACAGAGTCCTGAGGAGAAACCAGAAACATGGAGAAGCATCAAGACTCTGACTACATCAACTGTGTTCATCAAGGTCTTTGGAAACTCAAATCTTTCATTCAATTGGAGCAAAACGGAGGAAAAACAATTGATATTCTGAGGTTGTGAGATCAAATATTTCACACACTTTCATCCACAAATCTTTTTGAAACTAAGATGAATTTCCTGTTTTCATGTCTTCACTGCAGCTGTTTCATCAATAAAGTTTGGATTGGTTCTCACTGGAGGCTTTTGTGAACATGAATGTTGATGTGAGCAGGAAAAACTCAACTCAGCTCAGCTTTACTCATATCACACTTTCACAAAGCAGGCGGCCAAAAAACGGTGCTGAACACCAAAAACATGAAAGACAACAACACTAAGACAAGATAAAGAGATAAATAAAAGACAAAAAATAAATTATTAAAAGCAATACAATAACAATTCAAACAGCAGCAGGAGTCTCATGTTGTATTAAATAAAAGTCATGAGATACAATTTAGTCTTTTTTTTGAAGAATAAACCTCCAAGAATCAGCCTTGTAACTTTAAACTCTGCAAAAATACATGGAGGCTGAGAATGATCAAACTTCAACAATTATTTTATTACCAGTGTTGGGCATCTCACTTCAAAAAAGTAATTAGTTATAGTTACTAGTTACTTCTCCCAAAAAGTAATTGAGTTAGTAACTCAATTACTGCATCTTCAAAGTAATTAGTTACTTGGCAAAGTAACTCGTTTTAAATTTCTCTTTAAATATGGTAATATTTTGTATTTTTTCCTGCGTTACAAATAAAAAAAATAATTTACATTCAATAATAGATGATAACCGACAATAGTATACTGGTATAGTTTTCCAATGGAGTCATATTGTCTAAGTTTAGGATACACATGAGAGAGGGTTTAGGGAAAGAAATTTCAATATTTATTTGTCAGAATTATCCCACAAAACACTGCAACAAGTGGTATATAAAAAATGTAACTTCACACAAAAAAGGTAAACGTTTCAACTATTAACATACTTCAAGTATCTTACCTACAACTATAATTAAACAAAATGGCTTAAAAAACTGAAAGTGCAAAACAATAAACAATTATAAATAACTGTCAAGTAACAAAATCTCTGCCGTCTTTATTTATATCACACCACAGCTTTAACATTGTCTTTATAAAATTTTAACAACAATACACGCAAACTATAAATATCAACAATAATAAACTTAGATAAAACCAAACTTTGTTTAAAAATCAAAGTAAAGGTTCCAAGTATCAACATAACACAAGTATCCTAACAAGAATATTTAGGAGCACAGTAACAAAACTTTATGTCTGGTCATTTAAACATTCTTTTGTTGCACCTTAACCTGAACTTTAACAATGCCACCAGCATAAGCAGCCAGTTGAATATGGGGTTTAATTTTTGAACCACTGATTGTAGCGCAAAAGTAGCAACTTCTCAAATCTTTGGTCTGAGAGCCTGTTCCTCTTTGGTGAAAAGACAAGTTTCCCAAGGCTAAACAGTCTCTCTACAGGTGCCACATTCGCGCGGTGCAGCGGATCGTTTCCGCGTCTGACCTATTTTGTGCGCGAGCCGCGAGCGTTCCGCGTCAATTCTGGCCGGAAGTTGCATCAAGATACATGAGAAAATCCGGTTTCTTTTCAAAATATAACCAGTTTTTCACAATAAAATGCCGCGATTGACAAATGTGATCATGTTTTTGTATCTTAACAGGCGGTAGACACGGATATAAACATACAATCACATCACAAACGTGCGCGCGCGAGCATAGAGACACACAAAACAGGCAGACACGCACACTTTTTTTTTTCTTTTTTTTACAGACACGTACACACGCAGATCAACGTGGATAAACTCCTGTGCGGGGTGAGGAGTTTCGGGAGTTAATAAAACGACAACAGAGAGACAGAGAGCAGCTCATCTTAGCAGAAACAGGGGGTAATATTTATAAAACACACACAACACAGACAGACACGAGCGAGCACAGATCAACGTAGTGAGCAGACTCTGGAGCGAGTGGGCGGGGCTGCGGGATTTTGGGAGAGAAAAAAGAGATGCAGAGAGCTGCTCCTCTTAGCAGAAATATGGGTTAATAATTGTAGTTTATTAATTTACCCACACACACCTGCGAGCGCGTGCGCACAGACACACACAAAGCAGAGATGCACACGCGCGCACACACAGATCAGTACAGTGGGCCGACAGAGCGGGTGGGCGGGGTTTTGAGAGAGCAGTTCTTCTTAGGCTATGTAATTATCAACCATGATGGCAAAAACAAAAAAAGCTCTAGCAGAAGCGCCTGTGGACAGCCGCGGAAAAATGCACGTCTGGCGTGAACTACAGAGCGGAGCGGAAGCGGAGCGGAAGCGGAGCGGAAGCGGCGCTTCCGCGTCCAATGTGACCCCGGCGTTATGGTGACGGGCTCATGCGCACGAGCTAGTATCCGCCCACTTGACACTTTAACCAATCACGATCTCGCATTCGAGATCTCCCTCCGCATTACACAAGCAACTTTCGGGTGCGAAGCGCCCAGCTCCAGCAAGATCATCAAACTTTGAAGTAACGCGCCGCGATTTACACGAAGTAACTATAACGGCGTTACAGCGAGGATGAAAGTAATTAGTTAGATTACTAAATTACTTGATTTATAACGCCGTTAGTAACGCCGTTATACTTAAACGGCGTTAGTCCCAACACTGTTTATTACCAACAGATTACAGTACATCTTAAAATGATTCAATAATAATCCAGAAAGTAATTCATGGATGGAATTGAAACAGGAATTATGTGGAAAGATTAACCTGTCAGATCTACCATTTATCAGCCAAACAATAAAAAAACATGATAGTTTCCAAAGTATTAACATAAGTACCACCTTAACAGCCTGGTGAGATTTGCTCAAAGCGTCAAACTCCTCAGTCGTACCGTGTAAAAAGACACCCATCTGGAACAACCCAGACATCCTCATAACAAAAAAAATGTTACACTTCCCAGCCTGGCAAGCAGGGGGCGTAACACTTCTTTTTAAAATTTTCAATGAATAAGATTCTCCCCAAATTATACAAACTCTTATGCAACCTGGATTATAACATTTCAATTCCAATAACTAAATGGGATGCAGACCTGAGCAGCAGCACAGATCAAAGCTTCTGGACAGAAATGTGTCTTAACACTTTAAACTGACTAAAAGTCCAACTTTACAACTAATCCAATTCAAAACTCTCCATAGAATTTATTATACTAGACAGAGGATGTTCAAGATGGGTCTCAGAAGCTCAGACATTTGTGAACATTGTGATAGTAACTTACCTGACAGTTACATGCATGCACTGTGGTTCTGCACTCCCAACACATTCTCATTCCAGACTCGTCACTTATGGTTAAAGGACCCCCCGCGTCAATACTTGTAGTTTTGGGGGTACCCTTCTCGTCAGAATCTAAAGAGCTGGCTGAACCAATTAGATCAAGCCAGCCCCTCATCAAATCCTTCTTTATTTCTCTCTCTCTCATCTCTCACTGTCAGTGACTTCTGTAAAGCTAGAACATGATCACAGTCCGACTTCCGGTCCAGCTCACGGAAATAAGAGATCCTGAAATGCAGATTCTCAACCATAGAAATAACGTTCCTTTAATTTCTGCCTCATGAACTAGAAAAAAATCTTGTTTGTTTTTTAGTGAAAGACAGAACGAGTGATGTTTTCTGACTAAATAAAGAAAGAGAAAAATATGCTTTTTTTTTTGTTTGTATAATAAAAAAATTCACTATTGTTATTAATATTATTATTATATCAATTATTATATCACATATAAAATGAATGACAAGAACAAGATACAATTGATAAATAAATTATTGATCCACAAGATCAACAGATTCCAAGTTTTAATGATTCTTGACAGCTGTAGAGTCAAGAGAGAATTTCACAAATTAGATTAAGTTTTTTTCATTTTTCAGTAAAAATATTTTTTTTGTCGTTTTTCAAACACTATGGTAAAAAGATGTCCTTATTCTAAATATTTTCATTTCTATAAACATTTTAAGTTAATGAATTTAGTTAACTGAATTTCCTGCTGTGAGTGTCCTCCACTGCATGAGTAGGAACCACTTCCTTTTGTTTATTTTTTTTTTACTTTTCATTGTTTTTTAACGTGTTTTTAACAAGGCGGATGCAGTGCTGCGCAGATTGACGGCAGCGTGGTGTAAAAATATAATGACTCTATTAAAAACTCTGGAAATTTATAAGCTAATAGAACCTGTATGTTATTTGAAAAATATGATCTAGATAATTGGTAAACCATCAGGTCCTCCTTTATGTTTAATTTTGTGATTTATTCAGCTTGCTCTGAACCCTAATCCTGTCTGTTTTCTCTTTTGCCTTTTAATGCTCTTTTTTATTGGCACCCCTTGTTCCTCTTTTTTTTTTTAATGATATATTTTTTTTTCCTTTTGTTTACGTATGTATCATAAGTTTGTGCTAATAAAGCTTATTAAAAAAAAAAAAAGACTGCAGCGTGGTGCATGCTGGGTAGTTTATTGCACCAACGTCACGTGTGTCGTCACAAAGTATCGCGAGAAATGGGCGGGTTCAACGCGCCTACCTAATCCAGCGCAGCCAGAAAATAGGTCCTGCGCTGACTTCAAACTGAATTGATGACTGCAAAACAATGGATTGTGGGAAATGATGTCCACACAGTTCTTGTAGTCCAACATGATGCTGATCAGGAATAACTGATGCTAAATGAAGGAAATCTGAGTATTTTTTTACTCTTTCTGGAAGGTAGTGAATCACTGATGAAAAAATAAGCAAGATTTAAAAAAAATCTGTGGTTATATCTGTTACAGTTGCCTCTAAAACTTAACTTTATTTAATTTTATTTATTTAGTTGAGACATGAAATGAATCCCGCAACTATTTTATATCTGTTTTAATCTGAAAGATGTTAAAAATAATAGAAGACATAACAGCACAGATCTAGGAGGAGTGGCATATTAAAATTCAACCGAATGTTGAGGACAACCCCCAAATTCTTGTTCTCGTACAGTCTCGTCGTTCACCCTCATCTCAGGCGCCTTTCTCTGCCCCCGCCTGCAGCAGCTTGGTCTCCCCGATGATGCAAGTCATATCGCGCATATCACTTATATTAAAACCAATTGGATGAAAATTAGTTAACTAGCTTAATTATTTTAATAAGTTACATGACTTGTTTAGATCTGAGATTTCATACAGTTGAAATATAGATGTGATTAGTGACTACAGAGTGAACCTGTAGTGCTGCTCACTGTGGTTGAAGAAGCGCTCGGGAGTTTCTGTGTTTGCTCAGACACACAAAAAATTAGAGGAAACATTAGTTCACGCTTCACCTCACAGCATTCAATGTAGCTGAACAAGAAATACACAAAATACACAGAATTTAGAAAAAAAATAATCCAGATCCTGGGGCCAGCAACCGCAAAGGCCCTGTCCCCTCTGAGCTTTTGCCGGGACCTCGGTGTCTCCAGAAGGAGCTGATCAGCTGATCTGAGGCACCGGGCCGGCGAATAAACATGTGAATACCTTCTGATGTCAGATCACACATGCATTGATTGATAAAGAGCAGAACAGAGTCGTACCTGAACTGCAGAGAGTCACCAGCAGCATCAGTGTTGGATGATCCATGTCCTCTCAGTGTCTCTAAGTTCATGTCTGCTGTCTCTTTATCTCATCAGCATCCCCGCCCCCCCAAACCTCTGCTCTCTCTCTCTTCATCTCTGACCAATCACAGCTCAGAACGGCTTTCTCAACACGGCTGACATTTGAAGAAGATTTGGAGGATGATGATGGTTGTTTTATATCTAGTTCTTGTAGTTCTACAACAGATTTATCATTTTTTACTGTTGCAGGAGATCAATTTATTTTCAAAATAAAATACAGCCTTTGTCAAATAAGAGCCTCCTGCTGCAGCAGATTTAATTGAAATAAAAATGCAAGAAAGTCAAACAGAGCAAAAAAATCTGTGCTTTGAGCTTTTTCCAGTAATAAATCACTCTGAGTCTTAAATCTGTAACAACCATTTTGTTCAGTTTTTTGACATGTTAAAAATCTAAACATAAATGACAACTTAAGTGAAGCAAATTAACCAGAAATTAAAAACCAATATGTAAACTGTTAGCATTGAAAGCCAAAGATCCACTGTGGAAGATAAAAGAGTCACATGTGTCTCCAGAGCCTCAGGCTGCAGACTCCTGCTTTATCTGATCAAAGTCATGATGAATTTTTACATTTTTTTAAATTTCCATCATGATGTAAAGATTATGTTCTGACCTCTAAGCTGTGGTTTTTGTATGTTCTACATCAGTCTAAAGAAAAAAAATACATGTAAATGAAAAACACCAGTGATCATAGAAGTTTGTGTCTTCAAAAAAAATCTTTTCTATCTCTGTAAAGTTTCTAACCTTTAAATGTTAGGAGGTATCAGAATAACCACTGAGGATATTAAAAAAGTCTTGGTTTCAAGTCAGAGTGAAGTTGCTCTGGTCAGATAAACAGTTTCCTCTTTAACCGTTAATCTTTACATCAGCGTTTATTTGACGTCTTCCTTTTCTGCAAATTTCATGATCACATTTTAAACTGATGTCGAACATTTTGTTGTTGATGGATACATGTGTGTTTGTTTCAAGAGAATTAAAATAAATAAATATTATGATGTAACTGAAAGGTGACAGAGGGAGGAATGTGAGTTAATTCTGTAGAAATGTCTGAGTTTATCAAATAGAAGAATGCTGTTTTTACAGCATTAAAACTATTCTCACTTGTTCAAAATCCTGAAATCTTTATACAGAGAAGACGGGACGTCCTGGACAGATGTTTATAGACGTGTTTAACTGCTGAACCTCGAAGGTTCCTTCCCCTGCTGCATCATGGGAAATGTAGCCATGTCACTAGGATCTCCACCTGCACCTCCCTCACTGTCTGCAGTCTGTAGTCTGGACTTTCCACCAAATCCTGGAGCTGATGAAAATCAGAGTCCTGAAAATCAACACCTGTCCTCAGGTCCAGTTCTGTCAGATGGGACGGGTTGGATTTCAGAGCTGAGGTCAGAGCAGCACAGCTGATCTCTGACAAACTGCAGTCGATCAAGCTGCACGCAAAGTTTGCTGATTGCTCAATCAACTCTTTACACAGTTCAGGATAAACATCCGTCTGCTTTTCCTCTTCTACAAAACTCAAAATGTTATGATTTTTAAAATGTAATGTTGTTTCTTTATTGTTTATTTAACTGTTTTAATTGTTGTTTTGATCTTTAACATGTTTTAACTTTGAGTGATTTGTTGATGTGATTTGTCCTTCAGGGCTTCCGTAGTACAGAAACCCTAAATGTCTAAATTCTCTTTTAAATGAAACTGACTTTAAGTTCAGGTAATGAAATGTTGTGTGGGGTCTGACCAGGACTGCAAATGTTTACAGAGTGAAACCACATTTCTTCAGAACATACCATGCACAGTGACGTGTGATGGAGGGACGTTTTTAGAAACCTGAACCGTCTGGATATAGATGAGTAAAATCCTGTGTATAGAATGGGTTTAAAAGTCAATGTATAAATATATATCAATGGAACATGTAACCAAGGCTGCATGAATAAGATTTCTGTTTGGAAAAAGCTCAACATCCTCAGATTATCAACACATTTTCAGAATAAAGAATCAAAAGTTTAAACATTTGAGACAAATTAATCAAATGAAGCAGAAAAAAAGAGCAGACGCTAACATTTAAAGATGCACTTTGAACATCTTTGGATCTATTTTCAAAGTGTATTCAGGGAATTTTAATTATGATTATGATGTTTTAGGATAAATAGAAAAATATCTGTTGTATTCTAGGACATAGTGTCTGCAGAGCGGCAGGAGTTCTTTAGAAATTCACCTGTAAGTTGTGAGTGGGACTGTTGGTACAGAAGTAAGCCACTGATGACATCATCCTTTTGTTTGCACTCTCTGCTGCTAGCTTACAGTCCCTCACATCCCCATCCTAACATTAAAAACGGCGACCAATATCAGATCTATCCATTTGTACAGTTTTGATCCAGATTCCAGCTCAGACGAGGAAAACAAAGACGTTCTTGGATCCAGTCGTCTAACAGTGGAGCCATCAGAATGGAGCAGAGCGGGGAGCTTGTGGACCGCTGACTGTAGCAGCTGCATCACTGCTACAAGCTTCTTCAAACCACATTTGTTCATTTGCTTCTGATTCACAACAATTTGAATGAAGAAATACTCAGAAATGTCATTTTAAGCTGTGTGGATCCTTATTCCTTCTCTTTATACATATTGTTTATGTGACGCACATTTAATTCTTTTTACGTGATTCAACTGTGATGAACAAACTGATGAAAACAAGTGTTTTGTTGTGACGATCTCTTTCTGAAGAACAGGCTGGAACCAGACGAGCTGAAAACCGTCTCGGTTGCTCAACAGTCTCTTTCCACTGACTCGGCTTCGTGACAGAAGTAAGGAGGAGAGATTAGACGTCACTGATTGGACACAACACAGCAGTTAGAACACCAGCCACGCCTCCATGACCATATAAGGCAATGAGTATAACTGTCATCCCTCCTCTGATGGACCAAACTTTAGAGGAGAGGGTTATCACGACTGCACGCCACATCAGAACATTTAGGTTTCATTTGGAAACAGATTCTGGTTTACAAGTTATTTACTTCTCATTTTCTGTATTTCTTCATATTTAAAATAAATGTTTTCAACTGTTAAAAATTTAATTCAAGTTTATTTTATATATTTTTAAAATTTAAACTCTGTTTTTTCATGTACTTTAAGCTGATCTTGATCTGACCCCAGAGGAAACACTGAGACAAAATGAAAAAGGTTTGTGAGATAAACTGGAGGTGAGGAGTGAGACACTTTGAGAGATTTTAAAACATTTTTTATGTTTTGTGCTTTAAAATCAACCGATATCTCAGCTTATTTAGTATTTTGTCTTGAACTTTAATTTACTTTTCACATTTATGAATTCCGAATTTATCTTTTTTCTTAAAATGAAAAATCCTTCCAGATTTTTTTTCAAATCCTTGATAACAAATATGTTCTTGAATAAATCAATGAATTATATTACTAATACCACATTTATTATTACTTGTGATTAATATAGATTTTTAAAATAAATTGTATTTTATTCATAACTAATATATTATAAAAGTAAACATTATAATCATGATTTTTTATAATACAAATATAAACTACATTATTAATAATGAATGTCTAAATAAACAATACATTATAAAAGTTTACATTATTATCAATAACAAATGTATTGTTAATCATGATTATTATAATATAAAATTGTTTCATTTTTAAAGAGGCCCTTACATGAAAATTCTACTTTTTGAGGTTTTAAATGCATTCTACTGTTTACTCTCTATAAAGAAACCTAAAGCGGTATTTTGATCCGTTTATTCATTTAAAAGTAATTCTTTAAAAACCTGAGCTGTCTGCAGCAGCCCCTCCCATACCCACCATACCCTGAAGTAAGCATGATACAAACTTCAGGAAAAATCTGTGCTGCAAGCTCCGCCCCCAGACTACAATAAAAACACACCCACTATCTCCGCGGAGCTGTGGCAGGGGAGAACTACCTTCCTGTATCAGGAACCGCCCTCACACCACCTCTTGGTTTTTTCCAATCGGACTGAACTTCGGTTCTCTCTGAGATTCCTCAGTCTGAATATGAAACAATCCGAGAGCTGAACGACTGAACCATAACGGCCACCGTACCCGACAGTCACATGATGTAAACACGGTAGAAATGAGGTGGTCTGTGAACCGCGGACAAATGTAGAGCATTGATTGTCATGTTAGCCAAAAGGAAATAATTGGTCCAACTGTTAGAACGTTTATTTTAAATGGTGTATACTTGTAAACTGCTTTCTACCTTCAAAGGCAGAAATTGAACCCCCAATCTTCTAATTGTGAATTGACTGCCTTTCCACTCCAACACAACTAAAATTAGTTCACTTTTCTGTGTCTCGTCACACGGCTCGCGGTCGGGGTGCTGCTGTAAAGTCATCTAAAAATCTCTATTGTAGTTCTAACAGAATTCTCTTAAAAACAAACCATAACACCACAACGATGAGACACGAGAACTCATTAAAATTTGATCGGATTAATTTGTTCTCATTAAAACGACATTGATTCTACCAACAATCTACATGTCACAAACTCTTATTAGCGTGTGTACCTGTAGCCGTAGCGTCTCCAGTAACCATCACGCAGGATTCCTCCGCCGTACCAAAACTGCAGTGAAAAGTATTGAACCTGACCTTCATACAGACACTCAAAATCTATCAGTAAAATATAAAGTTTGAAGAAGTGAAAAATCCTGGAAAGCATTTGCAGACCGCAGTGCGTCCATCTTTGTCTTCTGTTTGGACCCGCCCCCATAGCTGCTGGCCAATGACTGAAAAGATCTTTAGTCACGGGTTCTGTTTACAAAGTTTGATCACGCTGAGGAGGCTCGGGGAGGCCGGCTCAAGGATGGTGTCAAGAAATGGGCGGGACTGACAAGGAGCGAAAGGCGGAGCCTCAGAAATCGAGTCGTTTTACTTCCGTGTATTAAAATGGTCCACAAAAATAACTCATATTTCATAAATAATTTGTTTTTCAATATTCCAAAGGTAATATATGATCATATATGTAACAGCCCCAAACATTTATAAATTTATTTTGACGTTTTAATTTCTATTTAACATGCGCCATCTAGTGGCGAAAGCATGTGGAACAATTTATATCAAAAAAGGTTCCGCCCGGACTAATTTTAAGTGCGCACACCCCCAGCTAGGCGCGCACACCTTGCTAGAGGCGCGCTGCCGCAGACCATTGACTGTATATAGGAGAACTGGACTGAGCATGCCCCCCTACTTCCGTGTTCCATATAGGAATCCACTGGGTTGCAAAAAGGCCAAAGTCCCATTGACTTCCATTGAGAAACAGGCAGTTATTTCTCAGTCATTTTAAATGTCAGAATAATCATTCTTCCTCTGGAGCTTTCTGCTTAACTTCTTTTTTCTAATCCTGATTTTTTTTTAAAGATTTTTTTCCATTATCACAAGTTATTTGAGTTATAAATTGACCAATCAGATGGCTCAATAAGCGTTTGTGGGTCTGACGTCGAACGTCTGTTTGAGTGACAGATGACGGGTAGCCAATGGGAGCAGACTTCATCAATGCGTTCCGTGAAGACCCTTTAACACCTACTTTACAATTCAACAATGTTCCTGTCATTGTCCTTCTATTGTTTTCCTCAATGGAATGCAGCAGTTTAAAACAAGAGGCGCATGCTGTCGCCATTTTTTACTCTGTAGAAATAGATTTAGAGGCTCAACGCGGTTAAACCGGGTGTAAAAAACACGCTCGCTTTGCAAACAGAAGAAGTTGAAAGTTAACGCGGACGTGCGTTCAGAAAGGCCAGCGTTCACAGTCACTAGATGATTATAACTGAGAATTTTTATGTTTCCGGAATATGTGTGGAGACACATCTTTTAGCTCGACAAAAATGAAAATATGTAAGTCAATACCACGCTTGCAGCGTTGCGGGAAAGCTACAGAGAGAGAAAGGGACGGGGCGGCGCGAGTGTGATTGTACGTGCACGCGCGCATGTGTCGAGAGAGAGAGGATGAGAGCGGAAAGAAAAGAAGCGGGCTTTCGGGGAAAGTTCCAGTAAAGCAATGTGCTGTAAAACAAAAGTGAAAATAAATGGTGGATTCCAGCCTCCAACCAGACAGTGAGAGTATCTGCCTGCAGAACCAAACACCCGCGGGTTTAACCACGAGGATGGAGCTGCAGCAGCTCCCCTGCTCGCCCCGACCACGGTCAAGACGAGGAAGCAGGAAAGGTTAACAGCAGAATCAAATGTTGGAATGGTTCTCCCTCAAAGACTTGAACAATGACTTGTACGATTCTCTCGAGCCGCCGTTATTAAAGTGGAAGCTGTTTACACTCCGATGTCTCATGGTAGAGGCGTGGAAAGAGGCGGAGACTCACAATAAACTCTCTTCAGATTGGTGGAAGGTACTTCCTATAGATCCCATGACTCACACAGACTCGGACCAATCGCTGATGATGGTTTGCAAAATGGCGATAGCCGTTTCAGGAAGTGACGGTGAAAGCGGCGGCCTACTCTCGCGAGGAGAGGAGGTAATGCATTTCCAATGGGAGACCTCATTGCTTGTTTTGTCCAGTGTTTTCACAGTCAATGCCGCAGACACGTGAAGCTCTCGGTAAGATCTGTGTAAATCAGATGGAAAATGTCATAGAAATATCAACGTAACAATTAGTTTATTATGTTTATTTATTTTGTAAAGGAAGGAAAGAAAGAACTTTCAAGTCAAACAAGTTATTAGCCCCTCGTGGATGCCAGCCCACGAGTTCTCACGGGTTGTGAAGACCGAATAAACCCTGTCTTAAAAATCATCGTGCTCATGCTAATTCCTCGAGGGTGCTACTATATATATGGATGTAGTTTAATATAATAATATATATACAATATTATCAAATGTTTAATTATTTTAATATGATAACAAGCATTTTTTTTTTAAATAAGTCAAATGATACTTTTCTGCATAATAATTCAAGTTCAAGGAGGAGCAATGATCCGTTTCTGAAGAACCGGATCTGGTTCAGTGTAATTTAACTGTGATTGTCATTCTGGAGTGATTGCTGCTCTATAATTTTAAAGTCTTTATTTCCAGTAAAACTTTCAATCCACTCAATGATCTCCAGAAAAGTTTTCTTTTCTTTTTTTAAAGATCAAAAAAGCAGATTTTGATCTTAAAAAAAAAGATTTAAAAAGCAGATTGTGGTGCAGTGGTTAGCGCTCTTGCCTCACAGCAAGAAGGCCCCAGTTCAAATCCCAGGATCAGAAACACCAACTGGGTCCTTTCTGTGTGGACTTTGCATGTTCTCCCCGTGCATGCGTGGGCTCCCACCAGGTACCCCGGCTTCCTCCCACCGTCCAAAAACATGGTGAATTGGTGACTCTAAATTCCCCCTAGATATGAATGTGAGAGTGAATGTGGCCCTGCCACAGACTGTCCAGGGTAAACCCCGCCTTCACCCATCAGCAACCCGGTTAGGCTCCAGCAACCCCAAAAGGGACAAAGCGGTTAAGGAAAATGAATGAATGAAAAAAAGCAGATTTTCAAAGTAAAAGCATAGAACACCAGTTCAGTTAAACTTCCAACTATATTAATGAATAAATGTTAAAATCTCAAACACACAAGGTTTCATCCTTGAGATGATCTGGGATCAAAGGTTCCAGTGAGTCCAAAGTTCTGCTCTATGATCCATTTACCACCAAAGAACCGGAGCTGGTTCTGTGTAGTTGAAGTGTGATTCTTACTGTGGTCAGAAGGGGGCGATAAACTCACACCTGAACTTTATATGAATTGATTTTTGACTGTAAATGTTCAGTAAACAACATTTTAGAAATCATATTTACTCTTTTTAACTGATTATTAAGCAGCAAGTATCTCTTTTTTTATACTTTATTTTCTAGAAGCTTCTTTATGGAAACGGATCAACTGTCCTCTCAAATCTACAGAGGAAACAAATGTTCAAAATCTAAAATAATGATAAAATTCTGAAAATAAATGTAGAAGTGAACGACAGATTTAAATTGTTTAATATGAGATAAAAGTTATCTTCAGATTCTCCTCTAAAGCAAAAAATCTAATCAAGCTGAAAAATGAGAATATCAAATATTTAAAAAAAAATCTGATTTAGCAAATAAGAAATGATTAAAAAAAAAAAAAAAAAAAGATGATCCGAATATCTAGTAATCTAATCTCATTTTCTCTGCTTGGATTTAGTTCTTAACTGTCAAACTCTAAATAATGATGAAGAATCTTCTTGTGAGACCTTCATCACTCCTGTGGAGGTTTCTTGAACAAAATAGTAATAAAAAAAACATCTCAGAGGAAAAGAAGGTCTAATGGAAGAATTGTTAAAGTTATACCAACAACAATTATAATAATAATAATAAATTCGTTTATTTTTAACAGAAGGATAAAAATTCATGAAAGAATTAACATAAAAATGAATAAACAGAAAAACACGACTAAATCCGAGACTGACCTCTAGTGGTCACAAGAAGAACTATAACAATTTTATCTCCCATAATCCTTCATTTACAGGCAATAAAAAGATGTTACCTGAACAAAACTTATTAAACCAAAAATTAAAACATTTTCAATACAGACCAATGTAAAAAATATTTAAATTTATGGCCGCCTATTAATAAAATATTGATCAAGACCTTCACAGGATCATCTACTTCCTGTCCAAAATCCAAACCACTTCGATTCACTCAACGTAGATGCTAAGAAACTCTTCATGTTTCTATCTTGAGTTTCTTTCAAAATAAAAGTAACATCAACATTTCAATAGGATGAATTTCAAAAGATAACAAAACAATAAAAACCAGTTTTAAATGTCTAAAACTCACAAACACTCTTATATGTAAATGAATACAATAAAATGAAGTTAATTGAATAATATTAATGGTATTCTTCTCTTTCTAAACAGTTGATGCTTCTGGTTTCATGTAAACTTTTTTTTTTTTCTTGTTTCCATGAATTAAGTTCCAGATTGTAACAACTGTCTTTCTTATAAACTATGAAATTGTTATTCATAAACACTTAAAACAACCACAATATGTAAAAGCACAAACAACTTTTTAAAAATAAAATACAAATATCCTTAAAAAACAAACATCTGTAAACAAGTCTTCATAAATCTCCTGATTTTGTTAAAAAATAGTATAAAAATAATTTTACTAATAAAACTCAACATTTCTTTAATCAGGCCTATAAATCAGAGAAGTTAAAATAGAAACACAGACTTTGTAAAAATTGAAGACATCTATAGTTAAAAAAGAACAAAGACTAAACTGTTGAGGATAAGTAGACATTTGGTTTTTCTGTCATTTGACAATAATTCACTAACAGATGAACAGAAGAAGATAAACACTTGATAATATTTCATCATTTTAAAGAGATCAAACATGAAAACAAAAATATATTATTAAAAAAAAGTTTTTGAAATATTTACAATTCAAATTCCTGAAGGTTTAAGGAGGATTTTTGATTGTCTAGAAGGTCCAGCTCTTTACAGACCTACAGAGGATTTCAAACCAGGAGAAATGTTTCTATGTGGAAATCTGAATCAAATTAAAGACAGACTGACATTTCAGAGTGACTCCTCTCATTTGTTACTCAAATATACGGCAGAACAATCAAACTGTCCAAATAATCCTGGAGCTCCATCAGTCGGTGTGTATAAAGACGTTCAGATGTTTTTCTAGAACATTTTACTGCAGACTGCATTTTCCAGATCAGAAATACTTTGTTTTTTAACAGACTAACATTGACATTTTTTCTACCTGTAATCAAATGATAATTGTCTCCACTTCAGAAACCTCATTTCCTGAAATGCTGAGTGTGTGTTTTCAGTTCTCCTGCAGTCTCCTCCTCTCTCTCAGCCTCAGAGCTGGACCATCATCAACAGGACGGTTTCTCTTGGGTTCCTGCATCCGCCTGCTCTTGGTCTGAAAAGACGCGTTTCATAGTTACAACAGGAAGTGGGGTAACAACGATGACGAGGAGGAAGGCTGTAGTACCTTAAAGTAGACGTAGAGGGCAGATGTTGAAACCACCATGATCAGCAGGACCACAACATGTCTGATGATGAATTCAGTCAGAGAAACGGAAACTGAAAACAACACAAACTACATTCATTATTCAAAGTGGTTTCATGTCAAAACTAAACTGTTGTTGTGATGTTGAACCTCAAAATGAAGCATTTTCATCAGAGAAACTAGAACGATGGTGAATGAAGTGGTTTCTGTCAATTCAAATACCTAAAACAGTCAGACTCAGCTGCTGGCTTTGGAGCCTCAGGTTTTGGGAGTTGATGTGGACGTGGTGAACACACGTGTAATCTCCTTGGTGGGCGGAGCTCGCCTCCAAGAATGAGAACAGGGCGGAGTTATTGACAGCCGGCAGGGTGTTGTTCAGAGTTGTGGTGGAGTTGTTGAAGATGAGCTGGAAGATCCCGCCTTGGTACAGATGATGGGAGGAGCAAATGATGCTGAAACTGGTACCAAAGAAGACCTGCAACCCCTGATTTCTAGCCTTGGAGACCCCACTGCTGGAAGAGACGGAGATGTTTGGACTTTGCAGGGAATCTGTTGGAAAGAAGAGAAAGTGTCAACTGTCCTGTACAAAGATCCTGTCCATGTTGTTCATGTGATCAAGTGTGCACTTCTGGCTTGGAGCCTTTCAGAAATTAGGTTCTCCCAGCCCAGGAGCCCCCCAACCAAGGAGTGTCTGACAACACGCCAGACCCCCTAAGTTCCATTTCTTATGGGAATCCCCCTCCCCACTGAACACACAGGTATAAGTACAAAAAAAAAAAAACAAATTACAAATTTGAAAACAGTTTTGAACTTAAAAAAATACATTGTACCCTTGATAATTTCAAAAATAAAAATTCTAATGTAAAACTTGATAAAAAGAAAATAAAGTAAACTTGTTACTTTGTAATTTAACTTGTTATTTCTCTCTCTCTGGTTGTAGTCTTTAGTTTACTGTTTTAATCTAGACTTTTTCTTGTTTGTATCTGAGCAGGACTTTTATGTGGGGGCGGGGTTTTGAGCTCATTGGGTAGGACATGGTTGCCAATCAGGTGAAAGAGGTTCTGTTACAGAACCACATGATTTTATAGCATCAACAGTGTCTTTCCTCCTCTGATTGAACTAATTTTAGGAGCACATTATCACTACTGAACAGTGTTTTCTTGCAATGTCACGGTTCACCATTTCAGGTCTCTCTGTTTAGTGGCTCTTTGAAGCACAACTTTGCACTTTTTTAACAGTACACTGTGTTCTGCATCCTGATTAGATCTTGATCTTGTCAATCAATTTAATCTGTGCCGTGATTCTTGCACAGAGACTAAACAAGTGCAGCTCGCCAAATCTACATGAAACAACATCACAACCAGATCTTTGTTTTTATTTTATAAATCTAGAATTATTTTCTATGAAGTTTGGAACTTTGAGAGATTAATCAAATAAACAAGTGTAAAAAATGTTCTTGTCTGTTAGATAAATGCGTATAAAGTGAGTAGAGAAGAGTTTTACAGCCTTAAACAAGGGAACACTGTACGCCACATCATACGGAGGAATGACAAAGACGGGTTCAAAACAGACTGTTTTGGAGAAGAAATTATGTCACCAAAACCTCTTTTACAGGATCTTTTACCATGTCCTGATAAACAATGAGCTCAAAGCCCCGCCCCCACACAAAATTAGGTTTAGCAGTGAAAAAAAAAGTCAAAATTAAAACAGTAAACTGAGGACTGAAAGAGAAGAGGGAGAAAAAAAGATGAAAATACAAATAAACTTTGTTTTAGCTTTAAAGATTTTTATAATTCAAACTTTAGGTGCATAATTTGTTTATAAATGTTTCAAAATTCCTTGAAATTGTACAATGTTTACTTTTGAGTTTAAAATTACCATCAGATTTTCAATCGTTTATCATTTTTTTATTCAGTCAAGGTATTAATTTGTGCACAAATTTGACTTTGAGCAAACGTCTCCTCACTTGGCATTAAGAGGTTGGATTGGGTTAAACCACCAAATGGTTCCCAAGCGTGGCTGTGTCTGCAGCTCAGCACTCCCTCAAGGGATGGGTCAAATGCAGAAAACAAATTACACACATCTAGGTGTGTGAAAACTAATTGGACTTTAACTTTTTACTTTAATTTTGACACTTTCTTACCCCATGGTTTGATGCACTAAAAAAAAACAAAAAAAAAAAAACAGTTTACCTGAACACGACACCTCCAGACGTTTCTCACTGTAAGTATTCCAATGATAGAACGCACAGTGATGAAATGGTGTCTTCCAACAGGAGGAGTCGGTGCTCCACACGTCTCTCCATGTAGAATTGTCTGTGATTTCTTGGAACACAGCAGAACCACAACCCAGTCGTGAACACACTGCAGTTGCTGCTTCATGATTCCAGCTCTTTGATTCAAAGACATTCGCTGGTCTCCACTCTCTCTGGATGAACATTTCCAGAACTCCAGCACAGCTGCTGGTTGTTCCTACCAACCTTAAACGACCTGGAGTAAAACAGAAAATGAGGTAAAAATCTGGAAGTCATTCTGTTAACAGAACTAAAACTGAAGCTTTTCCTCTACCTGAACAGGTGAGCTCAACAGCTTTACCAGAAGAACAGAACTTCTGAGATGAACTGCTACTTTTACAGTCGAGTAAAGCAGACTCATGACCTTCACAGAGGAACTCTCTGCTCCACTCTGGAGCCTCTGTTTCTCCATAGAGCGCCCCCTGGAGGTCTGATGGAGGCCCACATTCCAGCTCCCTACAGACCACCTCTGCATCCTGCTGGTCAAAGTCATCTTCACACACTATGGACCAGGAGTTGTTAGACTTCACCTCCAGCCTGCCTGAACAATGATCAGTTCCGTTCACCAGCCTGGTGGATACTGTGGATCCAGAGGAGTTATATATTAAACAGTGAAATAGTTCAACTTTGAAGTTAAAACAGTTGTTACCTGAGCAGGTGATGTTACTCTGGAAACTGCTTGACGCATTTTCCGCTATCACACATTCCCTCCACAATGACCTGCTTTCCAGGCAATCTGGTTTGATCTTCCAAACGGGTCTTTTTGCTACAGGTCTTTTGACTTCTTCAGAAACGGCTCCACAGTTTAGCCGATGACAAACAATCTGTAATGACTTCATGGTCCATCCACGATATGAGGCATCCACTGGTCTCCATTCTTGGCGATGCTTCAAGTGAAGTTCACCAGAACAAAGACTGGCTCCTCCTACCAACATCACCTGATCAGGATCTGAACAAAGAGAGAAGAGATTTAACAAAAAAAAAAAAAAACATACAACAGACACTAAACATGTAGATCTACCTGAACAGGTGAGCTGAACAGCTATACCAGAAGAACAGAACTTCTGAGATGAACTGCTACTTTTACAGTCGAGTAAAGCAGACTCATGACCTTTACAGAGGAACTCTCTGCTCCACTCTGGAGCCTCTGTTTCTCCATAGAGCGCCCCCTGGAGGACTGATGGAGGCCCACATTCCAGCTCCCTACAGACCACCTCTGCATCCTGCTGGTCAAAGTCATCTTCACACACTGTGGACCAGGAGTTGTTAGACTTCACCTCCAGCCTGCCTGAACACTGATTGTCTCCGTTCACCAGCCTGATGGATTCTGTGGATCCAGAGGAGAAGATCATCATAAATACAGATCATCACCCCTCCCCCACTGGACACATCCACCTCAACACCCCTCCCCCTTGGTCTGACTGATGATCAGCCAGGTGAGGAGACAGCTGGAGAAGCTGAATCAACACAAAGCTTCAAGGCCTGACTGAATCAGCCCCAGGACTCTGAAGACCTGTACCAGTCAGTTGTCTGCAGTTCTTCAGCATCTCTACAATCTGAGCCTCAGCCAGCAGAGGGCGCCCCTCCTCTAGAAGACCTCCTGCCTCGTTCCTGTACCTAAGAAGTCATCTCTATCTGGCCTCAGGGACTACCACCCAGTGGTCCTCACATCACATGTGATGAAGGTGCTGAAAGGTTGGTGCTGGCCCACCTGAGGCTGCAGGTGAGATCCTCTCTGGATCCTCTGCAGTTTGCCTACCAGCCGTGCCTGGGGGCAGATGACGCTGTCATCTATCTGCTGCAGCGAGCTCACTCTCACCTGGATGGTGGTGGAGGCATGGTGAGAGTCACATTCCCATTCATCCTCCATTACTGGGTGAGAAGCTGCAGCTGGTGGGTCCACTGTCTACTGTCTACTGGATCACTGATTACCTGACTCAGAGATGGTCATTGACTTCAGGAAGAAGAGTACTGCACTGCAGCCCCTTGGCAGATCTGCTCTGCTCCCTCTTCCCAGACTCTCCCAGCTGTTCCTCATCATGTCGTCATTACAAACAGTATTTAGACAGTCACTGAGATCTGCTCAGTGCGAGGTCTTGTTTTTCCATTCAGTCCAAGCGTTAGTCTTATCTTCTCTTTGACTTCTGCCTGTTTTGACCACGTCTTGCCCCGCCCCTGCCTGTTTGTGTTCGCCATTAAAAAAACTCTGCATATGGATCCAAACGCCCCCGCCTGCTTCTTACAGCGATAAGATTATAGAACTCCTCATCACTCTATAATAGATAATTCACCAGTGGACTTTTTTCATGGTCAATGGTCATTACTGCCTCAATTTGCACACTTTGTTTTTATTGTATAATTCCTTCTTACTTTCTGTAAATGTCTAATGCGGCAACAGCCAAATAATTTCCCAGGTTGGGATGAATAAAGGATTTCTATTCTATTCTATCAAGACAGATGCTGGACTGTTCTGGAGCCAATCAGAACGGTTTTCATTTCCACCAAACTACTTCTGCATTTCTATGAGAGTTTCTCTCTCTGTCTGTTTGTTGATGGTTTTTGGATGTTACACCCCATGTGTCAGAAATGAGAATCTCTACATTTCAGTGGATCTTCTGCTGCTGTTCTGGATCCAGGTCACATGGACAGCAGTGTCAGAACAGCCTCAGATCCATTGAGATGAATGGAAAACTGCTCCAAAAGGCTGTTCTCAGTTGGGCAGGACATTCTGACTGATGGTTGTTGTGGGTTCAGGACTCACACAAAGACCATCTGAGGGATTCTTTACAAATGTGTTTACAGACTCAGAGAGAGAAGACTGGAACCACATGGTTCTGTTGGATCAAAGAGAATGTTCTAACCTGGAAAAAGACATTGAAAGAACCATCAATGTTTTTACCGGAGCAGGTGATCTCAGAAAGACCACTGTCGTACTGAATCGATTTCTTACACTCCATTAAATTAGATCCATTACAGTCATCAGTCAGTCTCCAGACATCCTCTCTGGAGGTTTGTCGTCTTCTTCTGCCTGTGATTAGTGAACCACAGTCCAGCTGTTTACATACAGACTCTGCAAACTCCATGTAAATATTGTAGCCAGAAACATGTTTCCATTCTCCCATGTACTTCATCTTTAGAGTTCCAGCACAACGATGGTCTCCATCAACCAACCGAATGTTTCCAGAATCTGAGGATCAAATCCAGACGTTGTTTGTTAAATATATCAAACATTTTACAAATAAGAAGATGAGTCAGCATCATTTACTGAGGTGCTACTATAAAAAGCTTTCTTTGACCTGAGCAGGTGAGTCCAGCAGCTTTTCCAGAATATTTTTGAACAGAGCTTCTACATTTCAGGAGAGCAGACTCATGACCTTCACAGAGGAACTCTCTGCTCCACTCTGGAGCCTCTGTTTCTCCATAGAGTGCCCCCTGGAGGCCTGATGGAGGCCCACATCCCAGCTCCCTACAGACCACCTCTGCATCCTGCTGGTCAAAGTCATCTTCATTCACTGAGGACCACGAGCCGTCCAGCATCACCTCCAGCCTGCCTGAGCACAGATGGTTCACCAGCCTGATGGAGTCTGTGGATCCAGAGGAGAAGATCTGACACCCTCGCTGCACTGCCATCACAGACACAACTTTTCTGTTTCTGTCATTAAAGCAACATTTCACATTTAGATTCTGTGTTTGAATCAAATGAACCTTCTTGAATGAAACACGTTTAACGAGTGTTTCTTCTAACGAGGGCTCAGCAAAAACTGTTTTTCTGTTCATTGTGGTTTAACAGGAGCATTTCCATGTCAGGCAGAAGAAGATGAAGAACAAATATTCATTCAGCCCGACTGCTGTGGAGCTAAAACTTAATTCACATGTCTTTATGTTCAGACTTCTTAAAGATTTTAGTTTAAAAACTGTAAATATTATTTGACATATTTTCCAACATCATCTGCTTCAATTATTAAAAAGTAAATATAAACCTTTACATACTATTTATGCTTTATAATAAATGTTATCAACTGCTTTGTTAATGTTTTTATATTAATGAAAATTGATTTTTATCAATAGGTGGGAGGATTTAATGATACTGACCTGAACAGATGATGACCACATTAAATCTATAATAATAAGATGTTTTAATTCTCCTCATAGACACCACAGATCCACAGTCGAGTGATTTGCACACATCATCCACACGCTCCAAGTTCCACCTCATATAATCATCGACTTTTTTCCATTCTTCCAGAACCTTCCTCTGCAGTCTCCCAGTACAGTTGCTGGCTCCTCCCACCAGCCTGAATTCCTCTGAACCTGCTGGTCACAGACACGAGGACAGAGACTTCAGTGGCTTCAACACAGCTGACAGTCTGTTTGTCAGGATTCTGGTTTTTACCTGAATGGAGTTCAGCACAGAGTCCTGAGGAGAAACCAGAAACATGGAGAAGCATCAAGACTCTGACTACATCAACTGTGTTCATCAAGGTCTTTGGAAACTCAAATCTTTCATTCAATTGGAGCAAAACGGAGGAAAAACTATTGATATTCTGAGGTTGTGAGATCAAATATTTCACACACATTCATTCACAAATCCTTTTGAAACTAAGATGAATTTCCTGTTTTCACGTCTTCACTGCAGCTGTTTCATCAATAAAGTTTGGATTGGTTCTCACTGGAGGCTTTTTTGAACATGAATGTTGATGTGAGCAGGAAAAACATGTGAATACCTTCTGATGTCAGATCACACATGCATTGATTGATAAAGAGCAGAACAGAGTCGTACCTGAACTGCAGAGAGTCACCAGCAGCATCAGTGTTGGATGATCCATGTCCTCTCAGTGTCTCTAAGTTCATGTCTGCTGTCTCTTATCACATATCAGCATCCCAGCCCCCCCAAACCTCTGCTCTCTCTCTTTATCTCTGACCAATCACAGCTCAGAATGGCTTTCTAAACACAGTTTGAAGAAGATTCCTTCCAAAGTTTTTAGTTTTGAAGATTTAAAAAAGTTTAGTAGATTTTTGCTTTAAGGTTTAGGTTTTTTTGTGTTTTTGTGAACTTGAAAACGTTTCAGAACAGAAGTCACTTATCAGACTGGGAGGAATAAAAGGACATGAAATGAATCTAAATTAAAAACAATGAAAAGGAAAAGATATCTGGGATGAGCAGCAACCAAATTCACTAAAGAGAACTTAAACCATGTGAAGAAGGAACCAGAAAACAGTCAGGAACCAGATAGAGAATCTTCAAGAGTTTAAACAAACTTAAACATGAACAAACTGAAAAGAAGAGAGAAACAAAAATAGAAACAAAGCAACAAATTAACGTCATAAGTTCCTGTGAGTGAACTGGTGAGTGGGAATGACAAGAAAATGGTTTGGAAAGGAGAAGCACAATGATCCCAATGTGGGGCTGGTGTTTTTTTGTATTTCTTTCTTTTTTCTTTATTGTTATCACTGTTGTTGGTAGTTGCTATTTCGTTGGTGGTGTTTTCCCCCAATAGTGTGTCACTAGGGGACATGTGGTGCTTTAGGTGCTTTAATTCCTTTCTTTTTTTTTACTAATTTCCTCATTAAACCCCTCATTAATGCCATCTAACAACAAGGCTGTTGCCCCTACAATAATGGTTGTCTAGAATGTATAGAGACTCAATCATCCCATCAAACTTAATAACATATTCTCCCATTTGAATAAACGTCATGGTCACATTGTATACCTACAAGAAACAAACTTGCTGAAGAAAGATCACACTAGACTTCTCAGGGAGGGTTAAACTATGTTTTCACTCAAATGTTGACAGTAAACAGCCATGTTATTGCAGAAGGATGTACAATATGTTGAAACTAAGACTACAAGGACAAAAACAGCCACTCTGACATTACTCAAGGCAAATTAGTTATAGACCTGTTGTTCTGGTCAATGTTTATGCTCCTAATTGGGATAATGTACAATTCTCTACAAGTTTTCTCTCTCTTCTTCCAGAGCTCGACTCATGTGAGTTAATAATGGGAGGGACCTAAGTTGTACTCTGAACCCAAATTAGACCATTCTAGCACTAAATTTACAACACAAAGCAAGTCTGCCCGATGTATTAACACGCTTCTTGAGGCCTACGAAGAGGTGGATCCTTGGAGATTCAGGAATCTGATGAGATCCACACAGTTTTCCTTTTTCTCCCCAGTGAAGCAGAGTTATTCAAGAATCAACTATTAACTAATAGATCAACAACTTCTACCAATACATATAGGTTAATGGCAAAGAATATGATGTCATTACTATATATGTTTTCAGAACTCAGCTTCTCTGGGAATAAACCTGGATCTTTCTAGAAGAGACTTAATTCCAGATTACTGTCTGATAAAAATGTAATCGGTTTTATTAATACACAAACAGACTTTCATGGAATATAGTGAATCACCAGATATCAGTTAATCTCTGAGAAACTCTAAAGGCTTTTTAAAGGAGGCAAGGGATCGAAGCAGAAAGTTAAAGGTGAACAAAACGGGCCTCAGAATTGAGTAGGGCTGGGTATCGGTTAGAATTTCCAGAAACAATTCGATTCGATTCACAAGAGCCTGAATCGATTCGATTCTGATTTTTTTCAATTCTTTTGATTCTTCAATTAGATTCAATTTTGAGTTCATACATTTATACACATTTGTTTGGAAATACATTAATAATCTAATCTATTGATATTAATCTGATTCAGCTCACATACTGTAAAATGTATTAGTGAAATAATTAAATTGTTAATATCATACAGAGTTACATGGATTCTCTAAAGCAGAAGTTCTAACAAAAATGTTCAGATCGTTAAGATTGTAAACATTGTTCTGCTTCTCCTGGAGGACTTTTCAGTTTGGCCACTAGGTGGCAATCGCGCTATAGAAGCACACCTAATTCAAGAAGAAGACAACAGTATATGGAAAAAAAAACAAGTTTTAAACCACAAATAATTACTTTAAAAAAATATTTATTTAAAAGAGTTTGGAAAATTAACGCCTGTGAGTAAATAAAGATGTTAATTTAGTCAGAAATGAATTTTTTGGTCGATTGAGTTTTAGCATCAAGCTAGCAGATTGTAGCTTTATGTGCTAAATCGATTTATATCTTTTTTCGAATTGATTATTGATCTATTAAGCTTAAATTGTCTCAAATCGTTTATTTTAACTCAGCCCCAGAGTTAAGTGATAGAATTCAGGAAATAAATCGACGTCACTCAACAGCACCTTCTGTTGATTTGTGTAAGAACAGAATTGTACTTCAAACTGAATTTGAGGAAGTCAGGGGGAAAAAAAGAGAATGACAACATCCCTGATGAGACTGCAGAAAGGAAATAAAAAGTAAAGGACATAGAGTACCACAGCCACAATGATGAATACAGAAGAGGAATCTGAGTACAAAATATACGATCCTGGAAAAGAGCTGGATAAAAATCTGCACTTTTACACAACAAACAATTGCAAATATTATAGTACACAAGACCTAAGCAAGTCTCTTGTCATGGATGGAGTTTTCTCGATTATTCATTTTAATAGTAGAAGCCTGCGCTGTAATCACAACAAAATAATGGATTATTTAACAGAAAATAAAAAACAATTTAGTGTCATTGCAGTTACTGAAACATGGTTAAAAGAAGAAGATATTGATGAAGTACAAATTAATGGATATCAAATGTTTCATGTGAATAGAAAAAGAAAAAGAGGTGGAGGGGTGGCATTGTATGTATGTGAAAATTTGAAATGTAAAATCATTGCCAACATGACAACTGCAATTGAAGAAGTTATGGAAATTGTCTCAATTGAAATAATTTCTGAAAAAAGAAAAAATATTGTTATAAGTTGTGTATACAGAGCACCAGGCACCTGTGTAGAATCTTTTACTAATTCAATCACCGAAATGTACAATGGTATTCAAAACAAGGACATATTTCTCTGCGGGGACTTCAATGTTGATTTAGGAACCATCTCTGAATCAAAGACAGTAAATGAATTTGTAAATTCCATGTATGCATTAGGTTTGTGTCCACTAATAACCAAACCGACAAGAATTACTTTGCATAGCTCAACAACAATAGATAATATTTTACCAACATCTTCTCATCAGAACTGATCGAAAGTGGAATTGTGATGACGGACATCAGTGATCATTTACCAATCTTCACAGTCCATAAGCACTATCAAACCAAAATTCATACTAAAACAGAAAAAATTATAAGGGATAGATCCCAAAAAGCAGTAGAAGCATTTAAAAAAGATCTGGAACAGCAAAACTGGGAGGAAGTATATGTAAAAGATGTTAACTTGGCTTATAATTCTTTTATAAGAATCTTTGGTGGTCTATATGAAAAAAACTGCAAAATAAAGAAAATAACCATAAAAGAGAGAACAAGTAAGCCATGGATGACCAAAGGACTGCAAAACGCATGCAAGAAAAAAAATACTTTATACAAGTACTTTCTAAATCTAAAAACTGTGGAGGCTGAAAATAGATATAAAAAATACAAAAATAAATTAGTTTCAATATTGAGAAAACAAAAAAAAGATTACTATAGTAAATTATTAGAAGAAAACAGAAACAACATCAAGGAAACATGGGGAATAATAAATAGTATTGTAAAAAAGAATAAAACAGGCCCACCAGTAACTAATTATTTTAATAATGGACAAATGGAAATCCATGAAACAAATAAAATAGCAAATGAATTTAACAATTATTTTGTAAATGTTGGACCAAACTTGGCAAGCTCTATTCCAAACAAACCAGACTATAATATTACTTCAAATATAAAGAATAATTCAAACATCATGCTATTAGACCCAGTAACTAGTGAAGAAATACAAAATATTGTAAAAGGGAGCAAGAACAAAAGGTCTACTGATTGTGACGACCTAGATATAATACTGATAAAAGACATACTTGATTATATTATACATCCTTTACGCCATATATATTCTTTATCTTTTACACTAGGAGTCTTTCCAGACAAGATGAAAATTGCCAAGGTCTTACCACTCTACAAAAATGGAGACAAACATGTTTTTTCCAACTACAGGCCAATATCTCTGCTTTCCCAGTTCTCCAATATACTAGAAAAATTATATGTAGACAGACTAGACAAATTCCTGAATAAAGAAAATATTTTATGTAACAGTCAATACGGTTTTAGAGCAAAACATTCAACAACAATGGCACTGATGGAATTGACAGAAGAAATATCTGAAGCAATTGACAAAAAGAATCATCTCATTAGCATTTTCATAGACCTCAGGAAAGCATTTGACACAATAAATCACCATTCTCCTTCAAAAACTAAGTAAATATGGGATTAAAGGACTGGCCCTACAATGGATAGAAAGCTATCTAAAAGATCGACAACATATGTACAGATAAACAACACCAAATCTAATTTATCCCATATCACCTGTGGTGTACCTCAAGGGTCAGTCCTTGGCCCCAAACTATTCATTATCTATATAAATGATTTAAGTTCAGTATCCAAAAAATTAATTCCATTTTATTTGCAGACGATACAACCTTTTATTATACGGGAAACAATATTGAACATATGATAGAGGTGGTGCAGATTGAATTAGGAAAAATTAAAGCGTGGTTTGACGGAAATAAACTATCAATAAATAGTGATAAATCATATTTTATGATATTAGTAATAGAAATACAAACAATACAGTTGAATTAAACATAGATAATATTAATATTAGAAGAGTAAAAGATGTAAAATTTTTAGGAGTTATTTATAGATGAAAAGCTATCTTGGAAATCACAAGTTAACACCGTCAAATCCAAAATATCAAAAGCAATTGCAGTACTACACAAAGTAAAATGGTTCTTAGACAGTAATTCATTATATCTATTATATAATTCCTTGATTATGCCATACCTGAACTACTGTATAGAAATCTGGGGTACAACTTATAAAACATATATTCATCCAATTTACATATTGCAAAAAAAAAGCAATAAGAATCATTACAAAAAGTAATTATAGGGACCCGTCTAATCCATTATTTATTAAATTAAAACTATTAAAACTTAATGATCTTATAAACTTTAATATTTTGAAATTTATGCATAAAGTAAAGATGGAAAGCCTTCCTCCTAATTTAATGAAAAGATACATGAAAAGGAAAAGTAAATTTAATCTTAAAGGACATGAAATATGTCAAACAAAACACAGAATTCTGATAAAACAACGATGTGTATCAGTATATGGAATTAATATATGGAATAAATTGAGCTTAGAAATTAAAAATGCTTCAACAATATCAAGTTTTAAAAACTACATTAAAAACAGTATTATCAATGACTATAAAACTATCTAAAACAAATAACAATGACTCATCCCAGAAGTATTATTTTCCCTTCACACTGGTTTATGTTGTAATTATATGATTTTGGGTTTTTTTTTTTTTTTTTTTTCTCTTTGTTTCTTTCTTACCCAATTTTCTCTTACTGTGTAATGCTTGTGTATCTGTATCTTTCTTTTTTTATTGATAGATTAATGTATTGATTGTAAAAAGGGGCAGACAAAATAAGTTTTTCTTCTTTCTGTCCCCTTTTCATTTTTTTTTTTCCTTCATTTTCTATCACGATTGAGTTTATAACTCAAGTTTATATTGTATGCTTTTTAATGAATAAAAATGAAATAAAAAAAAAAAAAAAAAAAAAAAAAAAAAAGTCAAAAATGAGGACAATAATAAAGATTGTTCCAAAGAAACACTGATCATGTCAGTAGCAACATCTTGACAGTGACGTCTCCTGCTCCTCTCCTGCCTCATGATTTTGTTCTGATGTATTCCACTCTTCCATAAGTGCTACATACAGTTCTGCAGGTCACTTTTGGAGGTCCGATCATGTAGTCTCTGCTTCTAGTCCCAAACGTGCTCTATGGGGTTCAGGTCAGAGGTCATTGCTGATCAGACCATATGAGACAGTCCAACTTCCTGAACTCCGGCTGTGACATTTCTGTCACCATGTGGTGGAGTAAAAAAGATGGCAGACCATTGACTCATTATCCAGGTCACATGGTCTCGAGTCCACTGCAAACATTCACAGCGGTGTCTAGATGTCAGTGGAGTCACCTGTAGTGGTCATCTGTCATTCAAGTCAAAGGGGTGGAGACTGTTATGATTGGTTTATTTAGTGCCCTCACATAAATAAATCAGTTAAATCAATACAGGTGAGTAAATAGAATGCAGATTACAAATATAATAATACATCTATCTTCAATCCATTCAGACCCAAAGTGCTGTGGAATGACATGAGAACGACATATGAAGAATTAGATAAAAACAAATTAAAATTGTACAAAAATAAAGTTACATTGTTAAAACAGAACATGACATAAAAGACAATAAACTGTCCTCACTGTGTGTTAAAAGCCCAGTTAAAAAGTGGGATTTAAAAGAAGATTTAGAAACAGACAATGATGAAGACTCTCCAAGTATCAGACAAATGTGCAAAAATCATGGAGAAATGAACAAGTATCAGATGGGTCGGGGTGTAAAACTGTCATCCAGTACAGTGACAGATTTTGGAAGGAAACCCTTCCCGAGTCTGTTGGTTCTAGTCGGTACGGGCCTGTAGCGTCTTCCAGAGGAAACAGATAGAAAAAGTGGAAACCGTGGTGAGTATTGTCCTTCAGGATGTTTCTGGTTCTGTTGAAGCAGCAGGAGGTATGGATGGAGGATAAGTCAGAGGGAAGACGATGAGTTTCTGTGCAGTGTTGGTCATCTTCTGCAGACTCTTCCTGTCAGTTTCGGTGCTGCTGAAGAGTGTAGGTCATCATGGAGATGGTGGAGTGATACTGCAGGAGGTGAATCTTGAAGACTCTCGGGAAGTGCAGCTGCTGCTGAGCCTTTTAACCAGAGCAGAGGTGTTGGTTGCCTGCAGAGATGTGAACTATGAGGAGTTTGAAGGACTCCACTCGTTCCACTTGATCATTGTTGATGTACAATGAAGCGTTCTGTTCTGCAGGATGAGTTCCCTCAGTCCTGGAGATGTTCTGCCCCAGGTTGTTAGATTCCCTCCACTCTCCAGGTTTCAGGACTTCCTCATTCCTTTTAGTTTTCAGCCCACCACTGAATTTAACAGTGATGTTCCTCAGGTGGGTGAGACTGCTGTCAGATGTATAGAGTTAGTAGAGAAGTGGACTCAGCACACGGTCCTGAGGGGAACCGGTACCGATTGTTCGTATAGATGAGAAGTAATGACCCAGTTTCACTAGCTGGACTAGAAAGATCTTTATCCAGGAGCAGGTGAGCGGTGGAAGCTGACCAATGAGAGGCATTCTATACTCCCATGCCACAATACAGTCAAACTACACAAAACACGTTTGTGTTGTTTAGTCAAAGTAGTAAATCATCATCTTAACTCTTTAAGTCAGCATTCCTCTGTAACCGTTTATCTGATCAAAGTTTTGCTGATGACTGTGTTTTCTTTTCTCTATGCACGTCCGGATGTACAGATTATGTTCTCGCCTCTAACCTGTGGTTTTTCTTTCCTCTACAGCGGTATGTATGTATGTATGTATGCTGCGCGTGCAACGTGCAGTGATGAGGACAGGTGATCTCAAAGCAGCAGACTAGCATTTACTTTAGCGTCATCTGAGTAGTAAAATACTCATTAAAAACGTTGCATGATTTAAAATGGAAAAAAGTCATCTCTGAATGTGTACATGTTACTTCTTCCAGACAATAATCCCAGCCAGACCACAACATGGTTACTCTACATCAGGTAGGCAGAGTCTGGGTGAGGCCGGGCCGCATCAGGATTTCCACAAGAAAATCGCTGATAAAACATTCCAATGTTCTCAAATATCTTTATTTTTAACACGAAATAATGAATGAATGAATGAATTAATTA
Organism: Oryzias javanicus; assembly: GCA_003999625.1. Lineage (NCBI taxonomy): Eukaryota > Metazoa > Chordata > Actinopteri > Beloniformes > Adrianichthyidae > Oryzias > Oryzias javanicus. The sequence goes on along the minus strand of CM012449.1, from coordinate 33,571,424 downwards.
ATTTTTAAAAATGAATTAGAAAATCAATCATTAATAATTAAAATAATAACTCAAACTCGAACTTTATTTATTTATATAGCGCCTTTTCTTCGGCCGAAACACAAGGCGCTCAACATAAAGCAAATAAAATACATATTAAAAACACAAAAAACACAGTGTTAAAAAACAAACTTACACAAAGACACAAAACAAACATCCCTCTCTCCCCCAGTCCCCCCACCCCACCCCCCAAGTCCCCCCCAATAAGACCCTTGTCAATAAAACTGAACAAAGCTATAAAAACTGCAGATGTAAGGAAACAATCTGGCTTGGTACGACTGTGTGGAAACGATATTATGAGGATCCACTTATTCAAGAACCCGCCTGACCACAGGGGGCATCGCCGCTGCGCCCGCCCAGCACAGGACAGCGCTGGACCGGCTCTACCGAGCTGGACCCCAGCTGCCCCAAAGAGAACAGGCACTGCAGCAATAGCTCCCCGCCACAGGCGGAGCCCCAGAACAGAGAATCCCCGTGAGGAAAACACTGGATTTTAAAACAAAGAAAAAGCATTAAAAGAAGATAAAAATAAAAAAGAATGCATAAAAAAAAATATAGTAATAGTAAATACATTCATAAAATAACTATAAAATGATTCTTATAGAAGTTTAAAAAAAAAAAAAAAAAACAAAAGAGAAGACAAAATGCAATCACAAGAAAAGTCATGTAAAAGCCAGGTTAAAAAGGTGGGTCTTTAGCCTCTTCTTAAAAACGACCATACAGCAGACACAGATGACTGAAGCCACATATTGACTGACTGACTACAGCAGTGTTTCTCAAATGGTGGGGCGCGCCCCCCTGGAGGGAATGCAAATAAAACCATGTTTACATTAGTGGTGAATATTGTGCATAATCCTACATAGTAAATTAAATATAGCAAAAACAACCTAAAAAGCAATTTGGTAGCAGAAAGTGCCGCTGTTTACAGTGAACCAATGGAAAAGAACTGAATCTCTGAGAAAAGACAGAGAAACAAGGAAAGATTGTTTTTACTTTGTCTGGAAGTTTTGGAAGTATTCTAAAAAAAGAAAGAGAACAATTAATAAAACAGATTATTTAGAAGTTTATTTTTTTATTATTCTTTAATGATAATAAAAGTATGATATTATGAGGAGATATACGTTTAACTTGAGCAAATTAACTGATAATGATGATGTTTGCAGCTGGAAGTTGTGTTTGTGTGTGTGTGTGTGTGGGGGGGTGTCTAAGAGAAAATACCTGAGAAACACTGGACAAGAGAAAACAATTTTTATTCAGTTTCAAATGTCTGTATTTACAGAACCTCCTTCATTTCTGAGCTGAGAGCAGTGCGCTCACTGAAAGCTCAATGCAAACAAACGCCGCGCACCAGAATTCCTGGCCTCCGCGTCGGGAGCGCGCATTGCTACGCAAGTTTTTAAATCTGATCTCAAGCTCTGCGCACAAATCGGGCACACACTGAGTCTTCAACCCGGTTCAATATTTCACGCGCAGTAGCGCTAATGAACGGTAAAAACACCATAGAAGAAGAATCTCCTCTCTGCTGCTGCGTGCGTGACCGCGCTGCTCCAGTGTGGATACCACCTGCTGAGCGTGCGTTCATAAACCCGCGCAGACATGCGGCCGGTGTGGAAGAACCTTTGAAGATTCTGCTCGCTCGCGGACATCACTCACGCACGCGGAAGTAGTCAGTCTCTCTCGCGAGGACTTTCTCTGCACGTGGAGGAGGAAAAAGCGATCGCGAGGGTCTGATTTGTCCGCGTGGAATATTTGATGCGTGCGCGGAATTGTCGCGCGCGGTGTCAGGAACACGCTTTTTGACAAGCGGCAGGCTGTGTATCGCGTGTTGTCACGTGGCGAAAGAGAAGCGGGGCCCGCGAATCACGTTCAGTGAGAAAGCACTTCCAGCAGCTTCATGGCTCCTCCTCCGCCCAGCTGACTGGAGGAATGAATTAAAGAGTGAGGAGGCTCGGACAGCCCGCCAGAGCCATATACCTTACCGTGATTGGTTCGTTCAGCTCTGCACACAACAACTGATATTCATATCAGCCTTGCGGGCCGCACTAACAGTAATCTTTCATATGAAGGCGGGGGCCGCAAATTATCATCCAGCGGGCCGCAGATTGCCCGCGGGCCGCGAGTTTGAGACCCCTGCTCTACATGTTATCATAACATTTGGAAATTAAATTCTCCTCAGTCGCTGCAGTTGGTCCAAAACTTGACTGCAGCTTTTTAACCAGAAGGAGCACATTAGTCTGATTCTGAAGTCTTTGCTCCAGTCAGCTTTAGGATCTTTTATTTGTTTATATAAGCTTCAATGGAATTGAACCTTCATTTTGATCTGGTGTGTTGAGCTTGTATTTGTTCCTATTTATTTCATATGCTTCATATTTTATCTACTATGTTTATCTTTCTTTTATTTATTTATGTATTATGGAAAACACTGTAAGATACTGTGTAGCAGGAAAAGTTTTATACAAATGAGGTTGAATTGGAATTTATTCTCAGACAGCAGGAGTAGGACCCACTTTCTGATTATTTTGACTTTTCATAGTTATTGTTGCATTTCACTTATATTAAACCAAATTTGATGAAAATGAGTGAATTAGTTTCATTCTTTTAATAAGCTACATGACTTGTTAAGATCTGAGATTTCAGACAGTTGAAATATAGAGATGAATACTGAGTGAACCCCCAGTGTTGCTCACGGGGGTCGAAGAATCGCTCAGTGAGTTTCTGTGTTTGCTCAGACACACAAAAAATTAGAGGGAACATTGCTGACAATACTGAAAAAGTCTTGATTTCAAAGTAAGAGCGTGGTTCCTCTAGTCAGATCAACAGTTTCCTCTTCACCCGGTAATCTTTAAATCTGTGTTTATTGCAAGTCGTCAGTTTTCTGATGCACAAGCAGATTGAATGTTCACATTTTGAACAAATGTTGATTGACACGTGATTGTTTTTTTCAGAGAAACAAAATAAATAAAAGGTATGATATACTGTAAAATAAACCTATTATGTCTCATTCCAAATTGTATTTTCCAATATTGATTCTATCAACATGTAGTCTACAGTGTAAAAACAATGACAAGAGAAAACAACAAAAGATTGACAAGTTTCAACTGCAGTCAGCAAAGGTAATGTTTCTGCTTTTGTTATTTAATCATCAACATGAAAAAATAACATTCCTGCAGTTTACCATTTGTCCAGCAGAGGGCACTATGCTGCATTTGTGAGTTCTGCTTTACAATCCACTGAAGAAATGTAACAAATGATTCAATTTCTACATTTGTCTTAGTTTGAAATCCTCCATGTCTGTGAAGAGCTGGAACTACTAGATGATCAAAAATCCACCTTAAAACTTCTGAGTTATTTTAACAACTTTTTGATATTTTATTTTCATGTGTTTGATATCTTTCAAATTATTACAAATTATCAAGTGTTTGTCTTCTTCTGTTCATCTTTTAGTGAATCATTGTCAAATGACAGAAAAAAGAAACATCTTCTTATACCCAACAGTTTAGTCTTTGTTTTTTATAAATGTCTTTAATATTTTCAAACTGTGTTTCTTTTTGACATCTTCACATTCTAATTTCCTTTTAACAAACCAGACTTTGGCTAAAAATTATAAACTGAAAGTTTGATGAAAAAAGAAATTAAATATTTCCCAAAATAAAAATCTCCCTGTTTCTGAGCTCCTGCATTTTTGTTTCTTACAAATGTTTTTTATATTTTTAATTTTAATTAAAGATAAACCCTGGATTGTCTAAATGCCTCCAGCCAACACAAACAGCCACACATGTGTAGACTCTCACATTAGTGTTTGACTTTGTACAACTGAACTGAAGCTCTCATGAAGTTTGACTGTAAAATGTAAATAAACATGAAATAACATGTTAGCATATAATTAATGAAGAGTTCTCTAAATACATTCCAGTGAACCCGTTTGAACATTTCTTTTCTATCAGACAAATCCCCACATTTGAAATCATATTTTCAGTTAAATTCAAATCTTCACATTTGATGTTTTATGTTAGTAAATGTTGAGTAAAACATTTTAAAGATTGACAGTAACACCTGTATATTTATCATCTGTATATTTTTGTTTCTTTGGATATTCTAATAGATATAGAAAAGATTTTTTCACAGAACCACAAACTTTATTAGCAGCACATTTTAAAACCCAGAAATACTTGTAAATGTAGAAATAACAGAACCCTGGAGTTTCCTTTATCTCTTTAAAAATTGTGGGATCTTCTGTTTCAGTGTAGTTTAGCTGTGATTCTCACTCTGGTCAGCAGGGGGCGATCATTGACGTGTTGATAAGTGATGAACTGATCGTTGCTCCACAAATGTAAAATCCTTTCAATCCAATAAATGTTCTGCAGAATGAATCTGGTTTTATTTAGTTAAAAGTCAGATTTTCACAGTAAAAGCATGAAACGCCAGTCTGAACTTCCAACTTTCATAATGATTTAAAAAAAAAAAATCTGAAACAGTTAAAGTTTCATCCCTGAGATGATCTGGGATCAAAGCTCCCAGTGAGGTTTGTGAGGGTTGTGAGGACCACAGTTTCAGGAGAAATGTGGGAAAGAGTCAAAGAAGAGTCAGAGGATGTGGAGGAGAACGGCTAACAGAAGTGTGTGAGGTCGGAGCTGTGGGTCAGCGGGCTGCTGTAGTCCGACTCCCAGTCCCTCTCAAACACAGCCCGCAGCTGGGCCTGGACGGTCGGCTCCTCGGACCGGGACTCTGTCTGGTTGATGACCAGCGCGGATCCCGCCGTGCGCAGAAAGTAATCCCCCGACCAGTTAGATGTTCCTGAAACAGAAACGTGGATGAAGCCGGAGGTTCTTGAAGAAGCTGTGGAACCGCCTCCCACTTGAACCTTACCGATGTACGCCACCTTATCCGTCACCATGTACTTGTTGTGGTTGACTCTGGCGTATTTAATTTCAGGTCCGGGGTTTGGAGGCACCACGAACAGCCTCTGATAGGAGGAACAAAAACAGCAGATTTCACAGCGTCTGCATCGTTTGAACTCTCCCCCCCTCTGGAGCCGGTCCACTCACCACCTGGACGTCCAGTTTGCTCTTGGGGTCGTAAACTGAAGCCAGAGACTTCAGGAAGGGAAACATGACGGGCTGGGAGTTGGGCCAGCAGCTGATCAGCAGACGAACTTTGACCTTCCTCTCGTAGGCCAGACGCCGCAGCTGCGTGTCGATGTCGCCCCAGTACCTGAACGGAGCAGCGTTTGTTGAATTTAGGACTTTAAAGGGTCACCACACAGGGAAGTTGGAGGCTGACTCCACCAAATGCAGTCAGAGGGGCGGGGCTTGGGGGCAGGACGTGGGACTTCAATAGTTTGACCAACCACAAAATCAACTGTAATACCTGAATTGAACCTATAGGGGGCAGCACACAGGCGGTTTAGACTATATTTTCAAAAATGAAACACGTTTATTTTAATTTGTCATTTTACTAACCAACAGACAGAACTTTCACAGCCCGTTTATGGAGGTCAACAGCCAATAAAACTCTATATAGGGTTTGGTTACCCTTTAAAAACTCAGATTGTTAAATATATTATAGCATCAAAGAAAATAATATTTCATTTTAAAGTAAAAAAGTCATTTATGAAGTGAAAACCACTTTTAGATTTTGGTTTGATTTATGCTTCAAAACTGAATTTTGACCTGTTTTTGTTTCGATCATCAGGTTTGTTTTTCTAATCTTAATTTGGACCCAGAGCTGCATTTAGGGAGGTTTTGAGGAGAAGCCATCTTGAATCATTTCTGTTATTTCGTATTTTCTAAAAGCGACATGGAAGTAGCATAAGGAGTCTGGCCTTCCATGACAAAATAAAAATTCTGTTGTGGATCTTAATCTAAGAAGACTGGAGCTACACAAACAGAAAGAGGTTATTGGTTGTTTTAGCTGTTTGTTTTCAGGAGTTTGTGGGGGGGTTTCGCTTTTAAATCAGTTCCCAGAGTATACTTTTTGTTTTTCCTCAAGAAAACCAAAACAATCTGAATTTTTAAATTGGAAAGGGATGAAAATAAGGAAAAATTATTTTTAAAAGAAGAATAGTTAAAAATGAAACATGTAATAGATCAAATATGAAAACTCAGGAAAGCAAAGAAGAAGAATTGAAAACATCAGATTTTACCTTTGCGGTTTAGAAAACTCCATGGTGGGCAGGTAGTTCATGACAGCGATGTAGATGAAGCTCTCGGCGTCCTCCATCACGCTGAGGATGGACTGGAGGTCTGGCGTCCTGCCGGCGGCACAGAAGGACGGCGGGGAGCTCTGGGGGGGACGGGACAGACGGTCAGAGGGGGGCGGAACTTCCCGTCTCAAACGGCGCTCTTCCTCCGCTCCTCACCGACAGATAAACGCTGGACGGCGTGTCGTTGAGGGCCAACTGGAGGGGCGTGTCCTTGTTGAACTGGGTGGAGAAGCTGGGGGGCCACGGAGACGGGATGGACTGACCCGCCCCCAGGAACCAGTACGCCTCAAAGATCTTCCCCAGGTCTTCAGCCAGGCAGCTGCAGTTGTAGACCATGGCGCCCAGTTCCTTCACCTGCACACGCCACAGAAACACGTCAGCTTCTCCAAACTGTTTGAAACTTCAAGCAAGAGATTTCTGAGACTTTAGGGCCCCCTGGTGGTTCTCTGATTAACTGATCTGGCTCCAGTTACTTTAGCTTTTTGGTAGGAACACCATAAAAGGAACTGAAGTGGGTTTCTTCTGAGGGTTTACCCAAACAAACTGAGTCGGGAGGAGGCTCCTCCTCTACGTCTAAACGACCTGGAGTGTGTCAGAACCTGAGTGAGCGACCTCCAGTCCATGTTGGCACTGCCGATGTAGATGTGCTTCTTGTCTACAATCCAGAACTTGGTGTGGAGAACGCCGGAGGTGAGAGCCTTCATGTTGACCATCCTGATGTCAGCGCCTGGAAAAAAAAAACATATCCTGACTTTGGAACCGATGGACACCCTCAGACGTCCTGCCATGCAGCCAGGCCTGGCTTTTCATAGGCGAGCTAGGCGGCTGCCTAGGCACCATCTACTGGAGGGGGCGCCAAATTGCAATGATTTTTTTTACTGATTTTTTTACTCATTTCATGTAATTATTTTTTTTTAAAAAAAGGTCATAAATATAACCATAAATAAAAAACCTCAAAAGTTTGACAGAATTCACGTTTTGCCACGGGCGCTACGCTGTCCAGGGCCGGCGCTATGCTGTCCAGGGCCGGCGCTACGTGCGACTGTGAGATCAATGTGATAAAACTCTGTCTAAAATAAACTTATTTGAATATTCTATGATTGACATTTTATTGAATTAAAGAGAGAATGTGGCATTAATTGAGCCAAACACCTAAAATCCAGCTGGATCAAACTTCTCCAAAAAACATATATAAATTATTTTTCACAAACACAATAAAGAGAATTTATGAGAAAAAAAAAGACGAAATGAATTCCAGGAAAAATGTGAAATGACAGTAGTGCTTTCAGGAGAGAAAATCTTCTTTTTTGGTTCCTGGAAGCTGAAGCCACACAAGCAGAATGAAGTACAGCCAGATAAGACGGATCACATCATGGAGATGTGAGGTCTGGGAGGAACCAACAGAAACTCTTTATATATGAGACCCAATGGAATCTGTGCATTTTACTGGATTTGTGTTTGTATTTACATTCAAAAACATGCAGATTAGTTTGTTGACAATTTTCTTTCTAGTTGATTTTGTGAAATTACACCAAAAAATGTTCTAAAAACGATAAATGAATCACTTTTTTCCAGTCTTAATGTTCTGTTTTTGCATGATTTTATGTCTAGTGTGTGAATAGAACATGGAAAATGATACCAAACAAGCCAGCAGGAAGTCTTTTACATGCAAAATACTGAGGTAAATTCAAAAGCAGACCAAAACTGCGTTTTAGACCCTTTAGACCCAAATTCATGTAAAGATGGCTTCATATTCAGAATTTAGTTAATTTATGCAATTACCTCAACTGTTTATTTAAGAAAAGCAGCTTTGCACCAATATTTTAAAGTATTAAAGTTTCATATCTGCAACTTTAGCCCTGTGGTACAGTGTCTGCCCTGAGACTGAAAGGTCGTGGGTTCAAATCCAGGCCCAGTCACAGCAAAGACCCTAAAATAGGGACCCCCCTGTATTAAGGGTTCGGACTGGAAGGTTAAACTACTAAACAGTTTCTGAGCACGGTGGTGTCTGCAGCTCCCCCCTCCTTTAAAATGATGCATATCTGGAACTCTACGATAGTGAAGAGTTGAATATTAGTAACTTTAGGATTGTTAAAAGATGCAGATCTGAAACTTTAGTGAAGTAAAGATTCAGCAATGTTAAAGGCTGAAGAAAAGCCAGGAAAACTAACAAAGAAAAGTTCAGTCATGATGATTAAACTAAATCTGAAAAAACAGGAAAACTTATTAACTTTATATTAATAAAATAAAAATTAAACACATATTTCCTCTAAAGTTTTAATTCCTGAAGTTTTTTGGCGGGTGGCGTTCATGCAGGACGGCGTCTACCTGAGTCGTTCAGGAGCCTCAGGTCTTCTCGCTGTTTCTCCTGTGGTGTGTTCACTGCAATCCGAACTTTCAGCTTCCCCGATAGTTCACTCAGAGTCTGCAGGACCGTCTCTCCCTGAACAAACAGGACTTTTTAGGAGCGTCCCGCACCGATCCTCCACGCCGAGTCAGAGGTTTCCCTCCAAACGTCTGGAGCTCCTCACCTGGACGGCCGAGGGCTCCTGCGTGCCCGTGTCTCTGTTGGTCAGCGTCCAGTAGAAGGAGGCGATGTCCACGCTGCTGCGCGCCTCGCTCATCAGGCTCATCCACGCCTGGAAGATGGAGAGGTGGGAGGTGCTGGAGTTGAACTCCACCCCCACCGGGATGCTCTCCACCAGAACGATCCTGCAGGAGAGAGCAGAAGAGGAGACGCTCCTCACAGAACTTCATTTGATGAGGTTTCAGGGTTCTGTTGAAAGGCTCACCTGCAGGAGTCTGAGCAGCTCTGACCCTCCTGAAGGCCACTGATGATTGGAGAAGACTGATCAGGAATGGAGGAAGAGGAAGAGGAAGGAGGCGGGCGCCATGGTCAGGAGGAAGTAGAAGCTCATCGCCGCCAGAAGCCCGAAGAGCACCGAGACCAGAGAGAGAAACCATCTGGAAACCTGATGAGACGGAGAAGATTCAAACTCTGGGAGCTTCAACAAACACATGAACCAAAATGAAGATCGATTTATTGATCAGAAGCAGTAGATATATGGGAGCCATGACAGATACATTTATCCCTTGGGGATATGAATAAAGTTCAATTCAATTCTATATGTAACAGCCCCAAATATTTATACATTTATTTTGGTGTTTTAATTTCTATTTAACATGCGCCATCTAGTGGCGAAAGCATGTGGAACAATTTATATTAAAAAAGGTTCCGCCCGGACTCATTTTAAGTGCGCACACCCCCAGCTAGGCGCGCACACCTTGCTAGAGGCGCGCTGCCGCAGACACGTGAAGCTCTCGGTAAGATCTGTGCAAATCAGATGGAAAATGTCATAGAAATATCAACGTAACAATTTGTTTATTATGTTTATTTATTTTGTAAAGGAAGGAAAGAAAGAACTTTCAAGTCAAACAAGTTATTAGCCCCTCGTGGATGCCAGCCCACGAGTTCTCACGGGTTGTGAAGACCGAATAAACCCTGTCTTAAAAATCATCGTGCTCATGCTAATTCCTCGAGGGTGCTACTACATATATGGATGTAGTTTAATGTAATAATATATAAACAATATTATCAAATGTATTCATATTCATGGTTATTTTAATATGATAACAAGCATTTTAATTTAAATAAATCAAATAATATTTTTCTGCATAATAATTCAACTTCAAGGAGGCTCAATGATCCGTTTCTGAAGAACCGGATCTGGTTCAGTGTAATTTAACTGTGATTGTCATTCTGGAGTGATTGCTGCTCTATAATTTTAAAATCTTTATTTCCAGTAAAACTTTCAATCCACTCAATGATCTACAGAAACATTTTCTTTTTTTTTAAAGATCAAAAAAGCAGATTTTGATCTTAAAAAAAAAAAAGAAAAAGCAGATTGTGTTGCAGTGGTTAGCGCTCTTGCCTCACAGCAAGAAGGCTCGAGTTTAAATCCCAGCTGGGGATCAGAAACACCAACTGGGTCCTTTCTGTGTGGAGTTTGCATGTTCTCCCCGTGCATGCGTGGGCTCCCACCAGGTACCCCGGCTTCCTCCCACCGTCCAAAAACATGGTGAATTGGTGACTCTAAATTCCCCCTAGATATGAATGTGAGAGTGAATGTGTGTGTGACTGTGGCCCTGCAACAGACTGGCAACCTGTCCAGGGTAAACCCTGCCTTCACCCATCAGCAACATTGTTAGGCTCCAGCAACCCCGAAAGAGACAAAGCGGTTAAGGAAAATGAATGAATGAAAAAAGCAGATTTTCAAAGTAAAAGCAGAGAACACCAGTTCAGTTAAACTTCCAACTATATTAATGAATAAATGTTAAAATCTCAAACACACAAGGTTTCATCCTTGAGATGATCTGGGATCAAAGGTTCCAGTGAGTCCAAAGTTCTGCTCTATGATCCATTTACCACCAAAGAACCGGAGCTGGTTCTGTGTAGGTGAAGTGTGATTCTTACTGTGGTCAGAAGGGGGCGATAAACTCACACCTGAACTTCATATGAATTGATTTTTGACTGTAAATGTTTAATAAACAACATTTTAGAAATCATATTTACTCTTTGTAACTGATTATTAAGCAGCAAGTATCTCTTTTTTTTATCCTTTATTTTCTAGAAGCTTCTTTATGGAAACGAATCAACTGTCCTCTCAAATCTACAGAGGAAACAAATGTTCAAAATCTAAAATAATGATAGAATTCTGAAAATAAATGTAGAAGTGAACGACAGATTTAAAATGTTACAGAAGAAAAAAAACTAATTGTTTGTAAGTAGTCAGAGAACAGATGTTAGGATGAGATAAATGTTGTCTTCAGATTCTCCTCTAAAGCAAAAAACCTAATCAGACTGAGAAAGGAGGATATCAAATATTTAAAAAAAATCTGATTTAGCAAATAAGAAATGATTAAAAAATAAATAAATAAAAAAAAAAACAGATGATCCAAATATCTACTAATCTAATCTTATTTTCTCTGCTTGGATTTAGTTCTTAACTGTCAAACTAAATAATGATGAAGAATCTTCTTGTGAGACCTTCATCACTCCTGTGGAGGTTTCTTGAACAAAATAATAATAAAAAAAAACATCTCAGAGGAAAAGAAGGTCTAATGGAAGAATCGTTAAAATTATAATAATGATAATAATAATGAATTCCTTTATTTTTAACAGAAATATAAAAATTCATGTAAAAATTAACATAAAAATGAATAAACAGAAAAACACGACTAAATCCGAGACTGACCTCTAGTGGTCACAAGAAGAACAACAATTTTTTCTCCCATAATCCTTCGTTTACAGGCAATAAAAAGATTACCTGAACATAACTTATGAAACAAAAAATTCAAACATTTTCAATACAGACAAATGTAAAAACTATTGAAATTTATGGCCAACTATTAATAAAATATTGATCAAGATCTTCACAGGATCATCTACTTCCTGTCCAAAATCCAAACCACGTCGATTCACTCAACATAGATGTTAAGAAACTCTTCATGTTTCTATCTTGACTTTCTTTCAAAATAAAAGTAACATCAACATTTCAATAGGATGAATTTAAAAAGATAACAAAACAATACAAAGCAGTTTTTAATGTTTAAAACTCACAAACACTTTTATATGTAAATGAATATAATAAAATGAAGTTAATTGAATAATATTAATGGTATTCTTCTCTTTCTAAACAGTTGATGCTTCTGGTTTCATGTAAACTTTTTTTTTTCTTGTTTTCATGAATTAAGTTCCAGAACTGTTTTTCTTTATAAACTATGAAATTGATGTTCATAAACACTTAAAACAACCACAATATGTAAAAGCACAAAAAACTTTTTAAAAATAAAATACAAATATCCTTAAAAAACAAACATCTGTAAACAAGTCTTCATACATCTTCCCGACAACTTCCCGAAGGTTTAAGGAGGATTTTTGATGGTCTGGAAGGTCCAGCTCTTTACAGACCTACAGAGGATTTCAAACCAGGAGAAATGTTTCTATGTGGAAATCTGATTCAAATTAAAGACAGACTGACATTTCAGAGTGACTCCTCTCATTTGTTACTCAAATATACGGCAGAACAATCAAACTGTCCAAATAATCCTGGAGCTCCATCAGTCGGTGTGTATATATATATATATGTTAAATATATGTTAATGTAAGTAGTTACAGACATAAAAGTCATGGAGGAAAAAAAAAAAACATTTGACATTTTAACAAGTCTAAAAAAGAAAAAACATAGGAAAAAAAATCAATTTGAACATAAAAACAGACAAAAACACGACTGAAGTTTAGAATTAACTGTTCTTAGCGGTCACAATAAGAAGTAAAATGCATTTTTATTTCCCATCATCCCTCACTTCCTGACAGTAAAAAGACTCAAATTGAACAAAATTAGATAAACTGAGACCCAAAAATCTGGTTAATTCAAAGAAAATAAACACATGTTGATAAATTGATAAGATTAAAATATATTGTTGTCCATTAATGAACTTTTGGTCAAAAAGAAAAAAAAACTGAACTGTTGGATACAATAGACATTTGTTTTTCTGTTATTTGACAATAATTCACTAAAAGATGAAAAAAAGAAGATGAACACTTTATAATATTTCAGCATTTTAAAGAGATCAAACACATGAAAACAAACAAAAAAAAAAAGTTATTATTAAAAAACAGTTTTTGAAATATTTACAATTCAACTTCCTGAAGGTTTAAGGATGATTTTTGATAGTCTGGAAGGTCCAGCTCTTTACAGACCTACTGAGGATTTACAACCAGGAGAAATGTTTCTATGTGGAAATCTGAATCAAATTAAAGACAGACTGACATTTCAGAGTGACTCCTCTCATTTGTTACTCAAATATACGGCAGAACAATCAAACTGTCCAAATAATCCTGGAGCTCCATCAGTCGGTGTGTATAAAGACGTTCAGATGTTTTTCAAGAACATTTTACTGCAGACTGCATTTTCCAGATCATAAATACTTTGTTTTTTAACAGACTAACATTGACATTTTTTCTACCTGTAATCAAATGATAATTGTCTCCACTTCAGAAACCTCATTCCTGAAATGCTGAGTGTGTGTTTCAGTTCTCCTGCAGTCTCCTCCTCTCTCTCAGCCTCAGAGCTGGACCATCATCAACAGGACGGTTTCTCTTGGGTTCCTGCATCCGCCTGCTCTTGGTCTGAAAAGACGTGTTTCATAGTTACAACAGGAAGTGGGGTAACAACGATGACGAGGAGGAAGGCTGTAGTACCTTAAAGTAGACGTAGAGGGCAGATGTTGAAACCACCATGATCAGCAGGACCACAACATGTCTGATGATGAATTCAGTCAGAGAAACGGAAACTGAAAACAACACAAACTACATTCATTATTCAAAGTGGTTTCATGTCAAAACTAAACTGTTGTTGTGATGTTGAACCTCAAAATGAAGCATTTTCATCAGAGAAACTAGAACGATGGAGAATGAAGTCGTTTCTGTCAATTCAAATACCTAAAACAGTCAGACTCAGCTGCTGGCTTTGGAGCCTCAGGTTTTGGGAGTTGATGTGGACGTGGTGAACACACATGTAATCTCCTTGGTGGGCGGAGCTGGCCTCCAAGAATGAGAAAAGGGCGGAGTTATTGACAGCCGGCAGGGTGTTGTTCAGAGTTGTGGTGGAGTTGTTGAAGATGAGCTGGAAGATCACGCCTTGGTACAGATGATGGGAGGAGCAAATGATGCTGAAACTGGTACCAAAGAAGACCTGCAACCCCTGATTTCTAGCCTTGGAGACCCCACTGCTGGAAGAGACGGAGATGTTTGGACTTTGCAGGGAATCTGTTGGAAAGAAGAGAAAGTGTCAACTGTCCTGTACAAAGATCCCGTCACTGTTGTAAGTTTGTACTCCTGGCTTGGAGTCTGACTTAAAAATGACTAAATTGAGGCCAAATCTAAAATGCTTTCTTACCCCTCCAGCTTCCCTCTACTCCCATATTTATTCCTCCAAAAAAAATAGTGTCTTTAAATCCAGACGTTATTACTGCTCAATGATGTCGTTAATACTCACTGGTCATCTACATTAACGTGTATCTTCCAGCGCTCAGAAAATGTGTTACATCAGATTTATAACTTAATAAAATGTCATTAAACCTGAACTGTGCTCAGAGCTTCATGAAGAAATTTGGATTTTACTCCACTACACAAGTGCGAGAGAGAAGCTTCACATCATATCAACCAATCAGGAACTCAGTGTAGTGATGTTTTGATGATGTCATTAGTGGGTGGAGTCATAAAATCAACATGGAGGAGAAGCTGATCGTTGATGTTTGTTCTCCTGGACATTGATAGTTTTATTATTTGTATGGAGACAAAAATAAAATGTTCAATAATATTATTCTGATTAGTGATGATTAAAAATGAATGTTCATCAGGTTAAAGTATCAGGAACAGTTTAAAGTGAATGAAAAAACCAGATTGTAATCGTGATCATTAAAAAAAAAAACATTTTAATGTAAAACTTGAATAATTAAAAAAAAACTTTAAAACTTGAATCGTTATCAAAAACAACTTGTTTATTTGTATTTTCAACTTGTGTGTTTTTCCATTTCTCTTCCTCTGGTTTCAATAAGTTCAAAGACTCGTCTCCCACATAAAATTAGGATCAATAGCAAAAACCAAATGTTAGAATTGAAATTTTTAATTGAGAAAAGGGAGGGAGAGAAAGAAAAAAGAAAAAAAAAAACAAATGTTAAAAATAAATGTAAAAATAATAAAGTAATTTTGAAATGTTAACATTTTGCAAACTAAAGTTTTTTTGTTTAATTTTAGACTTTCAATTTTTTTATATCTAATAATTTCTTCAAGTTCACAACGTATGAATTTGATATAAAAACATTTTATTTCATATTTTACATTTTTTATTTGTAATGTCTGTTGTTAAAGTCTGACTTTGTGTTTAACTTTGTCTTTAAGCAAACATCTCATTTTGACAGTTAACTTTCTCCATAGTTTATTAGATAAAAACATCAGTTTACCTGAACATGAAACCTCCATTCTGTCCTTACTATAAGGAAAATGATCAAAGTAGACGTAGCCACAGTGATCAGAAATTGACTTCCAACAGGAGGGGTTGATCCACCACACAGGTCTCTCTGTAGAATTGTCTGTGATTTCTTGGAACACAGCAGAACCACAACCCAGTCGTGAACACACTGCAGTTGTTGCTTCATGATTCCAGTTCTCTGATCCATAGACATTCACTGGTCTCCACTCTCTCTGGTTGAACATTTCCACAACTCCAGCACAGCGGCTGGTCGTTCCCACCAACCTAAACGGAACTGGAGCTAAACAGAAAATGAGGTAAAAATCTAGAAGTCATTCTGTTAACAGAACTAAAACTGAAGCTTTTCTTCTACCTGAACAGGTGAGCTCAACAGCTTTACCAGAAGAACAGAACTTCTGAGATGAACTGCTACTTTTACAGTGGAGTAAAGCAGACTCATGACCTTCACAGAGGAACTCTCTGCTCCACTCTGGAGCCTCTGTTTCTCCATAGAGCGCCCCCTGGAGGCCTGATGGAGGCCCACATTCCAGCTCCCTACAGACCACCTCTGCATCCTGCTGGTCAAAGTCATCTTCACACACTATGGACCAGGAGTTGTTAGACTTCACCTCCAGCCTGCCTGAACACTGATTGTCTCCGTTCACCAGCCTGATGGATTCTGTGGATCCAGAGGAGAAGATCAAGACAGATGCTGGACTGTTCTGGAGCCAATCAGAACGGTTTTCATTTCCATCAAACTACTTCTGCATTTCTATGAGAGTTTCTCTCTCTGTCTGTTTGTTGATGGTTTTTGGATGTTACACCCCCATGTGTCAGAAATGAGAATCTCTCCATTTCAGTGGATCTTCTGCTGCTGTTCTGGATCCAGGTCACATGGACAGCAGTGTCAGAACAGCCTCAGATCCATTGAGATGAATGGAAAACTGCTCCAAAAGGCTGTTCTCAGTTGGGCAGGACATTCTGACTGATGGTTGTTGTGGGTTCAGGACTCACACAAAGACCATCTGAGGGATTCTTTACAAATGTGTTTACAGACTCAGAGAGAGAAGACTGGAACCACATGGTTCTGTTGGATCAAAGTGAATGTTCTAACCTGGAAAAAGACATTGAAAGAACCATCAATGTTTTTACCTGAGCAGGTGATCTCAGTAAAATCACTGTCGTAATCGATGTGTTTCCAACACTCCATTAAATTAGATCCATCACAGCTAAAATGCAGTACCCAGACAGCCTCTCTGGAGGTTTGTCGTCTTCTTCTGCCTGTGATTGGTGAACCACAGTCCAGCTGTTTACATACAGACTCTGCAAACTCCATGTAAATATAGGAGCCAGAAACATGTCTCCATTCTCCCATGTACTTCATCTTCAGAGTTCCGGCACAACGATGGTCTCCATCAACCAACCGAATGTTTCCAGAATCTGAGGATCAAATCCAGACGTTGTTTGTTAAATATAACAAACATTTTATGAATAAGAAGATGAGTCAGCATCATTTACTGAGGTGCTACTATAAAAAGCTTTCTTTGACCTGAGCAGGTGAGTCCAGCAGCTTTTCCAGAATATTTTTGAACAGAGCTTCTACATTCCAGGAGAGCAGACTCATGACCTTCACAGAGGAACTCTCTGCTCCACTCTGGAGCCTCTGTTTCTCCATAGAGCGCCCCCTGGAGGCCTGATGGAGGCCCACATCCCAGCTCCCTACAGACCACCTCTGCATCCTGCTGGTCAAAGTCATCTTCATTCACTGAGGACCACGAGCCGTTCAGCATCACCTCCAGCCTGCCTGAGCACAGATGGTTCACCAGCCTGATGGAGTCTGTGGATCCAGAGGAGAAGATCTGACACCCTTGCTGTACTGCCATCACAGACACAACTTTTCTGTTTCTGTCATTAAAGCAACATTTCACATTTAGATTCTGTGTTTGAATCAAATGAACCTTCTTGAATGAAACACGTTTAACGAGTGTTTCTTCTAACGAGGGATCAGCAAAAACTGTTTTTCTGTTCATTGTGGTTTAACAGGAGCATTTCCATGTCAGGCAGAAGAAGATGAAGAACAAATATTCATTCAGCCCGACTGATGTGGAGCTAAAACTAAATTCTGATGTTTCTATGTTCAGAGTTCTTAAACATTTTAGTTTAAAAACTGTAAAGAATATTTGACATATTTTCCATCATCATCTGCTTCAAATATTAAAAAGCAAATGTAAACCTTTACATACTATTTATGATTTATAATAAATGTGATCAACTACTTTATTTGTTTTTATATTAATGAAAATGGATGTTTATCATTAGGTGGGAGGATTTAATGATACTGACCTGAACAGTTGACATCCACACTGAATACATTAGAATGATAAAAAAAAATTTCAATTCTCCTCATAGACACCACAGATCCACAGTCGAGTGATTTACACACATCATCCACACGCTCCAAGTTCCACCTCAGATTATCATTGTATTCAACCTCTTCTCTCCATTCTTCCAGAACCTTCCTCTCCAGTCTCCCAGTACAGTTGCTGGCTCCTCCCACCAGTCTGAATTCCTCTGAACCTGCTGGTCACAGACACGAGGACAGAGACTTCAGTGGCTTCAACACAGCTGACAGTCTGTTTGTTAGGATTCTGGTTTTTACCTGAATGGAGTTCAGCACAGAGTCCTGAGGAGAAACCAGAAACATGGAGAAGCATCAAGACTCTGACTACATCAACTGTGTTCATCAAGGTCTTTGGAAACTCAAATCTTTCATTCAATTGGAGCAAAACGGAGGAAAAACAATTGATATTCTCAGGTTGTGAGATCAAATATTTCACACACATTCATTCACAAATCCTTTTAAACTAAGATGAATTTCCTGTTTTCATGTCTTCACTGCAGCTGTTTCATCAATAAAGTTTGGATTGGTTCTCACTGGAGGCTTTTTTGAACATGAATGTTGATGTGAGCAGGAAAAACATGTGAATACCTTCTGATGTCAGATCACACATGTATGAATTGATTAAAGAAGCAGAACAGAGTCGTACCTGAACTGCAGAGAGTCACCAGCAGCATCAGTGTTGGATGATCCATGTCCTCTCAGTGTCTCTAAGTTCATGTCTGCTGTCTCTTTATCACATCAGCATCCCCGCCCCCCCAAACCTCTGCTCTCTCTCTTTATCTCTGACCAATCACAGCTCAGAACGGCTTTCTCAACACGGTTTGAAGAAGGTTCCTTCCTATGTTTTTAGTTTTTTTAAGGTTTGAAAAAGTTTAGCAGATTTTTGCTTTCCATGTTAGGATTTTTTTGTGTTTTTGTGAACTTTAAACTGTTGGAGAACAGAAGATACTTATCAGACTGGGAGGAATAAAAGAACATGAAATAAATCTGAATAAAAACAGTAAAAAGCGAAAGATCTCTGGGATGAGCAGAAACCAAATTCACTAAAGGGAACAGAACATGTGAAGAAGGAACCAGAAAACAGTCCAGAACCAACCAGAGAATCTTCAAGACTTTAACAAACTTAAACATCAACAAACTGAAAGAAGAGAAACAAAATGAGGAACAAAGCAGCAAATGCTGAACTGAATCCAGATGCTTCAACTACTCACACTAAGACAGGAATATTGGTCTTTATATGAGAGCTTTCATATTTGAATTTTAAAGAAAATATCTTTTCTTTTTATTTCTCTAATAATGAAGGAGAGGAAACATGATATTAATTAGTTTGATATTTATTATTCCAAAAATTAAAGTTTCTAACCTTTAAATGTCAGATGACATCCGAATAATCACTGACAATATACGAAAAGTGTCTTGATTTCAAAGAAATAGAGAAGTTCTTCTGGTCGGAGAAACAGTTGCCTGTTTAACAATTGATCTTTACAGTTTATTTTAAGTCTTCCTTTATTTGTCTGAGGGCAAAAAACTGCAGGACAGGAAATGTTGACGACCACAAACATTCACAGATCTAAGGTGACAAATTCAGTTGTGAAGAAAACATCACAACTAAATATGTCACCTTTCTTCGTGTTCTGACACTGAGACTCCAGAGTGGTCCATTCTACCTTATTTAATGGAACATAGAAACAAAAAGACATTAGCATGAAATGATGGTTGTTAATCCTGAATCTCACTAGCATCATCTGTGCATTAAAATGATGATAACCGGTACCGTTTGGTTCCGCTGCCACGTCATCAATTTTATTCAGTTTCAGCCTTAGCGGTAGCTCTTAGTGGTGCTGGTGTAGCGGCGTGGCAACAGCACAGACTCTGTTACAAACTGGGAGGAAGTGGAAACTTCTAGATCAAATAGAGAAGAAGCAGAAAAAAGTTTCAGTTTGTGTCTCTAAACTCTGGAACAGGTTCAGCTCTGAACTCAAACAACGATCAAAAATTCATAAACTCAAGAAAATGATCAAAAACTGCAGCGTCATAATATACAGAGGAGAGATTTAAAGCAGGAATAGGAAAGTTTGATGATGAGGAGGGTCTCAGTTTTTCTTCATCACTACCAGAGGTCTGCATAGGACTGCACACTTCCATGAATCAGACAGAGAAAAGGCTTCCATTCTAAATAAGACCAACATATTTGTTTATAAATGTATTCATTTTGTGTATTGAACAACATAGAGCACAGTAACTACAAATATTTCATGCTCAAATGCATTTTAAATGAACTGAAGGAAACAAAAATCTGGCTTGTGGGATTCCTGAGGCAGCGGACCGGTACCGGCAGTCCAGACCCACTGTGACCCGGGCTGTTGTGGAGGCAGAAAGTGGCTTCTGGGAGGAGCTTGCTGAGGTCATGGAGAAGGACTTTCAGTCGGCCTCAAAGGGCAGACTTTAACACACATGTGGGTGAAGGAAATGGATGAGGGGACTCACAATGAGTCAGAGGTTTTTCAAAATAAGAGCTCATTGAAGGAAAATCCAAACCTGAAATGTGGTTCTAGTAAGATAAGACTCCAGTTGATCCTTTGATGTTTGTTTATTTGGAATTAAATGGATCTAGAACGTAAACTAACTGCAGAAAAATGAGTCTTTCAGCAGAAATCCATGTGTGAGTGCTGACAGCTGAAGCTGCTGCTGAAGATGCTGAAATGAGCTGAAGAACTTCTCAAGTTCTTATAACGTCTTTATGTGTCGACTTTTTCCTGAAAGTCATTCGTCTGCAGATTTCAACAGATCTAGTTTTTAGTTTAGTTTTTCTTTTAAAAGTTCCTGTAGTTTATCATTTGTCCAGCAGAGGCCACCAATCTCCATTTATAAGAACCGGATCTGGTTCAGAGTAGAATCACTGTAATTCTCCCTCTGGTCAGCAGAGGGCGATAAATGATTGTTGATGAAGGTGATTATGATCTGATGAAACTGATCGTTGCTCCACAAATTTATTACTCAATTTTAAATGTAAAATTCCTGATAATAAATTTAAAAATATTAAAATCTCAGAATTTGTTCATAAACAGACGTGAGGAAGAGATAAACGTTCTCCTCAGACTCTCCTCTAAAACACAAAAAACTCTGATTAGACTCTGAAACAGAAGAATGTCACTTGTTGTGAGACCTTCATTTGTCCTGAGGAGGTTTCTCTGACAAAAAACATAAATAAACTGTAAATGAAGGTTTGAAACAAATGATGTTTTCCAAGCAGTTTTCTCCATTCCAGACTAATATATTTTAATAAAACAAAACAAAAAAAAAAACACGCAAGCAAACAAACAAAATCAAATGTTTGATTTTAAAACTTTAATTAACAAACAACATCTAAAAATATATGTTAATGTAAGTAGTTACAGACATAAAAGTCATGTAGGAAAAAAAAAACATTTTACATTTTAACAAGTCTAAAAAAGAAAATACATAGGAAAAAAAAAATCAATTTGAACATAAAAACAAACAAAAACACAACTGAAGTTTAGACTTAACTGTTCTTAGCGGTCACAATAAGAAGTAAAATGCATTTTTATTTCCCAACATCCTTCACTTCCTGACAGTAAAAAGACTCAAATTGAACAAAATTAGATAAACTGAGACCCAAAAATCTGGTTAATCCAAAGAAAATAAACACATGTTGATAAATTGATAAGATTAAAATATATTGTTGTCCATTAATTAACTTTTGGTCAAAAAGAAAAAAAACTGAACTGTTGGATACAATAGACATTTGGTTTACTGTTATTTGACAATAATTCACTAAAAGATAAAAAAAAAGAAGATGAACACTTTATATTTCATAATTTTAAAGAGATCAAACACATGAAAATAAACAAAAAAAAAACAAAAACGTATTATTAAAAAACAGTTTTTGAAATATTTACAATTCAACTTCCTGAAGGTTTAAGGATGATTTTTGATGGTCTGGAAGGTCCAGCTCTTTACAGACCTACAGAGGATTTACAACCAGGAGAAATGTTTCTATGTGGAAATCTGATTCAAATTAAAGACAGACTGACATTTCAGAGTGACTCCTCTCATTTGTTACTCAAATATACGGCAGAACAATCAAACTGTCCAAATAATCCTGGAGCTCCATCAGTCGGTGTGTATAAAGACGTTCAGATGTTTTTCAAGAACATTTTACTGCAGACTGCATTTTCCGGATCAGAAATACTTTGTTTTTTAACAGACTAACATTTACATTTTTTCTACCTGTAATCAAATGATAATTGTCTCCACTTCAGAAACCTCATTTCCTGAAATGCTGAGTGTGTGTTTTCAGTTCTCCTGCAGTCTCCTCCTCTCTCTCAGCCTCAGAGCTGGACCATCATCAACAGGACGGTTTCTCTTGGGTTCCTGCATCCGCCTGCTCTTGGTCTGAAAAGACGCGTTTCATAGTTACAACAGGAAGTGGGGTAACAACGATGACGAGGAGGAAGGCTGTAGTACCTTAAAGTAGACGTAGAGGGCAGATGTTGAAACCACCATGATCAGCAGGACCACAACATGTCTGATGATGAATTCAGTCAGAGAAACGGAAACTGAAAAAACACAAACTACATTCATTATTCAAAGTGGTTTCATGTCAAAACTAAACTGTTGTTGTGATGTTGAACCTCAAAATGAAGCATTTTCATCAGAGAAACTAGAACGATGGTGAATGAAGTGGTTTCTGTCAATTCAAATACCTAAAACAGTCAGACTCAGCTGCTGGCTTTGGAGCCTCAGGTTTTGGGAGTTGATGTGGACGTGGTGAACACACATGTAATCTCCTTGGTGGGCGGAGCTGGCCTCCAAGAATGAGAAAAGGGCGGAGTTATTGACAGCTGGCAGGGTGTTGTTCAGAGTTGTGGTGGAGTTGTTGAAGATGAGCTGGAAGATCCCGCCTTGGTACAGATGATGGGAGGAGCAAATGATGCTGAAACTGGTACCAAAGAAGACCTGCAACCCCTGATTTCTAGCCTTGGAGACCCCACTGCTGGAAGAGACGGAGATGTTTGGACTTTGCAGGGAATCTGTTGGAAAGAAGGGAAAGTGTCAACACAGACCGAGCAGGAGAAGTTCCTTTATTTACAGATGTGACACGGACACTCTGAAAGCTTCTGTTGAAGGAAACACTTTAGATTTCCTGATTGGATCAATTCATTTTCAAATCAAAATGGCTCTGGAAGGTAGTAGGTAGCACTTGGAGGTAGGTGGATGCTGTAGTATCACAAGACCAGATGAGACGAGTGTGGTGAGTCAACCTGGCGGTGTAAGTAGTTGAACAAACATTTCAGGCTTCTTCATTTTACCGCCATATTAAAATAACCTAGTCAATTAACAATAACTGAAAAGATTAATAAACTTCAGACTGCCTGGGGGACCTGGACAATTATGTCAACAACTGCTACAACACCTTAAGCTCCAAGCTCCACTACTCCTTCCTCCAAACATGGTCGTCCCAAAGATTCTCCTGGGCCCGCCTCCTTTCCAGGCAGCTGTTTATACAGTTCATTCATTCATGTAAGTGAACTTCATTTAACCCGATGTGCTGAACTTAAAAAAAAACAAGTGTGGTGCAAAGTTGCAGTTCCTCATCTGGGTGTTGTCTGGATTTCTGTAAGTGCAGAAGTTTAGTTTTCTGCCTAATCAAAAAAAGAAATGTCAGTTAAGCATCAGAGCATGTGACAGAAACTTTTTGGAATCTCTTGTCACCAGATGTCTGTTCTGCGCTATATAAAGATGCGTTTTTTTTCTTGTGTCTGAACCCTAACTGCGTTAAGGCTTCTCTGCACTACTGATCATTGTGTAATCTCTGTTGCTCTATTAAAACCTTGTTAATCTTTTACGGTGTTTGCTCTCACCTGGGCTTCAGTAATATTTTCCACCACATCTCCAAAATATATTAACTCTTATGCAATCTAGATAACATTTCAATTCCGATAACCAAATGGGCTGCAGACCAGAGTAGCAGCACAGATCAAAGCTTCTGGACAGAAATGTGTCTTAACACTTTAAGCAGAGCGGAGTGCGCACGGCTTCTGCTCCGCTCTATGGTTCACACCAGATGCGCATTTTCCCGCTGCGGTCCACAGGTGCTTCTGCCAGAGCTTTTTTTGTTTTTGCCATCATGAGTGATAATTTAATAACCTAAAGATATTAACCCATGTTTCCGCTAAAAGGAACTGCTCTCTGCTGTAAAACCCCGCCCACCCGCTCTGGAGTCAGCTCACTACATTGATCTGTGCGTGCGCGCGTCTCTGTCTGTTTTGTGTGTGTTCGTGGATAAATGAATGAACTGAAATTATTAACCCGTATTTCTGCTAAGAGGAGCTGATCTCTGCCTCTCTCTCTCCCTTTTTTTTTTTTTACACCCAAACCCCAGCAGCCCCGCTCTGGAGTCGGCTCACTGCGTTGATCTGTGTGCGCGCTCGTCTCTGTCTGTTTTGTGTGTGTCTGTCTGTGCGCGCTCGCACGTGTGTGCGTGGGTAAATTAATAAACTAAAAATATTACCCTATGTTTCTGCAAAGACGAGCTGCTCTCTGCCGAAACCCTTCACCGCGCACTGGATTCTGCCCACATTGATCTGCGTGTATGCATGTCTGCAAGTAAAAAAAAAAAAAAAAAGGTGTGCATGTCTGTTTTGTGTGTCTCTGTGCTCGCGCGCACGTGTCTGCGTGTGTGTTGTGATTGTATGTTTATTTTCTCTTCAAGTCTGTTTAGACACAAAAACATGATCATATTTGTCAATCGCTGCGTTTTATTGTGAAAAGCTGGTTATATTTTGAAAATAATCTGGATTTACTCATGTATCTGGACGCAACTTCCAGCCAGAATTGACACGGAACGCTCGCGGCTCGCGCACAAAATAGAGGAGACAACGAAACGATCCGCTGCACCGCGCGTGCCCTCCACTCCACTCCGCAACGCTCCTGGTGTGAACGACGCCATAGGATAACAAGGGCGCAGAATGGAAGCGAACTCTTTTCCGCGCTGTTTTGCAACGCTTCCGCGTCTAGTGTGAGCCTGGCGTAAAAGTCCAAATTTACAACTAATCCAATTCAAAACTCTTCATAGAATTTATTATACTGTGTCATGATTTAGTGCCTCGGTTTTGTTATGTTCTGTTTTCCCTGTCAGTTTCACCATGTTCTGGTTAATCATCCGCAGCTGTTTTCATTTAGTTAATCAAACTCAGTGTATTTAAGTGTCTGGTTTTCTGTTCTCATTGCCAGGTCATCTGCTCTTCTCTGTTCTGTCATGGCACTAGTTTGGTCTCCTGGGTTTGTCATGTTTAAGTTGATTCAGTAAATGTTTGTTTCTGCCACCATGTCTTTTCTCTGGCATTTGGGTCCTCCACCACCATCCCTAACGTACTGGACAGAGGATGTTCAAGTTGGGTCTCAGAAACTCAGACATTTGTGAGCACTGCGATAGTAACTTACCTGACAGCTTCATGCATGCACTGTGGTTCTGCACACCTGTCCAGGCTACTGGCAGCAGGTCTGTGCTAAATGTTTCAATCACAGCTTCACCGTCACTTTGTGTGCTTGGTGACATGAGTGCCATCGATATAGAGGGAGGATTAGTATCTGTAATCTTCATAACTCTTTGTATAGCAAAAAAATATATATTTTGTTAAATTGGAAAAGTAAGAAAAACACTCAAGTTAATCAATACAGGAATCTGCTCTTTGATCATATCAGCTTGGAAAAAGCATCAACTAAAAGTTCAAGTGACTTGGAAAGAATTCAGTCTCTCTGGTCTCCCAAAGCTGACTCCATGACTTAAGGGATGGGGTGCTTGGATTTTGCCGCAACTTCATTTTCTGCCGCTGCTTTTTGAGGGGTGTGTGTGGGGGGTCAAAGTCATTCCTCTACAATAAGTCCAGACAGATGCTGAGATACTCTGACCAGTGGTGGTAAATGAGGATCTCACAATAAAAGAGCCAGACTCAAATGTGAGACTGCAACATTCATCCGTGCAAACACAAAACAGCAACTGCTTTACTGCAGTTCAGACTGAAGCAATGCCCACTTTCTTTTTCACTGAAAGTTTGTGTTTTTTAGTTCATTTGTAAGTCTTGTCAGTCATTACAGTGAAAATATTGGAAGGAAGTAACCGTGTTTTATGAACAAAGATATCTTCATACAGCAGACGAGAACATGTTTTCTTTTTTCATACAGTAGATGCTACTTGTTTGCTGATTAGCAATAAACCCATTATATCTATTTTAGGGGCTCTTGTCAAATTTAATCTCAATTTTATTGAATACAAAAACATGTTTTTCATAACTGGAAATTATGGTGGCATGGGAACAACTGTTGTCTTATTAAAAACAATAAAACTGTTTGAAATACATGTTTCAAACCTCCTTTGCCCGATGGAAATCATGTTGCGGTAAACAATGAGCTTAAAGCCCCGCCCCCACGTAAGATCCGGCTCAACAGCAAAAAAGAATTGAAAGTGAAAGAAATGAAAAAGTAAAAATTGTAATAGTAAAAACGCTATTTAAAATTTTATTTTATGTATTTATTAAAGTTTCAAATGTATTTTTTTCAAATTTTTTTTTTTTTGCCAATATTCTGCAATTCAGTTTAAAACTTCCTTTATTTTTCAAATTTGTAATATATGTTTTGCACAACTTTGTTAGTGGGCAAACATTTCATTTTAACAGTTATCTTATTCCATACTTTAATACAGAAAAATATCAGTTTACCTGAACATGAAACCTCCAGTCTTTGCATGGTCATCATCCTGGAATCATAGTAGAAACAGTATTCAAAGAGTGACTTCCAACAGGATGACCTGATCTCCCACACATCTGTATATGGAGAATTCCTTGTTATCTCTTGGAACACAGCAGAACCACAACCCAGCTGTGCACACACAGCAGTTGCTGCTTCATGATTCCAGTTTTCCTGATGACCCTTCTCAATCACTGGTTTCCACTCTCTACTTTTGATCGCTTCCAGAACTCCAGCACAGCGGCTGGCCGTTCCCACCAACCTAAAATGGACTGAGAAAAACAAAAAAGTGAGGTAAAAATAAGGAAGTCATTCTGTTAACAGAACTAAAACTGAAGCTTTTCCTCTACCTGAACAGGTGAGCTGAACAGCTTTACCAGAAGAACAGAACTTCTGAGATGAACTGCTACTTTTACAGTCAAGTAAAGCAGACTCATGACCTTCACAGAGGAACTCTCTGCTCCACTCTGGAGCCTCTGTTTCTCCATAGAGCGCCCCCTGGAGGACTGAAGGAATCTCACAGTCTATCTCCCTACAGACCACCTCTGCATCCTGCTGGTCAAAGTCATCTTCACACACTGTGGACCAGGAGTTGTTAGACTTCACCTCCAGCCTGCCTGAACATGGATCGGCTCCGTTCACCAGCCTGATGGATTCTGTGGATCCAGAGAAGATCAAGATCAAGGTTTTCTTTAGTCTTTTGCTAACACCTCATGGTGTTTTTGTGTGGAGATGTTGATCTTCTAAACAGTTAAACACTGAAGAGAAAACAGTTGTTACCTGAGCAGGTGAGGTTTATCCGGACAGAGCTTGAAGTATTGCCATGGTCTACACAATCCCTCAACAAAGACCTTATTGTTAGGAAGTATGGAATGACCTCCCATACAGGTTCTTCTTTTTCCTTTAAATTGACTGTTTCAGAAACAACTGAACCACAGTTCAGTCGATGACAAACAACCTGGAATGCGTCCCTAGACCAAAATGGATGAAAGCTACCAACTGGTCTCCATTCTTGGCGGTGTTTCAAATGAAGTTCACCAGCGCAATCATTGGCTCCTCCTACTAACATCACCTGATCAGGATCTAAACAAACGAGTACAATGAGAGAAAAGACCTAAAATAAGAAATGACCAAAAAATTCATTAACAAAACTAAAATATATAAGAGGAATCTAAACCTTCAGATCTACCTGAACAGGTGATCTCCACAGCTTTACCAGGAGGACAGGTCCATCTTGTGAGCTGTGAACTTCTACATTTCATGAGAGCAGACTCATGACCTTCACAGAGGAACTCTCTGCTCCACTCTGGAGCCTCTGTTTCTCCATAGAGCGCCCCCTGGAGGACTGATGGAGGCCCACATTCCAGCTCCCTACAGACCACCTCTGCATCCTGCTGGTCAAAGTCATCTTCACACACTGTGGACCAGGAGTTGTTAGACTTCACCTCCAGCCTGCCTGAACACTGATTGTCTCCGTTCACCAGCCTGATGGATTCTGTGAATCCAGAGGAGAAGATCAAGACAGATGCTGGACTGTTCTGGAGCCAATTTATGTCAAACAAAACATACAATGCTCAGTTAACTTGGCAAAATCCATCCCAAAGCAGTTTGATTTGCTTATTCTCAATTTAAAGCTCTCGAATAATTTCTCTATGTCCGTTGCCGGTTGTTATCGCCCACCATCAGCTCCAGCATATACATTACAGACCCTGAGTAATCTATTAGCCCCATTTACAAACACAGAATTTGTGCTCCTTGGTGACCTAAACTGGGACATGTTAAGGCCACCAGACAAAGTTATACAACAATTTGATGCCCTAAATCTACATCAAATTATTAATTCTCCTACCAGGTTTGACCTAAAAAACCCAGATAAGGCAAGCCTTATTGACATTATCCTGACAAATTCCCCACACAAGTATCACTCAGGGGTGTTTTGTGCTGATATAAGTGACCACTGTTTTATCTCTTGTATCAGAAATTCTTGTTCCGCTAAGCTACCAGCCCAAACTACACACAAACGAGTTCTCAAAAATTTTAATTCTCAAGCATTTTTGCATGACCTAGCAGATGCTGACTGGTCTAAAATCAGCCTAGTCCCCACTGTGGACCATGCATTACAACTATTTTGTGAGTTATTCAGTAATGTTGTTAATAAGCATGCCCCAATCAAGAAGCTCAGAATAAAGACCCGTCATAGCCCCTGGTTCCCCTGGAACAAAGAACAGTTTTCTTTCTGTAAATCAGATCCAAAAAGATTTTGGAAAATCATACGAGAATTAGAAAAGAAACCTTCTCCTACACTGCCTCTGTCCCTCAAAGTCCATGATATTTTAGTATCAGATAAGATGCAGATGGTTAACTGCTTTAACAAAACATTTTACAAACTCAGATGCTGTTTCTGAAAGTTCTTATCCCATTTCATCAGCTTCCCTTCCACTCAGCCCATAACTCCCACTTATCTACACACGCACTCTCATGTTTTTAACTTGCAGCCCATTCTAGCACGGTGAGGTCTTGGAGGAGAAAATGTTGGATTCCAACAAGCCACCAGGTTTAGATGAGCTAGACCCTTTCTTTTTTAAAATTGCAGCCCCTGTGATTGCAGTCCCTGTTACAAATATTTTTAATCTTTCGCTCCAGACTGCTGAAATCCCTCAGGCCTGGAAATCGGCTCTGGTGCGTCCACTCTTTAAAGGTGGGGATCCGTCTGATCCCAATTGCTACAGACCAATTTCCATTCTCCCTTGTCTAGCGAAGGTTTTAGAAAGAATTGTAAATAACCAACTTACAGACTACCTCAAAAGTCACAACATTTTGTCTCCTGTCCAATCAGGTTTTAGGTCTGGTTATGGGTGCACAACAGCAAGTCTTAAAGTTCTTAATGATATTACATCTGCTTTAGATTCAAAATCGCAGTGCTCAGCTATTTTCATTGATTTAGCTAAAGCATTTGACTCTGTAAATCATTCCTGCCTTATTGAGAGGCTACGTGATGTTGGTGTCTCTGAGAACTCTTTGTTATGGTTCTCCAACTATCTTAGTGACAGAAAGCAGTGTGTTAAGTCAGAAAAATTTCTTTCTCACCCCCTTCATGTCACCACTGGTGTACCACAGGGCTCCATCCTTGGACCCTCTCTTTTTACAATATACATCAATAACATAGGTCAGTGGTCCCCAACCACCGGGCTGCGGACCGGTACCGGTCCGTGGACTCACCATTGCCACGGGGCCGCGGGAGAATTTTTTTTTTTTTTGAGACGGAAATATTTTATTTTGAAAATCGACCGGATTATCTCGATTAGCTTGAGCGCTACTTGTGATATCCACACAGAAAGGAGAAATATTTAATTCAACCTAAAGAATTGCAATGGAAAAATGTTAAACAGAGATGAAAAGAAACGGAGAGAAAGAGAGCTGAGCGCGTGCATGGGCACTGCGCGTGTGTGTTGGGGGGGGGGGGGGGGGGGGTGGGGTGGGGGGGGGGGGCTTGCACGTGCAGGAGCGCAGGACGGAGAGAGAGAGAAACAACATAAACAAAACTTAAAGAAGATGAGATCATTAGAAAAGAAGAAAAAAACTGGAACCATTTGACTTTTGATAGAATGAAGGAAGAGAATCTGCAGGAAATAATTCTATATTCTATATATTTATGGCTCCACAACCAACCTGTGCAGAATCTTCTCTAAAACAGAACAGATCATTAAGAAACCAGATTTCATCCTCAAAGCTGAGAAACTTTTGTCTTTGTTAACGTTATTGTGAGTAAAAGTCTTTATTTGTTGGTTTTGCACACTTTTGTATTTTGGATTGTGGTTGCAGAGTTTAGTGTTTTCACTTCAAATATGTTTAAAAGGAAAAAAAAGCTTAAAATATAAAGACTTAAAAACAGAATAATTAATAACTATTCCTTTTTCATTTATTTTGTATATTTTATCTGGAAGGGATAAATAACAGCATAAATATAATATATACCTTATATGAACAAAAACACACACACAAACGATTGCACCCCCCCACCCCCCGGGCTGTGGTAAACTCTTCGTGGGTTGACCGGTCCGCAGGGACAAAAAGGTTGGGGACCACTGACATAGGTGACTCTGCTGGTGATTCTCATATTCATCTCTATGCAGATGACACAATTCTGTACTCTGTTGGTCCCTCTTTGGACGTTGTGAAAAAACAGCTCCAACATAGCTTTAACAGAATTCAACTTTCCTTTTCCAGACTGCACCTAAAGTTAAATGTAAACAAGACAAAAATCATTTGGTTTGGAAAAAAGGGTCATCTACCACCAAACCCCCCCCGTATCACCACACTTGATGGGACGCCTATAAATCAAGTCTCAAATTACAAATATCTTGGCATCTGGTTAGATGATACATTGTCCTTCTCAACCCATATTCACCATCTGCAATCAAAGGTTAAATCTAAAATAGGTGCTCTGTACAGAATGCACTCCTCCCTCACCTTCTCTGCTCGACAAACACTGGTTCAAACAACCATCCTGCCCATCCTTGATTTTGGTGACGTTATTTACAGATCTGCTAGTAAGCAGTTGCTGCAAAAGCTGGACCCCCTGTATCACTCTGCTATTCGATTTATAACAAATGCTCCATTCAGAACTCACCACTGTACACTTTATTCATCCGTGAACTGGACTTCATTATCCACCCGCCGAAAATGTCACTGGCTACTGTTAATTTATAAAACTCTACTTGGTCTTTCTCCACCCTATCTGCACCACCTCTTACATACCTCATCCTCTGTGTACAACACACGCACTTCAAAGCTGTTATTGTTAAGAGTCCCAAAATCCAATTCTTCTGTTGGTTCTGTGTCGTTTCAATGTGCTGCAGCCAGAGACTGGAATGACTTACAAAAAAACTCTGAAATTGGACACTTTTATATCAATAGCAGATTTTAAAAACCATCTTAATGACTATTTAAAAGATGAATGTTTTTGTTTCTCAAAGTAATGATTTTAGGGTATTTTATTTTATACTGTTTTCGTGTCTGATTTCTTTCTGATTTTATTCTATTGTATTTACTGTTTTTTGCGTCTGATTCCTTTCTGTTTTTATTCTATTTTTAGTTTCTTAAATCTCTTAACCTCTTTCCTTTTCTCAAAAGGTCTTGCCTTTTGCCAGGCCACAGTTGCAAATAAGAATGTTGTTCTTAATCTGTCCTGCCTGGACAAATAAAGGTTAAAAAAAAAAAAAAAAAAACAATCAGAACAGTTTTCATTTCCACCAAACTACTTCTGCATTTCTATGGGAGTTTCTCTCTCTGTCTGTTTGTTGATGGTTTTTGGATGTTACACCCCCATGTGTCAGAAATGAGAATCTCTACATTTCAGTGGATCTTCTGCTGCTGTTCTGGATCCAGGTCACATGGACAGCAGTGTCAGAACAGCCTCAGATCCATTGAGATGAATGGAAAACTGCTCCAAAAGGCTGTTCTCAGTTGGGCAGGACATTCTGACTGATGGTTGTTGTGGGTTCAGGACTCACACAAAGACCATCTGAGGGATTCTTTACAAATGTGTTTACAGACTCAGAGAGAGAAGACTGGAACCACATGGTTCTGTTGGATCAAAGAGAATGTTCTAACCTGGAAAAAGACATTGAAAGAACCATCAATGTTTTTACCTGAGCAGGTAATCTCAGTAAAATCGTTGTAGTTCTTGAGATTTTTATGACATTCCAAAAAATTAGATCCATTACAGGTGTAATCCAGAAACAAGACAATTTTGCTGGAGGTCGATCGTCTTATGCTGACTGTGATTGGTGAACCACAGTCCAGCTGTTTACATACAGATTCTGCAAACTCCATGTAAATTCGGAAGCCAAAAACATGTCTCCATTCTCCCATGTACTTCATCTTCAGAGTTCCGGCACAACGATGGTCTCCATCAACCAACCGAATGTTTCCAGAATCTGAGGATCAAATCCAGACGTTGTTTGTTAAATATATCAAACATTTTACAAATAAGAAGATAAAAGCTTTCTTTGACCTGAGCAGGTGAGTCCAGCAGCTTTTCCAGAATATTTATGAACAGAGCTTCTACATTCCAGGAGAGCAGACTCATGACCTTCACAGAGGAACTCTCTGCTCCACTCTGGAGCCTCTGTTTCTCCATAGAGCGCCCCCTGGAGGCCTGATGGAGGCCCACATCCCAGCTCCCTACAGACCACCTCTGCATCCTGCTGGTCAAAGTCATCTTCATTCACTGAGGACCACGAGCCGTTCAGCATCACCTCCAGCCTGCCTGAGCACAGATGGTTCACCAGCCTGATGGAGTCTGTGGATCCAGAGGAGAAGATCTGACACCCTCGCTGCACTGCCATCACAGTCACAACTTTTCTGTTTCTGTCATTAAAGCAACATTTCACATTTAGATTCTGTGTTTGAATCAAATGAACCTTCTTGAATGAAACACGTTTAACGAGTGTTTCTTCTAACGAGGGCTCAGCAAAAACTGTTTTTCTGTTCATTGTGGTTTAACAGGAGCATTTCCATGTCAGGCAGAAGAAGATGAAGAACAAATATTCATTCAGCCTTACTTCTGTGGAGCTAAAACTGAATTCTGATGTTTTTATGTTCAGAGTTCTTAAACATTTTAGTTTAAAAACTGTAAATAATATTTGATATATTTTCCATCATCATCTGCTTCAATTATTAAAAAGTAAATGTAAACCTTTACATACCATTTATGCTTTATAATAAATGTGATCAACTACTATGTTATTTGTTTTTATATTATTGAAAATGGATG
Organism: Oryzias javanicus; assembly: GCA_003999625.1. Classification (NCBI taxonomy): domain Eukaryota; kingdom Metazoa; phylum Chordata; class Actinopteri; order Beloniformes; family Adrianichthyidae; genus Oryzias; species Oryzias javanicus. The sequence goes on along the minus strand of CM012449.1, from coordinate 33,538,200 downwards.
TTTATCATTAGGTGGGAGGATTTAATGATACTGACCTGAACAGTTGACATCCACACTGAATCCATAAGAATATTCTTGAGACGTTTCAGCTCTCCTCATAGACACCACAGATCCACAGTCGAGTGATTTACACACATCATCCACACGCTCCAAGTTCCATCTCAGATTATCATCGTCTTCAACCTCTTCTCTCCATTCTTCCAGAACCTTCCTCTGCAGTATTCCAGTGCAGCGGCTGGCTCCTCCCACCAGCCTGAATTCCTCTGAACCTGCTGGTCACAGACACGAGGACAGAGACTTCAGTGGCTTCAACACAGCTGACAGTCTGTTTGTTAGGATTCTGGTTTTTACCTGAATGGAGTTCAGCACAGAGTCCTGAGGAGAAACCAGAAACATGGAGAAGCATCAAGACTCTGACTACATCAACTGTGTTCATCAAGGTCTTTGGAAACTCAAATCTTTCATTCAATTGGAGCAAAACGGAGGAAAAACAATTGATATTCTGAGGTTGTGAGATCAAATATTTCACACACATTCATTCACAAATCCTTTTGAAACTAAGATGAATTTCCTGTGAGGAGCTGTGGGATGAACAGACAGGAGCTGTGAGAATGCTGTAGTATCGCGAGACTGACGAGACAGGTGTGGTGAGTAAACTTGGCGGCGCGTGAGTAGCCAAACAAACATTTCTAGCTCTTTCATTATACCGCCATATAAACATTATCCAATCATCTAACACAAATTTGGAAAAGATTAATAAGCTTTTTGACAGCCTGGAGGACCTGGAGAACTACATCGACGAGTGCTTTGATACCTTGGTCATGGGGAAAACAACTACCTCCACTCCCTCCACCAAGCGTAACCGTCCTGCAGATTCTCCCGGGGCCGCCTCCTCTCCAGGCAGTGGAATCAGCGATGCTCTAGATTCCATTGATAAGAAGCTCTCCAGCCTCGATGGCCGCCTCAACCTGCTGGAGATCCTTCACAAAGAGTTCCAGGGCTTGCGGCAGTCTCTGGAGTTCAGCCAGCAGCAGGTGCAGGAGTTAGCCGCGGAGAACCAGAGCCTCAGGGAGTCGGTGAAGGTCCTAACCTCTGACACCGCTCGGCTCTCTGAAGAGAACCGAGCCATGAAGGAAACCCTCCTGGATCTTCAGGCGCGGAGCATGAGGGACAACCTGGTCATTTCGGGGATCCCGGAGGAGGCGGGAGAGGATCCGGAAGCGACAGTAAAATCCTTCATGGAGACCCAGCTGAAGATCCCGAAGGAGGAGGTTCAGAAGATCACCTTCCATAGAGTCCACCGGCTAGGAGGGAAGAGGCCCGGAAACCAACGCTCGCGCCCGATTGTAGCAAAGTTTGAGCACTTCAAACAGAAAGTTTTTGTTAAATCCCGTGGGCCAGAGCTGAAGGGAACCCACTTCAGTGTAAATGATCAACACCCCCCGGAGATCTTACGTCGCAGGAAGCTTTTGTTTCCCCTGCGGAAACAACACCTGACCGCAGGATCCCGCGTGGTCGTGGCAGTGGACAAGCTCTTCGTGGACGGACGCCTCTTCCGAGACCCCGAGATCACCCCGTGGCTGTATTGAAAATCCCCCCGCACTGCTGAGTCTGAGCTGCGCTGAAACACCTGCTAAGCTTATTTAAATGAATGGAAACAGATCAACCACCCCCCCCACACCTCCTCTCAGGAAAGACGTTTCTTTTTTCTCTCCCCTCATGTTTGTGTTTATTTTGTGTTTTTCTCTTTTTCTCTTTTATTCTTTCTTTCAAATCCTCCCTCTCTCCCTCCTCTCCCCCATATCATCTGATGACATCACATCCCAGGTAAGCTCTCACTCATTCACGGAACGGGCGCGCGCGCACACAAGCGCGCACGCGGGCATGCACACGCGATCCCGCACACACTCGCTGACACACCGTAAATACATCACACAGGCATAAACAGGACGCACGCAACATGCAGCTCACGCAGCCAGAAAGCACACACGCGCTCCAACGCACAGCACCTCACTGCGCACCGGGCAGCGGGCACGCGCGCTCACAGGCACGAGCAGATGCATTTATATGTAGCTTCACACTCTTCCAGTCAGTGTAGTCATGGTTAATCTGAACATTATTAGCTGGAATGTTCATGGACTCGGGTCTGGACCTAAGAGACTGAAAGTTTTAAACCACCTGAATGATTTAAAAGCAGATATAGTTTTACTGCAGGAGACCCACTTATCTAAATCAAATGAGCATCTCATGTGCTGCTCACAGTTTCCATTCATGTATGCTGCTAGTTATAACACTAAACAAAGAGGAGTAGCCATTTTAATTAATAAAAATATTATTTTTACTCATAAAGACACAATTATTGATCCAGAAGGCAGATTTGTAATTATTAACATATCTATTCAGAATAAAGACTTTTGTATTTGTAGCATCTACGGACCAAATTCAGACGAATCCTGTTTTTTCCATAAACTGTTCACCTCACTCTCTGCTCACTCTGATTCCACATTTTTGACAGGTGGAGATCTGAACTTGGTTCTTGATCCAGAACTTGACAGACTCAGCGCAGCAGGACACCAGCGTTCATGGTGGTCTGCAAGTATTCTGAAGCAATACATGAATGATTTGGGTCTCTGCGACGTTTGGCGCTCATGTCATCCAAATACTAAAGGGTTCACCTTCTTCTCTCCAGTTCACCACTCACACTCTCGTTTAGATTATTTATTAATCAGTAAATCTCTTCTAAAAGATGTTAAAGGCTCAAGCATTCATCCAATTATCATCATTGATCATGCACCAGTCTCTGTAAACATAGTTAGGAAAGCAGAAACACCTTCAGGTTCAACCTGGAGGTTTAATACATCTCTGTTAAAAGATCAAGAGTTTATTGAATTCTTTAAAAAAGAGTGGACAACCTTCATAGAATTTAACAATACTCCTGACATCTCACCGTGTGTTTTATGGGAAACCAGCAAAGCTGTTATGAGAGGTAAAATCATTTCTTATTCAACGCATAAAAAACGTAAAGAGAAAACAGATTTAATAGAACTAGAAAATAAAATAAAAAATCTGGAGACTGCTTATGCTGCTTCTGCACAAGAACACATCCTGGGAGATTTAAAAAAATTAAAACTTCAGTTAAATGACATAATTAATAAACAAACGCAATTCCAAATACAACGACTCAGACTAGAAAGATTTGAACACTCTAATAAATCTGGCAAATTTCTAGCTAATCAGCTTAAAATTAATAAAGAAAAATCAACAATAACATCTATTATTGATCAGTCAGGAAATGTCACTCATGACCCAATCAAAATCAATGATACGTTTAAAGATTTTTATCATAACTTATATACTTCACAGATCAACCCATCAGAGCAAAGCATCAACTCGTTTCTTAATAATGTAAACCTTCCCAGATTAAATGAAGATCAAATCACAGACTTGGACTCGCCGCTCTCATCATCTGAACTTCATGATGCTCTGTTACTCATGCCAAACAACAAAGCTCCGGGGCCGGATGGCTTTCCTGCTGAGTTCTATAAAGAATTCTGGGAGCAGCTGGCAGAAACTTTTCATAAGATGGTTACATTTACCAAAGATGGCCAATCGATGCCATCTAACATGAACTCTGCAAATATAATCCTACTTCTCAAACCAGAGAAAGATCCCACTATTCCTTCCAGCTATCGTCCCATCTCACTGATCAATGCAGATGTTAAAATTATTTGTAAAGCTTTAGCACAGAGAATAGAAAAAATCACTCCTCATATAATTCACCATGATCAAACTGGATTTATTAAAGGTAGACAATCAAGTGACAATGTCCGCAGACTTATTAACGTCATAGACATTGCCACTATTAAAAAACAGGAAATGAGCATACTCTCGTTGGATGCTGAAAAAGCATTTGACAGAGTAAACTGGAAGTTTCTCATCGCTGCCCTCCATGAGTTTGGGTTTGGGGAATCATTCATTGATTGGATTAAAATATTATATCACAACCCAAATGCTTCAGTCAGAACGAACAAACAGACGTCCGGCAGGTTTTTTCTTGGAAGAGGAACCAGACAGGGTTGTCCACTCGCCCCCTCTCTCTTTGCAATATTCATTGAGCCTCTGGCTGCAGCAATAAGACAGAATGAGAACATCAAAGGAATAAGAACTAAACATGGCAATCATAAAATTAGTCTTTATGCTGATGACATATTACTCTTTTTACACAAATCACGTTCAATAAGTGAAACAATAACTATCATTAATGAATTCTCCCTTATCTCAGAATACTCAATTAACTGGAATAAATCAGTTTTATTAGCACTAAACAGTAATGCTGAGCAATCATTCTCAATACCAATCAAATCAGGAAATATTAAATATCTAGGTGTTCATTTCTCCTCCAAACTATCAGAACTGGTGCAGCTAAATTACAACCCACTACTGAAATGCATTCAGGATGATCTAACTCGATGGGTCAACCTGCCCCTGTCACTCATGGGCAAGGTAGCCACAATAAAAATGAACATCTTGCCAAAAGTTAATTATCTATTTACAATGATCCCTAAACAACCTCCACGAACATGGTTTAAAGCTTTAGACTCTGCTATATCCAGTTTTCTATGGAATAATAAACCACCTAGAATCAGCCTTAAAACTTTAAAATCTGCAAAAAGATGTGGAGGTTTAGAACTACCAAATTTCCACAATTACTTTCTTGCCAACAGATTACAATACATCCTAAAATGGTTAAATAATAATCCAGAAACCAACTCATGGATGGACTTAGAACAGGAGTTATGTGGAAAGATTAACCTGTCAGATCTACCATTTATCAGCCAGACAATAAATAAACACGATAGTTTCCAGAGTATTAACATAAATACCACCTTAACAGCCTGGTGGGATTTGCTCAAAGCGTCAAAGTCCTCAGTCGTACCATGTAAAATGACACCCATCTGGAACAACCCAGACATCCTTATAAACAAAAAAATGTTACACTTCCCAGCCTGGCAAGCAGGGGGTGTAACACTATTAGAGCACTTAATTATTGATAGAAGATTTATAACACCACAGGAACTACAAGATAAACATGGAATAAATCACTTCTTGGAATATCAACAATTGAAATCTATAATTACAAAAAAAAATAAGTACCAGGATAATGACTTAAAATTGCCAGAAATAATTACCTCTTTGTTTAAATTTTCAATGACTAAGATTCTTTCAAAAATATACAAACTCTTATGCAACCTAGATAATAATATTTCAATTCCAATAACTAAATGGGATGCAGACCTGAGCAGAAACACAGACCAAAGCTTCTGGACAGAAATGTGTCTTAACACCTTTAAACTGACTAAAAGTCCAAACTTAAAATTAATCCAATTCAAAACTCTCCATAGAATTTATTATACTGGACAGAGGATGTTCAAGAAGGGTCTCAGAAACTCAGACATTTGTGAGCACTGTGATAGTAACTCACCTGACAGCTTCATGCATGCACTGTGGTTCTGCACACCTGTCCAGGCTCTCTTGCAGCAGGTCTGTGCTGATCTATCAGTCTGGCTAAATGTTTCAATCACAGCTTCACCGTCACTTTGTGTGCTTGGTGACATGAGTGCCATCGATATAGAGGGAGGATTAGTATCTGTAATCTTCATAACTCTTTGTATAGCAAAAAAAACTATTCTATTAAATTGGAAAAGCAAGAAAAACATCAACGTTAATCAATACAGGAATCTGCTCTTTGATCATATCAGCTGGGAAAAAACATCAGCTAAAAGTTCAGGTAACTTGGAAAGAATTCAGTCTCTCTGGTCTCCGATTGCTGAGTCCATGATTTAGGGGCGGGATGCTGGGTGTCTCCGCGTCTTGGTTGTCTGCGGGGGCTGGTAGGTGGGGGTTGGGGCTCTCTGGCACCTGACTGGGGCGTGGGGGGGCTTTGTTGTTTGGGGGGTCTGGCCTGGCGTCTGGATGGGGTGGGCGGGGTGTGCTGTGTGGCGCCCCGGGCCTGGGTGGCGCGGGGTGTGGGTGTGTGCAGTGGGTGGGGCCCTGGCTCGGTCTGGGGGTGGTCCTCTTGCTTGCGTCGGGGGGCTGGCGTGGGGCCCTTCCTGGGGGGTGCCGCTTGCGTCGGGGGGCGGCTTACCTGCACCTGGGGGCTGGGATCACTCCCTCTCTGGGGCGGGGAGGGCTAGGAGGGAGGGCTAGGAGGGCTACCTCCTTGGGGCCCGCCGTTGCTCCGGGCGGCGCCCGCTTTTGCCGCGGGGTCTTGGGGGGGTGGGGGGGGTCGGGGGGGGGGCGGTTTGCCCCGTCTGGTGGGGGGGCTTTCCGTGGGGAGCAGGGGGTCCCATTTGCTACGGGGCCTGGGCGGTCTGGCGTGTTGTGGTCTCTACTAAAAAATCGGTGGGGGCCGCGGCTGGTCTGGCCGCCTCGGTCCTGTTGGTGCCTGCTCAGTACACCCACGGGAGAGGTGCTTGGGGGCGGGAGCTGGAATCTGTCCCTGGGACTGGCTCCTTCTGGCTCCTCCCTCCTTGCGGGGGTGGGAGGTGCGGGGCCTGGGGGGGTTGGCTCTCGGGGGTGGGGCCCGTGGGCTGGGGTGGACTTGGTCCCAGCGCTGGGGGGGGGGGGGACAGCGGTCCACCATCGGGGGTCGGTCAGCCAACTGCCCCCAACCTACCCTCTTCCTCATACAAACATGTATTAGGGTGAAGGGGAGGGTGGTTGTTTTGCGGCGTGCTGCTGGGGTGGACTACCTGCAAGTGGCCCTCCCTCCAGTGGCCGCCGCATGAGTCTGCCCCTCCCCTTAGTCTTATTTGCACCTTAGACACGTAGGACCTTGGTGGGGGGGGTGCTTGGACATCACTGCCAGCAAGCAGTAGATGTCCTCTAGGTGCCCTTTCCGCCAATTTTAACAGCACCATAGACATGTAGGGCCATTGGTGAGAGGGTGACGGGGCATCACTGTGAGCAATCAGGAGATGTCCTTCCAAGGCCCTACTCACCAATTTTAACCGCACCTTGTAGTACACACACACACCTCTAACACCTCAAAATATACACTCTGACAAACAAACACGCATGCATCACACAAGGAAGGTGGGACCTTCGACCCTCTGTCCCCTACCCCATCCCTGGCGAGGGGGGATGGAAACCCTCGGCCTAGTGGTCTTGTCTCTTGGGTGCCGGTCTCCTGGGCTCTGTGGCCTCCTCTCCACGCTGGGAGAGGGATCCCCAAGATTTAACAGGGGATCAAACTACATCGGAGCCATGGGGTGTCCAGGTCTCGGTGGTTCGGGTTCCGGTCCCGGCTCTCGAGAAATGGGCCTCTCCAGGACTCCATCAGTGGGTGTGCCTGGTCGGGCCTTGTTAACATCATTCCTCTGGGACCCTCGTTCCTCTTGGGTGTCTCTCTGCTTGGCGGGGGTGGGCGGCCCCTTCCCGGCTCGCCCCTGGACCTCCCGCGGCGGGCGCGGGCGGGCGTCTGGAGCATAGAAGCGGGTCATCCTGGGGAGCTCTGGCTCGTGCCTGGGGTGGGGCGGGGGGATGCTCGGTACTGCTGGGTGGTGGTGGGCTGCTCCTCTGGGGTTGGGGGGCTCTCTGGGTGTGGGGCCTTGTGTTGGCCCTCTGGGCGTGGTGGGGGGATTGCTGCTCTGGCTGGGCGGGGGTCCGCGCTCTCTGTGCTCCCGTGCCTTCCGGCTCTCGGGCGTGGGGGCCTCCGCGGCGGTCCCGCGTGCCCTGGTCTGGGTGTCTGGCGGGATTCTGCGGCTGACTGGTTCTCTCCATGGCTCCATTTTTTTTTTTTTTTTTTTTTTTTTTTTTTTTTTTTTTTTTTTTTTTTTTTTTTTTTTTTTTCCGGTTCCGGTTCATCACGAGCAGACGTGTGCCTCCAGCTCTCCGTAACTTTCGAGCTTTTCAAGTCTTTTAAAGTCGTCTGCAAGCGACTTTGACCACCGGGCTGCTGCAACACAGCTACCACAACGAGGAGAGCTGATCATGGCACCGAAGAAAAATTTTGAAGCCGATCTGGCTGAGCTGAAGACCGCAATGGCTAACATCCAAGCCCAGCTAGCTCCTGCTTTGCTACAGGAAGCTAGGCTAACAGCTGTGCTTCAGCTGGAGGCTAAACTAACGCCGCTGCTGCATCTTGTGGAAGAATTCCGCCAAGAAAAGGCACGCAACGAACAACGGGACAATCGCCAAGATCTGATGGAAAGAAGGATGCATGACTTGGACCAACAGGCACGGATGAATAATGTGATTCTCACGGGACTCCAACTACAGCCCAGGGCGCGGCCTGGTGCTACCGGCGCTAGCATGGATGCTAACGGAGCTACTGATGCGACCGTGGAGGATCAAGTAAAAATGTTTTTAATGTCTAAAGGAATCTCCTTGGACCTGGACACGGTCGAAGTCTGCCATCCGCTTCCCCGGAGAAAGACCACGGATAAACCAGTGATCCTGATCAGGTTCGTGAATCGAAAACATAAGACTGCTCTGATGAAACAACGTAAACAACTTAAGGATACTAAAGTGTACCTTAACGAGCATTTATGCAAATATAACGCTGATCTGGCAAAGCACGCGAGGATCTTACGATCCAAACGACAGATCCAGTCCACGTGGATTATGAACGCCAGAATCTTTATCAAACCACTTTGGACCACCGGACCTGACAAGCCTCTGGAAATAAGATCCATGAAAGACTTTGAGAACTGTGGGATTACACATGTTTGAACCTCGAATTCAAGTAAAATGTGAATTGTGGACTCATCAAACTGTCGGAACCGTTGAATACGAACTCTGACCCAATTCTGAAGAACTCGAGCACAATTCCCTTGAAATGAGACCTTCACAGTCTCTCAGTCAAAACAACGAAGATGGTTACGTGGCCTTAAACCTGTTCCTAAACAAAGATGTAGCTCTGGTCTGAATACAATCTGCTCAAACTGTCTTTAATGAGAATATTTTGAAGTTTCCATTAATAAATCATGATTTTTTACTTAGCACTTTTTCATAATAATAATCGTTCTTGATAAATGCAATCTGCTCAAATTGTCTTTTTTAATATAAGATATTTTGATATATTTTCCTGCAGTAACAAATGAAGTTGATTACTACTGATATTTTTTTAATCTTTAATGAGAATGTTTAGATTACTGTTGATGAATATTATAAATGATTTGTCTATGGATGTTTTTGAAATTCTATTACATCACTGATATTATTGATCTTTCATCACCTGAAACTATATTGATATTTGATTTTAAGTCCTGAACCGGATATTGATTATTCATGTAGAGAAAATGGTATGGTCGAGTCGGGGTGGGATTATATAAGTTCGCTTCCTTCCACCCCCTTTCAAGCGATCTATTTGTGATTTATTATGTGATGTTATTCCATGTATTATAACCTGATTGCTTTTTCGTTTCAATTCATTCCCATTCATTCATTCATTCATTTCATTCATTCATTCATCGTGGGTGTTGGGGGGGCCCGTGCTGCTGCTGCCGCCCCGGTGGGGGGCCTGGGCCTGCGAGTGGCCGGGCTCTCTCTCCTTCTATACATTCCATCAACATTCACATCAGCAAAACATAAGCACTCACCTGAGCACAGGTGTCAGCTCACCTCGCACTAACAGAATGTGTGATGGAATGAAAGACTTTATTTGTGTCAGCTTCTATGATTGTGTGTGAGCTGCAGTGGTATTGTTTACATTTTTGACAACTTTAAAGGTAAAGATTATTCTAGCCAAAAGGTATGTGTGTAACTAGTGTGTGTGTAGACAGGCCCCGCCCATTCCAGACTGTTATTTAGACCTGGTTGTTATAGGATGTTACTACTCTGTGTTACCCTCTTTGTTCTCTTTTATTCCCCCCCCGCTTTGTTTCCGTCCGGTCCAACAAAAAAAAAGAAAAAGATACAACATAATTAAAATAAAGTTTAGCATGAAATACAACAGGGACAATAAAATTGTTGGGACAATAAAATCTGTCCAACGCAAGAGGCTCTCAGCCCGTATCTGCTTGCTCAGCTGTTGGACAGGACAAGTTAAAAAAAAAAAAAAAAAAAAAAGATGAATTTCCTGTTTTCATGTCTTCACTGCAGCTGTTTCATCAATAAAGTTTGGATTGGTTCTCACTGGAGGCTTTTTTGAACATGAATGTTGATGTGAGCAGGAAAAACATGTGAATACCTTCTGATGTCAGATCACACATGCATTGATTGATAAAGAGCAGAACAGAGTCGTACCTGAACTGCAGAGAGTCACCAGCAGCATCAGTGTTGGATGATCCATGTCCTCTCAGTGTCTCTAAGTTCATGTCTGCTGTCTCTTTATCACATCAGCATCCCCGCCCCCCCAAACGTCTGCTCTCTCTCTTCATCTCTGACCAATCACAGCTCAGAACGGCTTTCTCAACACGGCTGACATTTGAAGAAGATTCATTCTGATATTTTTAGTCTTTAAGTTTTAATAAAGTTTAGCAGAGTTTTAAACCTTTTAGACTGAAATAAATGATTCAGGGTTTTGGTGTTTTTTCCTCTAAAGATTTGAACTTTAAACTGTTGGAGAACAGAAGATACTTATCAGACTGAGAGGAATAAAAGACATGAAATGAATCTGAATAAAAACAGTAAAAAGCTAAAGATCTCTGGGATGAGCTGCAACTATGTTCAATGAAGGGAATTTAGAACATGTGAAGAAGGAACCAGATAGAGAATCTTCAAGACTTTAACAAACTTAAACATGAACAAACTGAAAGAAGAGAAACCAAAAAACAGAGAAAGCAGCAACTGAATCCAGACACGTCAGCCAGACAGGGAGATTTTCTTCTACATGAAAGCTTTCCTGTTTGAATTTTACAGTTTTATGTCAAAGTTCCTTTTGATTTCTCTAATAACGAATGACTAAAACACAATTTTCATTAGAGGGATATTTAATACTCCAAAAATGAAAATGTCTAACATTTTAATGTTAGAAGGCATCAGAGTAACCACTGACAATACAAGAAAAGTGTATTTTATTTTTAAATAGAGAAGTTCTTCTGGTCGGAGAAACAGTTTCCTGTTTAACAGTTGATCTTTACAGTTTATTTGAAGTCTTCCTCTTTTTGTCTGAGGGCAAAAAACTGCAGGACAGGAAATGTTGTCGACCACAAACATTCACAGATCTAAAGTGACATATTCAGTTGTGAAGAAAATATCACAACTAAATATGTCACCTCTCTTCATGACACTGAGACTCCAGAGTGGTCCATTCTACCTTATTTAATGGAAGATAGAAACAAAAAGACATTAGCATGAAATGATGGTTGTTAATCCTGTATCAGGTTTCTCTGATCTGCTCTCCAAGTAAAAACTTCTTCTGAACCCGTTTCATCTCAAACACACTGACACCTTTCTCTGTAGGGTTCTGACGTATCATCTGCTGCTCTGACCTCCCTCACTGTCCTCTGAGGAGACCGCCAGCCCACCACGGTTCTTCAGAGGAAGACGCTCGCTCTGCTTGAAGGACGAGGCCTCAGCAGCAGATGAACCCAGAAGTACAAATGGAGAGCTTCCTCTGATATCAAAGCAGAGAGCAGGTCTGCAGCTGACGGGGAGACACTCTTTTCTGGCGCCGCCACGTTTCCTGAAGCAGCTGGTGAGAGACCACAAAGAACCACCATGAGGCAGAAAATGCCCCCGGAACTGCCCTGCAGTGGGGTTGATGTTCCAACCTTCTAAAGAAATATTTGAACTCAAACATTTACTTACATTTTAAATTTTTTACAGCTCATAGAGTTTACATTTTTAATACTAATTTAAAAAAAAGTACATTTCAAAATAAAAGCATGAGTTCTACAACTAAAAGCAGAAAAAGTTGTTATAAGATCTAATAATACATGGATTAAAAAAGGAGAACTAAACTTTTTAAACAATTACCATCTATAGAAAATCTAATCAAACAACTAAGTTAATGAGAAAACAGATTTCCATAACAGAAGCAAAAATCTGTTCAAAAATGTATAAAATATTTACTAACAAATGTAGCTTTTTCTGGCTTGAACTCAGTTCTTCACTTTGAAACTCTAAATGATGATGAAGTAGTGATACCTTCATCACTCCTGAAGACGTTTTATAATGAAAATCTCCCAAAAATTAAACATCTCCAGAAAATGAAGCTTTAATGACAGAAATGTTAACGTTTTTCTGAGGTGTTTTTATTTTCTTCATTTCAAACGGAAGTTAATGAAGGAATTCGCTGAATCAGAGTGTTATCACTTTAGTACGAAAACCCAAATGAATAAAAACAATGAACCATACAAATAATGATAAGAGGAAAATGGATAAAATGTAAAATCAAAAAATACAAAATAATAAAATCAAACTTAAAAAAATATTTTTTATACTTTATATCGTATTTTATATTATGTCTTGTATTTTTTATGCCAATTTCTTTGCACTGAAACGGTTGCTGCAATTTCATTGTCCTTGTGATAATGACAATAAAGGTCTATCTATCTATCTATAAGGACATGCAACACTCAGTAATCCAAAATTTTAAACGAAAGTGTTAGAGATGTTCTTGTTGGCTGAACACACCTGAACCAGGTAATCAGTGTAGGGACTGATGACAATTACCTGGTTCAGGTGTGTCCAGCCAATAAGAACATGCCAGAGCAGATCATGTTGGAAAACATGCAGGAAGGTGGCTCTCGAGGACCAGGGTTCCCTACCCCTGTCCTAGGCAGTAGAGGTCTGTGTGTCCCTCCATGGATATGCCTCCCCAGACCATCACTGACCCACCATCAAACCTGTCATGTTGAACCACCAGAAGACATTCACACCAGTGGCCCTCTGGAGGTCATTCTGTAGGGCACGTGCAGTGCTCAGCCTGTTCCTCCTTGCACAAAGGAGCAGGTATGGGTCCTGCTGAGGGGTTGAGGACCTTCTACGGCCCTGTCCAGCTCTCCCAGAATAACCAGCAGTCTCCTGAAATCTCCTCCATGTTCTGGGAGACACATTAAACCTTCTTGCTGCAGCACGTGTGGATGTTCCATCCTGGAGAAGTTGGACAACCTGTGCAACTTCTGTAGGGTTAAGGAATCTCCTCATACTGCCAGTAGAGAGAATTACACAAGACAAAATCAGCAGGAGTGGAAAACCAGCCAAAAAAGATCAAGAGGGAGGAACTTGAAATGACCTCCACATGGAACACCAGTCCTGTTTGGAGGGTTTTCTAATTGTTGCCACTGAAGTGCACCTGTTGTTAATTCATGAACATCAATACAGCTGAAATTGATGAACGAGGTCCTCAGCTGCTGAACCAATAAGAACATTATCAGACAGGATTAATTCAATTCATGCCAGGACCAAGAAAAAGTTTTCCTTTAATTTCTGTGAGCAGTATACTTCCGTTCCAGGTTAGAATCAGTTAAATTGTTTTGTTCCCTCAGTCATATGTCTCTGATGATGTGACTTTGCTACTTTGACAAGCTAGCTTTTCGATTTTAAGTGGAAAAACGAATGAACGAATGATACACGGATCTTTTCCTCTTTGGATTTCTCATAGCAGACAGCTCTTCTAACAATAATTCCACTTCTGACTTCACTGTGCAAACCGAGTTCTCAAAGTGAGTTAATATCATCCCCCACACTTATGAAAAGAGGAAGAACTATCTACAACATGTAAGCTAATGCTGAGTCATTATTTAGCTGACTTAGCTGTATTATGTATTAACCTAAAATGAAACATGGAAGATTTAGTGTAAAATAATATCACAGAAATCTGGTACTGTTTGGTTCTGCTGTCATGTCATCAGTTTTATTCAGTTTCAGCCTTAGCGGTAGCTCTTAGTGGTGCTGGTGTAGCGGCGTGGCAACAGCACAGACTCAGTTACAAACTGAGAGGAAGTGGAAACTTCTAGATCAAATAGAGAAGAAGCAGAAAAAAGTTTCAGTTTGTGTCTCTAAACTCTGGAACAGGTTCAGCTCTGAACTCAAACAACAATCAAAAATTCATAAACTCAAGAAAATGATCAAAAACTGCAGTGCCACAATATAGAGAGGAGAGATTTAAAGCAGGAATAGGAAAGTTTGATGATGAGGAGGGTCTCAGTTTTTCTTCATCACTACCAGAGGACTTCTCAAGTTCTTATGACGTCTTTATGTGTCGACTTTTTCCTTAAACTCATTGGTCAGCAGATTTCAACAGATCTAATTTTTAGTTTATTTTTTCTTTTAAAACTTCCTGTAGTTTATCATTTGTCCAGCAGAGGCCGCCAATCTCCATTTATAAGAACCGGATCTGGTTCAGAGTAGAATCACTGTAATTCTAACTCTGGTCAGCAGAGGGCGATAAATGATTGTTGATGAAGGTGATGAAGATCTGATGAACTGATCGTCGCTCCACAAATGTATTATTCAATTTTAAATGTAAAATTCCTGATAATAAATTTAAAAATAGTAAAATCTCAGAATTTGTTCATAAACAGACGTGAGGAAGAGATAAACGTTCTCCTCAGACTCTCCTCTTAAACACAAAAAACTCTGATTAGACTCTGAAACAGCAGAATGTCACTTGTTGTGAGACCTTCATTTCTCCTGAGGAGGTTTCTCAGAGAAAAAGAATAAATAAAGAAACTGGAAATGAAGGTTTAAGTAAATGAGAAACAAATGAGGTTTTCCAAGCAGTTTTCTCCATTCCAGACTAATAAATTATAATAAAACAAAAAAACACGCAAGCAAACATACAAAATCAAATGTTAAATTTTAAAACTTTAATTAACAAACAACATCTAAAAATGCAAACATGTTAATGTAAGTAGTTCCAGAAATAAAAGTCATGGAGGAAAAAAAACATTTTACATTTTAAAAAGACTGAAAAAGAAAAAACATATAGGAAAAAAATATCAATTTGAACATAAAAACAAACAAAAACACAACTGAAGTTTAGACTTAACTGTTTTAGTGGTCACAACAAGAAGTAAAATAAATTTTTATTTCCCATCATCCCTCACTTCCTGACAGTAAAAAGACTCAAATTGAACAAAATTAGATAAACTGAGACCTAAAAATCTGGTTAATTAAAAAAAAAAAAAAACACATGTTGATAAATTGATAAGATTAAAATATATTGTTGTCCATTAATGAACTTTTGGTCAAAAAAAAAAACTGAACTGTTGGATACAATAGACATTTGGTTTACTGTTATTTGACAATAATTCACTAAAAGATAAAAAAAAAAGATGAACACTTTATAATATTTCATCATTTTAAAGAAATCAAACAAATGAAAATAAGCAAAAAAAAGTTGTTAAAATTATTTACAATTCAACTTCCTGAATGTTTAAGGAGGATTTTTGATGGTCTGGAAGGTCCAGCTCTTTACAGACCTACAGAGGATTTCAAACCAGGAGAAATGTTTCTATGTGGAAATCTGAATCAAATTAAAGACAGACTGACATTTCAGAGTGACTCCTCTCATTTGTTACTCAAATATACGGCAGAACAATCAAACTGTCCAAATAATCCTGGAGCTCCATCAGTCGGTGTGTATAAAGACGTTCAGATGTTTTTCTAGAACATTTTACTGCAGACTGCATTTTCCAGATCATAAATACTTTGTTTTTAACAGACTAACATTTACATTTTTTCTACCTGTAATCAAATGATAATTGTCTCCACTTCAGAAACCTCATTTCCTGAAATGCTGAGTGTGTGTTTTCAGTTCTCCTGCAGTCTCCTCCTCTCTCTCAGCCTCAGAGCTGGACCATCATCAACAGGACGGTTTCTCTTGGGTTCCTGCATCCGCCTGCTCTTGGTCTGAAAAGACGCGTTTCATAGTTACAACAGGAAGTGGGGTAACAACGATGACGAGGATAAGGCCTGTAGTACCTTTAAAGTAGACGTAGAGGGCAGATGTTGAAACCACCATGATCAGCAGGACCACAACATGTCTGATGATGAATTCAGTCAGAGAAACGGAAACTGAACAACACAAAACTACATTCATTATTCAAAGTGGTTTCATGTCAAAACTAAACTGTTGTTGTGATGCTGAACCTCAAAATGAAGCATTTTCATCAGAGAAACTAGAACGATGGTGAATGAAGTCGTTTCTGTCAATTCAAATACCTAAAACAGTCAGACTCAGCTGCTGGCTTTGGAGCCTCAGGTTTTGGGAGTTGATGTGGACGTGGTGAACACACGTGTAATCTCCTTGGTGGGCGGAGCTGGCCTCCAAGAATGAGAAAAGGGCGGAGTTATTGATACAGCGGCACGGTGTTGTTCAAGTTGTGGTGGAGTTGTTGAAGATGAGCTGGAAGATCCCGCCTTGGTACAGATGATGGGAGGAGCAAATGAGGCGGAAACTGGTACCAAAGAAGACCTGCAACCCCTGATTTCTAGCCTTGGAGACCCCACTGCTGGAAGAGACGGAGATGTTTGGACTTTGCAGGGAATCTGTTGGAAAGAAGAGAAAGTGTCAACACAGACTGAGCGGGAGAAGATCCTTTATTTACAGATGTCACACGGACACTTTGAAAGCTTCTGTTGAAGGAAACCCTTCAGATGTTCTGATTGGATGAACTAAACTCAGACATGGACAGTGGAAACTACAAAGTTAACAGCACTTTAAGAGTTTGCATCAACCAAATAAGAACAAAGCTTGAAACTTCAAACAAAGAAGAAATCTGTCAATGAACCAAACAAACTGTTGAAGTTTCAGTCACAACTGTCCTTAGGGGTGGATACGGACTGTCAGAGGGGGAAAATGGGAAAATCTGCACAGGACACACATGTGACAGCAAAAGAAACAACAACGTCATAGACCACCTCTGTATTTCAGGCATACTGCAGATGACAGGTCGTAGTGAGCACTATTTAAAATGTAAGTGTAAGTGAGGATGCAGTAGATGAGATGTACGTATGTCGTACTGATTAGTTTGTCTGAACATCTTATGGATGTCTTATGGGCACTAATGCATCACATGATATGGTAAATGGTGAATATTTATATAGTGCATTTCTACCTTCCTTGAGGTCCTATTCTCACTGGAAGAAGCTCTGCTGCTGAACACTAGTGCCCAATAGCTCATTAGATCTAAATACATCTTTATCATGATCTGATTACGGTGGCCCTGAAGACTCGCAACACAACACATTAACTCAAAACAGAAGTTTGCCCTACAATGGAAGTTGCACTGCTTTTATTTTGAAAATTTCCACCGGGCTGTGTGGCTAACAGAAAGAAAGAAGCAAGCACTCTGAAAAAACGGGAAAAGAGGGTTGTTCAGTTTTTTTAAAAGAAGAATTTAAAAGTGATCTGTAGAAGAGAATGTTGCTCGCTTTTTCCTCAGTTGATCTTTCTTCTGTTGAACATCGCTTTGGAGAACTTCTCAGATACAAGGTAATTTGTTCTCTTGTGTTTGGTCGCCATTGTAGGTAATAGTTAGTTACTTTGGATGGGATACATTTTCTAATGGACAAGCAAACAATTTTTTTTTTTAAGAATGCCGTGATGTGATTAAAAAGTTTGCACTTATGATAATGCTAGCGCTAGCTGTTGTTAGTAAAATTGGCCAAAAAGAATTTGCTATTGTTTACATTATTTTTGTAATTCTTTGTAATGCAGTATAACCTTTTGAAATTAAAATATGACTAAAAATCATAAAGTGGGGAAGATTACAATGTAAACAGGAACTATATTTAGCAATAACTAAATAAATTAAAAAAACAACAAAATAGGATAAACAATTTGTGGAACACGTAATCTGGCTGAAATTTAGTCCACTGGTCATCATCATAAAATATTAATTTTTTAAAACTTGTTTTACATGAATAATTGTGTATTTCTTTTACTGCAATAATTGTTCCTAATCAGAGAAGAGAAAGAAGAGAAAGTGTCAACTGTACTGTACAAAGATCCTGTTAATGTTGTAAGTGTGTACTCCTGGCTTGGAGCCTGACTTAAAAATAACAAAAATAAAGGCCAAATCCAAAATTATTTCTTACCCCTCCAGCTTCCCTCTACTCCCATATTTAGCCCTCCAAAAAAAATAGTGTCATTAAATCCAGACGTTATTACTGCTTAATGATGTTGTTAATACTCACTGGTCATCTACATTAACATGTATCTTCCAGCGCTCAGAATATGTGTTACATCAGATTTATAACTTAATAAAATGTCATTAAACCTGAACTGTGCTCAGAGCTTCATGAAGAATTTGGATTTTACTCCACTACACAAGAGCGAGAGAGAAGCTTCAAATCATATCAACCAATCAGGAACTCAGTGTAGTGATGTTTTGATGATGTCATCAGTGGGTGGAGTCATAAAATCAACATGGAGGAGAAGCTGATGGTTGATGTTTGTTCTCCTGGACTTTGATAGTTTTATTATTTGTATGGAGACAATAATTAAATGTTCTATAATATTATTCTAATTCGTGAGAACAATATTCGTGGTCACCAGATTAAAGTGTCAGGAACAGTTATAAGTAATTGTAATTGTAATTGTAAGATTGTAATTGTGATCATTCGAAAAATAAACATTTTAACATAAAACTTGAATAATTAAAAAAAAAGCTTTAAACCTTGAATCGTTATCAAAAACAACTTGTTTATTTCTCTCCCTCTGGTTTCAATAAGATCAAAGACTCGTCTTCCACATAAAATTAGGATCAATAGCAAAAACCAAAAGTCAGAACTGAAATTTTAAATTGAGAAATGAAAATGAAGAGGGAGAGGAAGAAAAAACATTAAAAATAAATGTAAAGTGGGGCTTCCGGTAAGCAGATGGAGTAGTCGCATTCTGAGAGTGCTCCGGCCGTATTTGTACATTTCATACCTTTCAGCCCTCGCACTTCTTAATTCTGTACAAGACTTTTCTTCACATCATTCTAAAATCACCGACTTGACAAAAGGGTCGAAAATGCCTCCAAAAGGACAAAAAGCTGCCGATAAAGAAGACGCTACTGCGAGCTCTAGCCTAACACTCCACGCCATCAAAGCGCTGCTTGAAGAACATTGTGAAAAGCTGTCTACAGAGTTCAAGTCGTCCTTCGACGTAATTAATTCCAAACTGGACCAAAATAAACTTTCATTGGATGATCATGACCAGCGCATCTCTTCACTTGAGCTTGCGGCTGATGATCTAAGCCAGCGCGTCATGGATTTGGAGAACGCCTGCTCCTCACTCCGGGATGAGAACGCAAAGCTAAAGGCTAAGGTTGTTGATCTGGAAAACCGGAATCGCCGTCAAAACATCCGCATCCTTGGATTGGCTGAATCTACCGAGAGCGGGAGTCCCACCGACTTTTTCTCTCAACTGCTCCAGGATTTATTCGGGAGGGAAACTCTACCATCGCTCCCTGAAATAGACAGAGCCCATCGATCGCTAGCGCCAAAGCCGGCTGCTGGAAAGCCGCCGCGTCCTGTCATTGTCCGACTACACCGCTACCAGACGAAGGAGCTGCTCATCAGAGAAGCACGGCGCAGGGGGAAACTTCTCTATAAAGGCCACATTTTACAGGTTTCGTAAAATTAGTCATGGAAACATCGAATGCTAGATTAGATGGGATTGCTAAAGATGTGCAAGAGATTAAGTCAAGTCTCCAGTTCACGCAAAGAGAAGTCGATGAAATCAAAGACAACTTAAGTAAACAATGCAATCACAATAAGTCTATGCAAGATGACATCTTAAAAATATGTAATAGTCTTCTAACATTTACTGATAAACTGGAATATTTGGAAAATCAATCTAGGAGGAATAATCTTATTTTTGACGGGGTCCCTGAATCTCCGAATGAATCATGGGAGGACTCAGAGAAAAAAATTAAACAAATCATTAATGAGAAGTTGCAAGTTTCAGCTGAAATGGAACTGGAGAGAGCCCACCGTGCTGGAAGAATCGAACAAAGCCATGGTAGACCTAGGCCGATAGTGGTCAAATTTCTCAGATTCAAAGATAAATCAAGAGTACTGCAAAGGGCAAAGAATCTCAAAGGTACTAACATGTACATTAATGAGGACTTTACAGATGCAGTCAGACAAAAAAGAAAACAACTAATGCCCAAATTGAAAGCTGAAAGGGAGAAGGGTAACATTGCATTTTTACGACATGACAAATTAATAACTCATTCCAGGAGTAGTACCCCAAAACTCTCCAGAAATGCCTAGTGTCAATGTTTTCTGTAACTGTCTGAACATCAGGGTGCTATGATACCTAACAAGGGGCTAAAAATAGCACATATCAATATAAATAGTATTAGGAACAAACTTGAAGACATATTCAGAAAATTTATGATCTAACAAGTTAAACATATTAACTAGAGGAAACTTCTTCGACTTTTTGAAGATCAAGAGTTGGGGAATTCCAGGATATATAATTTATTTAGAAGGGAAGGAATAAATTTGGAGGAGGGGTTGCTTGCTATATTAATGACACTATTCCAGTTAGAATTAGGAATGATCTAATGAGAGAGGAGATAGAAGTGCTATGGTTGCAAATTCATGTACCTCATTTAAAACCTATACTGATTGGTTGTTGTTACAGACCACCGAGTGCAAATAGCAGTTCTGTTGATGTTATTTGTGATATTTTGGAATGTGTCAGTATTTTTGCCCTTGAAACATATCTCATTGGGGACTTAAACATAGAGTGGTTTGATAAAGTCTGTTCACAAAAAAAAAAAAATGGTGACCGCTTCAAACATATGTGGATTTACTCAACTGGTGGATGGTGCAACAAGAACATTTTTGAATAAGAATGGTTCAGTCTCAAGAACTTGTATTGATCATATATTTACAAATAGGCCAGAGTTGTGCTCTAAGGTTTATATCGTTCCAGTGGGATGTAGTGATCATAATCTTGTTTTAACTGTGAGAAATGCAAAAATTGTTAACTCTGGACCAAAAATAATTTACAAGAGAACATTTAAATGGTTCAATCAAATGAAGTTTATTGAAGATGTTAAAAAAATTAATTTGGATAATGTATTCTTAAAAAATAATCCAGATGATGCTTTGGAACTTTTCGATGATGTATTTATGTCAGTGGTCAATGATCATGCTCCAGTAAGGAAGTTTGTCGTCAGAAATAGGAGGACACCATGGCTAGATCCAGAGATAAAGGATCTTATGAAACAAAGAGATCAGGCCAAAAAAAAAGCAATAAAAACAGGATTGGAATCTAATTGGATAGAATATCGTAAACTTCGAAATTGGGTAACAAAGTTAAACAGAAAAAAAAGAAACTATACTATGTAAATAAAATTAATGCACATAAAAATGACAAAAAAGAAATCTGGAATACTGTAAATGAATTATCAAAAAAAAGAGTCAAAACCACGCCATCTTTTATTGAACATGATGGCAAATTCATAACTCGACCAGAAGAAATTGCAAACTACTTTAATAACTATTTCATAGATAAGGTACAGTCACTTAGGGACACAATACCAAAAATTGATCATTCAAAGAAAAACCATTCCTTTGTAATGAATAAATGTTCATTCAGATTTGAAGCTGTGAGCTCATAACTCATTGAAAGTAAAATCAGGTCATGTAAAGTAAAGCCACCAGGTGTAGATGATCTTGACTGCAGACTTCTAATACCGGTGGCAGAGATCATTGCACCTGCTATATGTCACATAATTAATCTAAGCCTGTTGTGTTGTGTATGTCCATTGAAATGGAAAAGAGCTAAGATTATACCTTTAATGAAAGACAAAAGGTTACCATTTTCCGGACCTAATTGTAGACCTATCAGTTTATTACCAATTCTGAGTAAGATAATGGAGACTATAATATATGAACAAATTCAGTATTATTTTTCCACAAATGATCTATTTACAGAGTACCAGCATGCCTATAGAAAGGGTTACTCAACATCCACAGCACTCGCCTCAATGACAGATGACTGGTACACTGATATAGATGATAAAATGAATATTGGAGCAGTAATGCTTGATTTCTCTGCTGCATTTGATATTATAAACCATAATTTGTTACTGAATAAGCTCGCAGGATATGGATTTGAAAAACCAGCACTGTCCTGGATTGAAAGTTACTTGAGTAACAGAACACAAACTGTATTTTTTAATGGTTGTTATTCTAACACAAAATGTGTAAAATATGGTGTGCCTCAAGGGAGTTGTCTAGGACCGTTGCTTTATAGCATTTTTACAAACGATGCTCCGCTAAACTTAAATGCATCAAAGCTCATTATGTATGCTGATGATTTGACCATTTATTCATCGGCAAGTTCTATAAAACTGCTTAACATCACAATGGAGAGGGAATTACAATATATAATAAAATGGATTGAGTCTAATGAGTTAGTCTTAAATGTAAAAAAAACAAAGAGCATGGTATTGGGCTCGAAATATGCTTTGAGTCCAAATCCAAAATTAATTTTAAGTGTAAAAGGAACAGTAATTGAGCAAGTAAATGAAATAAAACTTCTGGGCATAGTTATTGATGATAAATTAACCTGGGAAAAACACATAGATGGCATAATAACTAAAATGGGCAGAGCAATTTCTACAATTAGTAGAAATGCTATTTTTCTAACACCTCAAACAAAGAAAGCTGTTGTTCAATCTCTAGTACTTTCAAACATAGACTACTGTCCGGTAATTTGGGCCACAGCCACATCAACACTATTAAGCAAAATTCAAAAGCTACAGAACAGAGCAGCACGGGTAGCACTTGGGTGTAATTACAGAACGAATATCTACTATATGCATAAACAATTAAACTGGCTACAAGTAAAGGACAGATTAATTTATTTACTATTGCTTTTTATCAGAAATGTTATCATAACAAAAATACCATTCACCATTTATAGCAAACTTACATTTAGTCGCAATACACATAACTATTCTACAAGACACGCAGAGGACGGTTACTTTACTCTACCAAAATTAAAAACCAATAACATCAAGAAGACTGTCCTGTACAGAGGGATGTCATATTGGAACTCCTTACCCACAGCAATTTCACAGTTAAAAAGCAAATCCACATTCAAATCATCATTAAAAGCATACTTATTTAAATAAATAACTATTTATTGATCATGTTGAGTGTTGCAGTTACTGGGTTCTGTGTTTTTGTATCTATGTATTTATTATTATTGTCTATTGTCTATTGTCTTTTTTTTTTTTTTTTTAAACATGGTATTACTGGAATATGTACATGGAATATTATAATGTAGAAGGTTTGAAAAATGTCGGGACCCCAGGAAGAATAGTTGCAATCTATTCGGTTGCAACTAATGGGGATCCCTAATAAAAGAAAAAAAAAAGAAAAAGAGTCCCATGGGGATGCCAGTGACATTTATACATTTCTTAACAATCTTGATATTCCAACTCTCTCAGATGATTCTAGGAAAAAAATGGAAGAGCCTGTATTAGAGGCAGAAATAATTGCGGCTATCAAGTCAATGCAGTCAAATAAGTGTCCTGGTCCAGATGGCTTTCCAACAGAATTCTTCAAAACATTTTCCAGGTTACTCTCACCACTGCTCTGCTCAGTCTTTGCAGAATCTTGTAAAATGAGTCAATTACCCCAGTCTTTTACTGAGGCCTGCATTACACTTACTCCAAAGAAAGGCAAGGACCCTACTGACTGCACATCGTACAGACCTATCTCACTTCTGAACACAGATGCTAAGGTCTTAGCAAAAGTCCTAGCCCACAGACTTGAGAGGATTCTCCCTACCATTATTTCCAAAGATCAGACTGGCTTTATCAAAGGAAGACAGGCATTTTTTAATACTAGACGGCTTCTTGATATTATTTACTCTGCTCCTGAGGACATACCTGAATGTGTGATCACTATTGACGCAGAAAAAGCATTTGATCGAATTGAGTGGCCTTATCTGCTGGCCGTACTGGATAAATTTGGTTTTGGGCCTGCTTTCAACTTATGGATCAAGATATTTTATTCCCAGCCCACCGCAAGGATTCGCACTAACTCCCAAATATCAAGTCCATTTAATTTGCACCGTGGAACTCGACAGGGTTGCCCTTTAAGTCCTATCCTCTTTGATTTAGCAATAGAACCCTTGCTATTGCACTTCGCAGTTGTAAAGACTTATCTGGTATTAAAAGAGGAGGTGTGGAACACAAGGTCTCCCTGTATGCAGATGACCTTCTACTCTATGTATCCAATCCAGTTGAGTCCATCCCTTGTGCCCTGGAACTGCTCAGTAACTTTAGTAGTTTTTCAGGCTATAAATTAAATACTAGTAAGTGTGAGCTGTTCCCAGTTACTGAAGCAGCACGAAGCATGGACTTTAATAATCTCACTCTTAAGGTCAAGCGTGATAGGTTCACTTATCTTGGAGTCACTGTTACCAAAAAATATAAAGACTTATTTAAAGAAAATTTTATAGTCTTATTAAACCAGATTAAACTTTTTTTGCGTCAGTGGTCCCCCCTATCGATGTCCTTAGTTGGACGTGTGAACTCTGTTAAAATGGTTATATTACCTAAGCTTTTGTATCTTTTCCAAACTCTACCAATATACATCACTGGCTCTTTTTTCCAGAAATTAGACTCTCTTATATCCTCTTATATATGGCAGGGTAAGCGACCTCGTCTGAATAAAATCTATCTTCAAAAAAACAAAATAGAAGGGGGACTTGCCCTGCCGAACTTTTGCTTTTACTACTGGGCATCTAATTTAAGAAACATTGTGTATTGGTCCTTCTATTATGACCATTCAGACCGTCCTAACTGGGTTACGCTTGAGCTTTGCCAACATAATAAACTTTCTCCTCTGGCATTTGTTGGCTCCGCATTGCCTTCGCATTCTATTGCATCTTTTGACAATCCTGTAATTAAACACACACTGAAGATATGGTTTCAATTCAGGAAACAGTTCGGCCTTCACAGTTTCTCTATTTGGAGTCCAATCACAATAAACCACCTTTTTAAGCCATCTATTATGGATCCAGGCTTCCTGCGATGGCACCATAGTGGAATCACTCGTTTTAAAGATTTACTTATAGACAATACCATGGCATCCTTTATACAACTAAAAGATAAATTTAATCTTCTTAACTCAGATTTTTTTCGCTATCTACAAGTGCGTCATTTTTTTTGTTTCACAACTACCAAAATTCTCCACCACCATAGAGACAGACATAACTGACAGGATTCTGTCACTAGATCCATCTAGGAAGGGGCTTGTCTCTAAATTATATAACATCATGCTGGACCTTAAACGTCCTTTGGAGGATAAATTTAAGAAGGCTTGGGAAAAAGATATGGGGTTCCCAATATCAGACGATACATGGGACTCTGCTCTTAAACTGGTAAACTCGTCCTCATTTTGTGCTCGACATCAGCTAATCCAGTTTAAGGTGGTACACAGAATCCACATTTCCAGAGCAAGGCTGGCTAATATGTCCTCTACTGTTAGCCCTCTGTGTGTTAGATGCAATCTTACAGACGCCACTCTTTACCATATGTTCTTTTCATGTCCTCATTTGAATGTATACTGGATGGCAATTTTCGACACGATGTCCAGGGTGTTTAATACCAAACTAAAACCAAACCCATTAACTGCTCTTTTTGGGGTTGTGGAAGATGTCACTTTAAGTAACGCCAAAAATGCTGTATAGCCTTTGCCTCACTCCTGGCACGACGTGCTATTCTGTTAAAATGGAAAGACACCTCTCCTCCGTCTTATTCGAAGTGGTTACTGGATATCATGTCTTGCTTAAAATTGGAGAAAATACGGTATTCACTTAAAATTCCCATAATATATTTGAAGACTTGTGGGGTCCCTTTTTAAGAACATTTCCAGCTCTTTATTAAAGTAAATTTGTAGCAACCGAACTGCATGTGATGGTTTGTGATGCAGTTTTCAGTATAATGGAGGGATGACACGGCTATGGCAGTGACAAGAAAGGGGGATATTGGTATGGGGTTGAATTTGTTATTATTACTATTGTATTTTGTTTATTTTAGTTCATTTATAATTATTATTATTCTTTCTTTTTTCTTTTTTTTTTTACTTTTGATTTACCATACTAATTTTGGCCTCACAATATTATGGACACTTGTTTAAAGCAACTTGTCTTTCAGACTTGTGGAACCCTGTAATGGATAAGAATTGTGTTTTTGTTTTATATGCTTGTAAACTAAATAAAAAATACCTTGAGTTAAAAAAAAAACTGCTTTCTTTGTTACAAATGTAAAAAAAAAAAAACACATTTTTTCACATTAAAATACTATTTATGCTTCATATAAAATGTGATCAACTGCTTGTTTCTGTTTTTATATGCATGAAAATTTATGTTTTTTATTCAGTGGATAGATTTGATGATACTGACCTGAACAAATGATCTCCACATTAACAAGGTCATTATTTATAAAAGTAAAATAATTTCCATCAATTGCTACTTTCTCTTCTCGAGACGTTTCAGTTCTCCTCATAGACACCACAGATCCACAGTCGAGTGATTTACACACATCATCCACACGCTCCAAGTTCCACCTCAGATTAAAAATGTCTTCAACCTCTTCTTCCCATTCTTCCAGAACCTTCCTCTCCAGTCTCCCAGTGCAGCGGCTGGCTCCTCCCACCAGCCTGAATTCCTCTGAACCTGCTGGTCACAGACACGAGGACAGAGACTTCAGTGGCTTCAACACAGCTGACAGTCTGTTTGTCAGGATTCTGGTTTTTACCTGAATGGAGTTCAGCACAGAGTCCTGAGGAGAAACCAGAAACATGGAGAAGCATCAAGACTCTGACTACATCAACTGTGTTCATCAAGGTCTTTGGAAACTCAAATCTTTCATTCAATTGGAGCAAAACGGAGGAAAAACAATTGATATTCTGAGGTTGTGAGATCAAATATTTCACACACATTCATTCACAAATCCTTTTGAAACTAAGATGAATTTCCTGTTTTCATGTCTTCACTGCAGCTGTTTCATCAATAAAGTTTGGATTGGTTCTCACTGGAGGCTTTTTTGAACATGAATGTTGATGTGAGCAGAAAAAACATGTGAATACCTTCTGATGTCAGATCACACATGCATTGATTGATAAAGAGCAGAACAGAGTCGTACCTGAACTGCAGAGAGTCACCAGCAGCATCAGTGTTGGATGATCCATGTCCTCTCAGTGTCTCTAAGTTCATGTCTGCTGTCTCTTTATCACATCAGCATCCCCACCCCCCCCCAAACCTCTGCTCTCTTTCTTCATCTCTGACCAATCACAGCTCAGAACGGATTTCTCAACACGGTTTGAAGAAGGTTCCTTCCTATGTTTTTAGTTTTTTAAAGGTTGAAAAGTTTTTGCAGATTTTTGCTTTCCAGGTTAGGATTTTTGTTGAACTTAAAACTGTTGGAGAACAGAAGATACTTATCAGACTGGAGAATAAAAGGACATGAAATAATCTCATAAAAACAGTGAAAAGCTAAAGATCTCTGGGATGAGCAGAAACAAATTCACTAAGGGAACAGAACATGTGAAGAAGGAACCAGAAAACAGTCCAGAACCAACCAGAGAATCTTCAAGACTAACAAAACTTAACATCAACAAACTGAAAGAGAGAAAAATGAGGAACAAGCAGCAAATGCTGAACTGAATCCAGATGCTTCAAGTACTCACACTAAGACAGGAATATTGGTTTATATGAGAATTTTCATATTTGATTTTTAAATAAAATGTCTGTTCTTTTTTATTTCTCTTATAATGAAGGAGAGGAAACATGATATTTATTAGTTTGATATTTATTATTCCAAAAATGAAAGTTTCTAACCTTTAAATGTCAGATGACATCCGAATATTCACTGACAATATACGAAAAGTGTCTTGATTTCAAAGAAATAGAGAAGTTCTTCTGGTCGGAGAAACAGTTTCCTGTTTAACAATTAATCTTTACAGTTTATTTTAAGTCTTCCTTTATTTGTTTGAGGGCAAAAAACTGCAGGACAGGAAATGTTGTCGACCACAAACATTCACAGATCTAAGGTGACAAATTCAGTTGTGAAGAAAATATCACAACTAAATATGTCACCTTTCTTTGTGTGCTGACACTGAGACTCCAGAGTGGTCCATTCTACCTTATTTAATGGAAGATAGAAACAAAAATACATTAGCATGAAATGATGGTTGTTAATCCTGAATCTCACTAGCATCATCTGTGCATTAAAATGATGATAACCGGTACCGATTGGTTCCGCTGCCACGTCATCAATTTTATTCAGTTTCAGCCTTAGCGGTAGCTCTTAGTGGCGCTGGTGTAGCGGCGTGGCAACAGCACAGACTCTGTTACAAACTGAGAGGAAGTGGAAACTTCTAGATCAAATAGAGAAGAAGCAGAAAAAAGTTTCAGTTTGTGTCTCTGAACTCTGGAACAGGTTCAGCTCTGAACTCAAACAACAATCAAAAATTCATAAACTCAAGAAAATGATCAAAAACTGCAGCGCCACAATATAGAGAGGAGAGATTTAAAGCAGGAATAGGAAAGTTTGATGATGAGGAGGGTCTCAGTTTTTCTTCATCACTACCAGAGGTCTGCATAGGACTGCACACTTCCATGAATCAGACAGAGAAAAGGCTTCCATTCTAAATAAGACCAACATATTTGTTTATAAATGTATTCATTTTGTGTATTGAACAACATAGAGCACAGTAACTACAAATATTTTCATGCTCAAATGCATTTCAAATGAACTGAAGGAAACAAAATCCGGCTTGTGGGACTCCTGAGGCAGCAGCGGACCGGTACCGGCAGTCCAGACCCACTGTGACCCGGGCTGTTGTGGAGGCAGAAAGTGGCTTCTGGGAGGAGCTTGCTGAGGTCATGGAGAAGGACTTTCAGTCGGCCTCAAAGGGCAGACTTTAACACACATGTGGGTGAAGGAAATGGATGAGGGGACTCACAATGAGTCAGAGGTTTTTCAAAATAAGAGCTCATTGAAGGAAAATCCAAACCTGAAATGTGGTTCTAGTAAGATAAGACTCCAGTTGATCCTTTGATGTTTGTTTATTTGGAATTAAATGGATTTAGAACGTAAACTAACTGCAGAAAAATGAGTCTTTCAGCAGAAATCCATGTGTGAGTGCTGACAGCTGAAGCTGCTGCTGAAAATGCTGAAATGAGCTGAAGAACTTCTCAAGTTCTTATGACGTCTTTATGTGTCGACTTTTTCCTTAAAGTCATTCGTCTGCAGATTTCAACAGATCTAGTTTTTAGTTTAGTTTTTCTTTTAAAAGTTCCTGTAGTTTATCATTTGTCCAGCAGAGGCCACCAATCTGTATTTACAAGAACCGGATATGGTTCAGAGTAGTATGACTGTGATTCTAACTCTGGTCAGCAGAGGGCGATAAATGATTGTTGATGAAGGTGAGAAAGATCTGATGGAACTGATCGTCGCTCCACAAATGTATTATTCAATTTTAAATGTAAAATTCCTGATAATGAATTTAAAAAAAGTAAAATCTCAGAATTTGTTCATAAACAGACGTGAGGAAGAGATAAACGTTCTCCTCAGACTCTCCTCTTAAACACAAAAAACTCTGACAAAAGACTCTGAAACAGAAGAATATCAGTTGTTGTGAGGCCTTCATTTCTCCTGAGGTGGTTTCTCAGACGAAAAGAATAAATAAAGAAACTGGAAATGAAGGTTTGAACAAACAAGAAACAAATGGTGTTTTCCAAGCAGTTTTCTCCATTCCAGACTAATAAATTATAATAAAACAAAAAAAAAACACGCAAGCCAACAAACAAAATCAAATTTTAGATTTTAAAACTTTAATTA
This sequence comes from Oryzias javanicus, assembly GCA_003999625.1. Taxonomy (NCBI): domain Eukaryota; kingdom Metazoa; phylum Chordata; class Actinopteri; order Beloniformes; family Adrianichthyidae; genus Oryzias; species Oryzias javanicus. The sequence goes on along the minus strand of CM012449.1, from coordinate 33,508,432 downwards.
ACAAACAACATCTAAAAATGCAAACATGTTAATGTAAGTAGTTAAAGACATAAAACTCATGAAGGAAAAAAAACATTTTACATTTTAAAAAGACTAAAAAAGAAAAAAACATATAGGAAAAAAATATCAATTTGAACATAAAAACAAACAAAAACATGACTGAAGTTTAGACTTAACTGTTTTAGTGGTCGCAACAAGAAGTAAAATACATTTTTATTTCCCATCATCCCTCACTTCCTTACAGTAAAAAGACTCAAATTGAACAAAATTAGATAAACTGAGACCTAAAAATCTGGTTAATTCAAACAAATAAACACAGGTTGATAAATTGATAAGATTAAAATTTATTGTTGTCCATTAATAAACTTTTGGTCAAAAAGAAAAAAAACTGAACTGTTGGATACAATAGACATTTGGTTTACTGTTATTTGACAATAATTCACTAAAAGATAAAAAAAAAAAAAAAAAAAAAAGATGAACACTTATAAATATTTCATCATTTTAAAGAAATCACACAAATGAAAATAAGCAAAAAAAAGTTGTTAAAATTATTTACAAATCAACTTCCTGGAGGTTTAAGGAGGATTTTTGATTGTCTGGAAGGTCCAGCTCTTTACAGACCTACAGAGGATTTTAAACCAGGAGAAATGTTTCTATGTGGAAATCTGAATCAAATTAAAGACAGACTGCAGACTCAGACTGACCCTCAAAATAAATAAACGACACAGAACAATCAAACTGTCCAAATAATCCTGGACTCCATCAGTCGGTGTGTATAAAGACGTTCAGATGTTTTCTAGAACATTTTACTGCAGACTGCATTCTCAGATCAGAAATACTTTGTTTTAACAGACTAACATTTACATTTTTTCTACCTGTAATCAAATGATAATTGTCTCCACTTCAGAAACCTAATTTCCTGAAACGCTGAGTGTGTGTTTTCAGTTCTCCTGCAGTCTTCTCCTCTCTCTCAGCCTCAGAGCTGGACCATCATCAACAGGACGGTTTTCTTGGGTTCCTGCATCCGCCTGCTCTGGTCTGAAAAAGACTTAGTTACAACAGGAAGTGGGGTAACAACGATGACGAGGAGGAAGGCTGTAGTAATAAAGTAGACGTAGGGCAGATGTTGAAACCACCATGATCAGCAGGACCACAACATGTCTGATGATGAATTCAGTCAGAGAAACGGAAACTGAAAACAACAAAACTACATTCATTATTCAAAGTGGTTTCATGTCAAAACTAAACTGTTGTTGTGATGTTGAACCTCAAAATGAAGCATTTTCATCAGAGAAACTAGAACGATGGTGAATGAAGTGGTTTCTGTCAATTCAAATACCTAAAACAGTCAGACTCAGCTGCTGGCTTTGGAGCCTCAGGTTTTGGGAGTTGATGTGGACGTGGTGAACACACATGTAATCTCCTTGGTGGGCGGAGCTCGCCTCCAAGAATGAGAAAAGGGCGGAGTTATTGACAGCCGGCAGGGTGTTGTTCAGAGTTGAGGTGGAGTTGTTGAAGATGAGCTGGAAGATCCCGCCTTGGTACAGATGATGGGAGGAGCAAATGATGCTGAAACTGGTACCAAAGAAGACCTGCAACCCCTGATTTCTAGCCTTGGAGACCCCACTGCTGGAAGAGACGGAGATGTTTGGACTTAGCAGGGAATCTGTTGGAAAGAAGAGAAAGTGTCAACTGTCCTGTACAAAGATACCGTCACTGTTGTAAGTGTGATAATTTTACACTCCTGGGTTGGAGCCTTTCAGAAATGAGGAATTTAAGGCCAAATCCAAATTATTTCGTTACCCCTCCAGTTTTTCTCCATCCTTATATTATGCCCTCCAAGAAAAAAATAGTGTCTTCAAATCCTGTTGTAACTACTGCTCAATGATGTCATCAATAGTCACTGGTCATTTATGTTAACCCAAATCTTCTAGCACTTGGAAACTACATGATAACATTTGTTTTATAAATTTAAAAAGCAATAGAAAAACAAGAAGTCATTACATTTAAATGTAAACTTGCATACTTCAGCCCACACCCACATGAAGAAATTTGCTTTTCTTCCAAAAAAAAAAAAAACCCTTCCAGATCCCACTACAGCTTCAAATATTCCTACAATCGTAGCAATGGGGTGTATCCAGAAGGTAGGGAAGCGATTCAGATCCATTCTAGAATAATCAGAGTGTAGATTGTCTGGACATCCTGAGGACATCTTACTGGTACGTTTCCGTCTCACATGCAGCATTTGTGATTTGTCAGTTAGGGGTTAATACTCGTAGTTTCCTAACGACCAGAGTGTGGCGTTAAAGCGCTGTATGACAGCTTCACCAGTACGTCATGAGTTCACGTACATTTCTTTTTCCTTCTGAATCACTGGTTCTTAACCTGGGTTCAATCAAACCCCAGGGGTTCGATGGGTTGATCTCAGGGGTTGGCAGTAGGGTTGGACAACGAAGTTCGGTTCCAAGTAGGAACCGTTATGTTTTATGCGGTTCTGCCAAAACCGAAAGAAGCTGCTGGTGCGGTGCAGCATGTCGGTGTCAAATTTCATTTGTTTGTGGACATGTCAATCATCTCTACTCACATCAGTAGTATAAAATCCCAGCCAGTCTCTTTTATGTTCCTAAAATTGTGGGCGGGCTCATACAAAGTCGCTGACTAGGCGAAAACGTGCGTGTCACGCAGCTCTTCCATGTGTGTCTGCATATCACAGTTTCACAAGTGCATCAGGAACTCATGGGCTTGTGATGTTTTCACGGACCCGATCATCGGACAGAATATTGATCCTATGCGAGTGTTTTTGATTGTTTGTTCTGCGGCGGTGTTGTGTACATGAGTTCGCGCCATCTCCCGTTAAGGAAGGTATTAATGTTCTGGAGACCTGCAGTCAAGGAATTGTTTTGTCTATTCATGTCAGAAATTAAAATGGAGAAAACCTGAAAACGCGTCATCCTCCTTTATTCAAACACAACGCCAAGAAACGGGCGAGGCTTTCAAGGACAAGAGGAATGTGGGAGACGCCTGTTACACTCGCTCCATACGCTGGGAGACAGACAATTACTGCGCAGGGCGCAAAGCTGGAAATCCGGAGCGACTCCCCGGCCCAAGCGCGGGGAGCGCAAGCACCCAGCTTGGCTCTCCTGCACTGTGATGTTTTATAGTTTTCGTTGAAACAATAATAACTAGAAAAGTGCATTACCTACGATAATGCATGTGTGAATGAATTTTGCAAAATGTGGTTGCTGAAGATGCTAAGGATTTTTGTTTAAGATTTGCCCAAAAAACCTCAAAAGTTGCCAAATTAGCCAAAAAAGCTAAAACGTTGCTATTATGTTAGCTTAACTCCAAATTAGCCCCAAAAAACATCAAAAGTTGCCAAATTAGCCAAAAAAGCTAACACGTTGCTAATATGTTAGCTTAACTCAGAATTAGCCCAAAAAAACCTCAAAAGTTGCCAAACTAGCCAAAAAGCTAACATGTTGCTAATATGTTAGCTTAATTCAGAATTAGCCCAAAAAAAACCTAAAAAGCTGCCAACGTTGCTAATATGTTAGCTTAACCCTGAATAAGCTAAAAAAAAACTAGCATAGATTGCGTTAAAATCGTTAAGTGTACAAATTTCAAAAGTACAAGCATGAATGTCCTGAACAAACTGAACGTATTGATACCACTGTTGCATAAGTTACAAAAGTTCATAAAGTTTCTAAAGGATTTGAAAAATTCCCATTCATTTCCAATGAGGCTAGTATTTAGCTCAATTTGCGTAAAAAACCTAAATTTTGAGAATACCAAAAATACAGGCATGAATGTACTAAATTTGCGGAACGTTTTGACACCAATATTGCATAAGTTGCAAAAGTGCACAAAGTTTTCTAACGATTTGAAACATTTCCCCATTGACTTAACATGGGCTAAAAATTGCGAAAAACCGTAAAATTTGCGAAAACCAAAAATACAAGCAGTAATGTCCTTAACGAGCCGAACGTTTTGATACTAAGATTGCATAAATTGCATGAAGTGTGCTTGAGTTTTTACGTGTCAAAAAACGTACGGAAGAAAACGTAAATAGGTGAAAAACAATAGTGCATTGAATGTATTCACACAAAAAGTCCCCTATTTTCTTTCCTCTTGAGTTGAAAGCCGTCAAAACTCAGTCTCACAGCGGAGTCACCTGTCATGCAACCCCCCCCCAATCAAAATGTTTGACAGGCAACAAACAGTGAATTTGCCGCGCGTGAAAAAAACAAGCCCAACCCTATTCAGCAGACACACTTGAAATATCGTGTCATTGTGTGAATGCATTCAATGCATTCACACTATTGTTTTTCACCTATTTACGTTTTCTTCCGTACGTTTTTTGACACGTAAAAACTCAAGCACACTTCATGCAATTTATGCAATCTTGGTATCAAAACGTTCGGCTCGTTAAGGACATTACTGCTTGTATTTTTGGTTTTCGCAAATTTTACGGTTTTCGCGATTTCGCGCAATTTTTAGCCCATGTTAAGTCAATGGGAAATGTTTCAAATCGTTAGAAAACTTTGTGCACTTTTGCAACTTATGCAATATTGGTGTCAAAACGTTCCGCAAATTTAGTACATTCATGCCTGTATTTTTGGTATTCTCAAAATTTACGTTTTTTACGCAAATTGAGCTAATTACTAGCCTCACTGGAAATGAATGGGAATTTTTCAAATCCTTTAGAAACTTTATGAACTTTTGTAACTTATGCAACAGTGGTATCAAAACGTTCAGCTTGTTCAGGACATTCATGCTTGTACTTTTGAAATTCGTACACTTAACGATTTTAACGCAATCTATGCTAGTTTACTAGCCTCATTGACAATTAATGGACATTTTTAAAATCGTTATAAAACTTTGTGCACTTTTTACACTTGTGCAATATTGGTATCAAAACGTTCAGCTCGTGGAGCACATTATGGCTAGTATTTTTGGTTTTCGCAAAATTTACGTTTTTTACGCAAATAATGCTACTTACTAGCCCTATTGAAAAGGAATGGGAATTTTTCAAATCCTTTAAAAACTATGCATTTTAGTAACGTGTTAGCTTTTATGGCTAATTTGGCAACTTTTAAGGTTCTTTTGGGCTAAATTGGAGCAAAGCTAGCATGTTAGCAATGTGTTAGCTTTTTTGGTTAATTTGGCAACTTTTAAGGTTTTTTTGGCTAATTTGGAGTTAAACTAACATATAAGCAACGTGTTAGCTTTTTTGGCTAATTTGGCAACTTTTAAGGTTTTTTTGGCTAATTTGGAGTTAAACTAACATATAAGCAACGTGTTAGCTTTTTTGGCTAATTTGGCAACTTTTGAGGTTTTTTTGGCTAATTTGGAGTTATGCTTTCATATTTTTAGCATCTTCAGCTACCACATTCGGCAAAATGCATTCACACATGCATTATCGGAGGTAATGCACTTTTCTAGTTATATGATGACTCACACATGCAATTTGTTGTGAGTTTATCCATTTTGTTGGTTTTGAACAAGGTGATGTTCATGCACGGCTCATTTTTTGTACCAGTAAAAAACTTGTTTCTAGATTTAAAAAAAAAAAAATTTCGCCAAAGAGGGGTTCGGTGAATGCGCATATGAAACCGGTGGGGTTCGGTACGTCCAACAAGGTTAAGAACCACTGTTCTGAATCCTTCAGGATACAATTAAGACAACGGTACGTTCCATTTTCATGACCTCTAATGAGGCGGCTGTACGAGTCTGTTCACATCTGTTCTCCTCTTAAGATGCAGCAGCTTCTCTCTATGAGCCTCCACGGATCCGGACAAACCCAGAACTGGCAGAACTTGTACAGGTGGATGTGACTAAGACCTAGACCTGCACAGTTTTCTAGCAGCAGCACAATTTGGGAAACGCAGTGAAAATTCTAAAGATATTTACAAAGATCAAAAGTCTGAACTTTGGAGAAGCTTCACATCATATCAACCAATCAAGAAGTCAGTGTAGTGACATCTTGATGATGTCATCAGTGGGTGGAGTCATAAAATCAACATGTTCTCCTGGACTATAATAGTTTTATTATTTGTATGGAGACAATACTAAAATGTCCTCTAATATTATTCTAATTAGCGATGATTCAAAATGAAAATTTATGGTAGAAGTCAAATAGAAGTCAAGACATTTGGTTGAATCCTGAATAGTTACTAAATATCAAATGTGGAAGTTTAGCGTTTTACAGTTTTTTTCATAAATATTACATTAGAAGTCTAGAATAAATTTGTGAGATTTTTTATTAAATAAAGTAAATGTTTATTTCATATTCTTCTATGACTCCAGAAGCATTTCCAGTAAGTATGCCAGTGTTTTTCATTGATTTCAGGCTATTGGCTGATTTGTCAAGTTTACCTGGTAAAAGTATCAGGATCAGTTTAAAGTGAATGAAAAACCAGATTGTAAATTTGATGATTTGAAAAATGAAATTTGAATGAAAAACTTGAATACCTAAGAAAGAAACTTTAAACCTTGAATTGTTATCAAATACAATTTGTTTATTTGTATTTTCAGCTTGTGTTTTATTTTCAATTTTCTCACTCTGGTTTCAATAAGCTCAAAGACTTGTCCCCCACATGAAATTAAGATCAAAAGCAAGAACCGAATGTTAGAATTGAAATGTTGAAATGACAAATGAAAGTGAACAGGGAGAGAAAGAAAAAACAAATGTTAAAAATAAATGAAAGGAAAAAGTATTTTTTAAATGGTAACATTTTGGAAGCTTTATTTTTTTATTTGAGTTCTTGAGTTTTAATTTTTGTTTTCAAATCTTCAATAATTCCTTCAAGTTTACGATGTATGAATTCGATTTCAAAACGTTTTTTCATATTTTAAATATTTTTATACGTAAAATTGTTAAAGTCTGACTTTGTGTTTAACTTTGTCTTTAAGCAAACATCTCATTTTGACAGTTAACTTTCCCCAAAGTTTAATAGATAAAAACATCAGTTTACCTGAACACGAAACCTCCAGTCTGTCCTTACTATGAAAATGAATATAATTAGGAAAGTAGCCACAGGTATCATAATTTGACTTCCTACAGGAGGAGTTGATCCGCCACACATCTCCCTGTATAGAATAGTCTGTGATTTCTTGGAACACAGCAGAACCACAACCCAGTAGTGAACACACTGCAGTTGCTTCTTTATGATTCCAGTTCTCTGATTCAAAGATATTCACTGGTCTCCACTCTCTCTGGTTGAATATTTCCTGAGCCCCAGCACAGCGGCTGGTCGTTCCCACCAACCTAAACGGAACTGGAGCAAAACAGAAAATGAGGTAAAAATCTGGAAGTCATTCTGTTAACAGAACTAAAACTGAAGCTTTTCCTCTACCTGAACAGGTGAGCTCAACAGCTTTACCAGAAGAACAGAACTTCTGAGATGAACTGCTACTTTTACAGTTGAGTAAAGCAGACTCATGACCTTCACAGAGGAACTCTCTGCTCCACTCTGGAGCCTCTGTTTCTCCATAGAGCGCCACCTGGAGGACTGATGGAGGCCCACAGTCCAGCTCCCTACAGACCACCTCTGCATCCTGCTGGTCAAAGTCATCTTCACACACTATGGACCAGGAGTTGTTAGACTTCACCTCCAGCCTGCCTGAACACTGATTGTCTCCGTTCAAAAGCCTGATGGATTCTGTGGATCCAGAGGAGAAGATCAAGGTTTTAAAAATGTCTTCTGAAGTCTTTTGCTAACACCTGATGGTGTTTCTGTGTGGAGATTTTGATCTTATAAACAGTTAAACACTGAAGAGAAAACAGTTGTTACCTGAGCAGGTGATGTTCATCCAGACAGAGCTTGAAACTTTTCCCAATACCAAACATTCCCTCAACGAAGACCCACTCTCAATGCAGTTTGAGTCAATTATCCACACAGATTTTTCTCCTACATATGTGTCAGATGTTATAGAAATAAATGAACCACAGTTCAGCAAACGACAAAGATTGTACATTGGCAATCTGGTCCTCTCAGGATCTAAGTGTACCGGTCTCCATTCTTGGTGATGCTTCATATGAAGTTCACCAGAACAACGACTGGCTCCTCCTGCCAATTTCACAACATCAGGTTCTGAACAAACAAGAATCAAATGAAGGAAGAGACAAAAAATAAAAACTAGACCAATTGATTCTGAACCCGCAGATCTACCTGAACAGGTGATCTCCACAGCTTTACCAGGAGGACAGGTCCATCTTGTGAGCTGTGAACTTCTACATTTCAGGAGAGCAGGTTCATGACCTTCACAGAGGAACTCTCTGCTCCACTCTGGAGCCTCTGTTTCTCCATAGAGCGCCCCCTGGAGGCCTGATGGAGGCCCACATTCCAGCTCCTTACAGACCACCTCTGCATCCTGCTGGTCAAAATCATCTTCACACACTGTGGACCAGGAGTTGTTAGACTTCACCTCCAGCCTGCCTGAACACTGATTGTCTCCGTTCACCAGCCTGATGGAGTCTGTGGATCCAGAGGAGAAGATCAAGACAGATGCTGGAATGTTCTGGAGCCAATCAGAACGCTTTTCATTTCCACCAAACTACTTCTGCATTTCTATGGGAGTTTCTCTCTCTGTCTGTTTGTTGATGGTTTTTGGATGTTACACCCCCATGTGTCAGAAATGAGAATCTCTACATTTCAGTGGATCTTCTGCTGCTGTTCTGGATCCAGGTCACATGGACAGCAGTGTCAGAACAGCCTCAGATCCATTGAGATGAATGGAAAACTGCTCCAAAAGGCTGTTATCAGTTGGGCAGGACATTCTGACTGATGGTTGTTGTGGGTTCAGGACTCACACAAAGACCATCTGAGGGATTCTTTACAAATGTGTTTACAGACCCAGAGAGAGAAGACTGGAACCACATGGTTCTGTTGGATCAAAGTGAATGTTCTAACCTGGAAAAAGACATTGAAAGAACCATCAATGTTTTTACCTGAGCAGGTGAGATCAGAAAAATCACGGTCAAAAGCGATGAATGCTCTACATTCTATTAAATTAGATCCATTACACACTGTAAACCCAAACAGTAAAGGTTCCTTAAAAAAAACAAGTTGTAATCACTCAAAAAATGTATAAAAGTTATTTCAACTCTATTTTTTTGAGTTGTCTTGACAAAATTTCGGTTTCAAGTTCACATGACTTAATTATTTTAAGTATCTTTAGAAGCATTAACGCAAAAGATTTGAGCAGAAAATCAATGACGTCATGACGTCACCATACGTGCTCCACCTCTTTCCTTCAGCCGCCACTTGTTTTGAAAAGTCGTCCATGTTTTTCAGTTCGCTCGGTACTCCTCATTACCGGAAATTTCTTCGGCTGAGGTAAAGTTTTTCCAACTGCTGTTACGGTGTAAGTTTAACCATATTTCGCCAAAAACATCACCGCTGTACTATTTTAAACGCCATTGTAGGAACGTGTGGTGGCATGCAGCAGCTTTTAGCCCTTGAGAAGCTACATTATCCTGCCGTTCTTGCAGCACTTGCCGCCATCGGATTGGCCTTCTCTGTGGGCGCATTTATTTGGTAAGTTATATTTCCAATTTCATGTGTATTTGCACTTTGCTTGCTCCAGTATCTAAATATTTAATTGTTTTAATAGCTGTATGTAACACATGTGAGAGAGCCATCTTTGAGCCGTCTTGAAACAGTTATTTTACAGGTTACATTACTTTTTGAACTTGAACTTGCACTTTCTGAAGACGTAACGTTATCTGTTTATTTGAAAATATTGTATCTTTATTATTGTTCATTTTCTTAAGTGTAAGTGTTCAACTGTTCTTGTGTAACGATGTAGAGTTTCTGTATTTTCCGGTCTGTAAGGCGGGAATTTTGAACCCAGTGGCCTGTAAAATGGTGTGGCCGAACGACGCTGAAGTTGGCTTCCGATACGCGAGAGTATTCCACTGTGTTTTTTGCACTCTGACCAGGTAAGAACAAGTCCTGTTCAAAAACTACAGCACCTAGACAGTTCAAACCAGGATTAAATTATTCTTTAGACATTAAAGAATAAATTAAGAATAGTTTCTGATTTGTGAAAGCTTTTACTGATTTGTGAAAATGTGAAATATTGTGATTTTATTGCATTGTTTGCACTCTGACCACCTAAGAACAGGTCCTGTTCAAAAACTACAGCACCTAGACAGTTCAAACCAGGATTAAATTATGCTTTAGACACTAAAGAATAAATTAAGAATAGTTTCTGATTTGTGAAAGCTTTTGGTGATTTGTGAAAAGGATAAATAGGATGATGTTATTGCATTTTTTGCACTCTGACCACTTAAGAGCAGGTCCTGTTCAAAAACTACAGCACCTAGACAGTTCAAACATGGATTAAATTATTCTTTTGACATTAAAGAATAAATTAAGAATAGTTTCTGATTTGTGAAAGCTTTTACTGATTTGTGAAAATGAGAAATAATGATGATTTTATTGCATTTTTTGCACTCTGACCACCTAAGAACAGGTCCTGTTCAAAAACTACAGCACCTAGACAGTTCAAACATGGATTAAATTATTCTTTTAGACAATAACAATAAATTAAGAATAGTTTCTGATTTGTGAAAGCTCTAGTGCTGTAGTTTTGAACAGGACCTGTTCTTCGGTGGTCAGAGTGCAAAAAAATGCAATAAAATCATCCTATTTCTCATTTTCACAAATCACCAAAAGATTTCACAAATCAGAAACTGTTCTTAATTTATTCTTTATTGTCTAAAGAATAATTTAATCCATGTTTGAACTGTCTAGGTGCTGTAGTTTTTGAACAGGACCTGTTCTTAGGTGGTCAGAGTGCAAAAAACACAGTGGAATACTCTCGCGAATCGGAAGCTGTGAATCGGAAGCCAACTTCAGCGTCGTTGTGGACGATGGCTAGATGTTTCTTCGCTAATGACCAGCAGGGGCGCAGAAAGAAATGGACGAGGTCATCGCAAGAAGAAAACGTTAGCTTTTAGCTCTGAAGGCTAACCGCAGCAGGACGTTAATGAATCAATTGGCAGACATTGGAGACGCCAGCGTGAACAATGTGTTACAGGCACCTTTTGAAAACAATTAAGAAAGTAAAATAAAATAAAATAAAATAAAATAATAATAAAAATCTTGCTTTTTAAATTATTTCCTTTAACTATTTATTTAATATTCCTTTCACTATTATATATCACATGAGTGCTATATTATATATACTGCAATGGACTATATAATTGACAAATCTATAATTTTTTAAGGAATCTTTTAACTAATTTTATTTTCTGTTTTTTTTTTTTTTAGGTTGAAACTGAGGCACCTGGCCAATCTGGAGAGATTTCACTAGGTATGTTCATGAAGACTAAATGACAAGTGTTTTGGTTTGTTTTGTTTAGATATAGGAAAAAAGATATGCAATGGCTTTGAGGTGCAAGCTTTGCAATGCTGTCATTGCAAAAAAGTCACAAGTACTTAATATATGCACTTACAAATTTGAACATGTTTTTTCTCTCTTTTACAGTAGAAATGGCTACACAAAACTTCCTCCTCCATATACACATCTCCACAGACATTGTCAGAAAGATGATTTTATCCACACGTCCAGAGTCTGTGGATGAGCTAAAGAGAATGATACAGGAAAAGTTCAAACTAGACTTTGATTTTAGTCTGTCTTATGAAGACCCAGACTTTGATGGGCAGCTTTGCTCCCTTGTAGACATCGAAGAACTTCCTCAGAAGGCTGTGTTAAAGGTTGTGCGACCTGAGAGCGATACAAGTTCGATAGCATCGGATGACACTATAATACTGCCCCATGCCATGACGCCAGAGAGGATTGATAAGTGGCCTCAGGTTTTCCCAATGCCCACTTTTTCTTATGAGGTTGAACTCGTACTTAATGAGGGAAATAGTACTTATCAGAGAACAGGAAAGTCTTTAAAGTTAACCAGGGGCAAAAACATGACATACTTGAAGCACTTGCAGCTACAATGCAACAGTTTTCAAAGCATACCCCCAATGACAGAAGGTTTCTGTGGTAGCAGACACTTACTCATCACCCTTGTCTGAAAAGAGCCAGGCTCTAAAACAGGGTGGTATGGCTGGAAAAATAGCCTCAATTTAAAATGGGGAATTATCGAGCCAAGTTAAGTCGTGCTGGATTTCAAGAGTAGCAGTGAATTCTGGAAAGAGAAGTAAAAATAATCCAAACCGACAAGCTGCACACACACTGCCATTAAAAGACCAAAGAGAGCAGAACTCAATTATCTCCCCAATTTTCCAAGAGGGGAAGATGCTGCCAGCCTAGAACAACTGAGATTGCAGATTATAGATAAGTTAAAAAGACTGACAAAGATCACATCCTGATCACAAAGTCAATGCAAAGCACCTTTGCCCTGCGGCGCAAAGAAATCATCAGTGATGACCTGCCAGTTGCAGACATCTTGGAACGCTGGCCTGCCCTAAAAATGGAATCTCAGGTGAATGTTTTTTTTCATACAATGGTATAATGATTTCAGCCACATACTCACAGTCCTTTTGTGTTTTTGCAGATCTGTGCAGAGTTTCACAGAATTACAAATATTAACTTGAAGAACCACTTCTTTGCTGTGTTGGACCAACATACTCCTCGCCTTCAGAGCATATTCAGGAAGAAAGCTTCACGCACAGGGAAGGCGTCTGATGTCCTAGGCCAGCTCTTCACAACCTACGACCTCCAGGTCAGTGACATCTCACAATATCTTATTGATATGCATGTCTGTACAATATTTAGTGTTGCTCAACTATTATGATGAACAACTGTGGAGTTGTTCATCAATGTGATGTTCTCACTCTGCAGGAACAAGTGGATGTTCATGTTAGACGTGCAGTTGTCCTTCAGGCTCTCCCTGCCTATCTCCATGAGACACCTCCAGCTTTCTGAGGACTTGTGATGTAAGTAAAAATCTTTACAATGTACAATGACGGTAACAAATACAATATCTGAGTAATTAATCTAATTTGGGTGGTCAATCCTGGTCCTGGAGAGCTGCAATTTATTATGTTTGCTTCTCTGCTTCAGCATTAATGTGATACAAATGCCTGTCACTCACAGAGCTGGACAGACATTAACTATGTTGATTCTGACCATTAGCTGGAAGGTGTGTGGAAGCAGGAAACATATAAAATATACTGGATTGCAGATATGGAGAACCAAAATGGCCACCCCTGATCTACTTGAACTAATGGAAACTTAAAATAAGTCATTAAGTCAGAAATTGTCAAACGTCCTGCAAAGTTTGTCAGTGTAGTTTGCTTAAAGACTAAGGTAGGCAAAAAAAAATCATTGGAAAAAACTTGTAAAATTAGAATTAAAATGTTGCGTAATCTCCTTTATTCAGTGTTTAGATGGGACAGCCCTTGTGCCTTGTGGTATAAAATGAGAACCTAGATAATATGAGCTACATGATGGGCAAAAGCATGATTTTAATTTGATTTTACAAAAAGGTACATTTTACAGTAAATGGCTGCCTTTCATGTGAAAACATAAATGTACACAAGAGTTGCAGTATTCTAATTATCTTTTCTCTTTAGGATGGGCAGTCCAGGAACCAGATGTGGACACACCACTTGGACTTCTTGCAGTTGGTGCTGATCCACAGAATGCCATGTTCCATCCAGTCAAGATTTTTGGTGTACTTGAGGGTAACACGATTATTGACGTACCCACACTGGCTGATGGATTTGTCATGTTATTTGCATTGATATATGCTCTTCATCTGGCGTACCCCAAAACCTTGGTCAACACATTTGACTTTATTCAAAAGGTCCTGATGGGTCTTGAGGATGAAAAGTTAAAGCCCAAAGTGTTGAGTCTGAAAAATGACTTATTGACAGAACTGTAGTGTCATATGGATGATTCTTTTGCTGGACTTTGGACATTTCAACATGTTGAACCTGTGTTTTAAAAGTGTTGTTTCATGTTATAGTTTAGCTTTCTTTTTGCACTAAAACTGGATGTGTGCAATAATAGTTTCTGAAAACTACAGCCTTACTAACAAGCTTGAATTTTATTTGAACTGTAAGAACATTATGGTTGGTGGCAGATATGATCCTATTTTTATCTTTGTGAGGGTTTTTGAAGTTGTTTTTTTTCATTCAGTGCTATACTTAATTTATTCAAATATTGTTTTACCTTTTTTAATTTATTAAAATGCCTGGCACACACACATTTTCTTTGCCAGGTTTTGTTTTTTGTTAAGGTTGCCTAAACAATTTTTACTTTTAGAAGTTGTGGCAGTAAAACTGTAAAACACTGAGAGAATACTAGAATACAAGTTCTTCTAACTGTAGTTGTAGAAAAATAGCCTTGTTAGAATTTTTAAGATTACAGGCTTGATGGTGTTTAGTTGTTATACCTGCTCAGAGTGTTCAAGATGTTTACTCTTGAATCTGTTAGTCACTTATCAAGCTAAATTGTACAATAATTAACCTTTTCAGTCACTGCAATGATTTATATTTTTTTATTTACACTCATGCTGTTTATTTTATTGGATTGGACAGATTGATTTGTTTTAAATGATAAAATGTAAAGAGACTTGACAAATTGCTATTTTTGATACCTGAAAGCTCTTAAATTGTAAAAGTGAACAGAAAAAAGCTACATGTTTCTTTTATTTTTTATTACACAGTCTGGTATTATAGCAATCATTGCTTTAGGCTGCTCTTTAATTTTATGACTGATGACTTGTTTTTGCTGTTTTATAAAAGTTGACATTGTTCAATAAATTCAATTTAACACGGTCAGTCTGTCTAAATATTTTAACTGAATTTTTTTGTATTGACTATTCAAGTACATGTATGTAAAATAAATGTTTAATTATTTAAATATAGTCACCTTAAAGGTGCAATATTTTAGAATTTTGAATTAAGTAAAGTATTGTATTAAATACTAAAACATTTTAAGTAAAATACACTTATTTTAATTATATTGTAAGAACTTAACAAACTAACTATAGGTAACTTGATTAAAATTGTGTTTTGAACAAGGAAAATTTAGTAAGGTTAACTTGAATTTTTTTGTCAAATTAACTTACAAAAATAAGTCTTGTAACTTAAAAATTTAAGTTAATAGTAATTAAAATAATTTATGTAATCAGTTTCGAAGAAAAGTTTGAGTGAACTGAACTTATCGGGTTTTACAGTGCAGTCATCAGTCAGAAGCCAGACAGTTTCTCTGTAGATTGGACGTCTTCTTCTGACTGTGATTGGTGAACCACAGTCCAGCTGTTTACATACAGACACTGCAAACTTTATGTCAATATTGTAGTCAAAAACAGGTTTCCATTCTCCCATGTACTTCATCTTCAGAGTTCCTGCACAACGATGGTCTCCATCAACCAACCGAATATTTCCAGAATCTGAGGATCAAATCCAGACGTTGTTTGTTAAATATATCAACATTTTACAAATAAGAAGATGAGTCAGCATCATTTACTGAGGCGCTACTATAAAAAGCTTTCTTTGACCTGAGCAGGTGAGTCCAGCAGCTTTTCCAGAATATTTTTGAACAGAGCTTCTACATTTCAGGAGAGCAGACTCATGACCTTCACAGAGGAACTCTCTGCTCCACTCTGGAGCCTCTGTTTCTCCATAGAGCGCCCCCTGGAGGCCTGATGGAGGCCCACATCCCAGCTCCCTACAGACCACCTCTGCATCCTGCTGGTCAAAGTCATCTTCATTCACTGAGGACCACGAGCCATTCAGCATCACCTCCAGCCTGCCTGAGCACAGATGGTTCACCAGCCTGATGGAGTCTGTGGATCCAGAGTAGAAGATCTGACACCCTCGCTGCACTGCCATCACAGACACAACTTTTCTGTTTCTGTCATTAAAGCAACATTTCACATTTAGATTCTGTGTTTGAATCAAATGAACCTTCTTGAATGAAACACGTTTAACGAGTGTTTCTTCTAACGAGGGCTCAGCAAAAACTGTTTTTCTGTTCATTGTGGTTTAACAGGAGCATTTCCATGTCAGGCAGAAGAAGATGAAGAACAAATATTTATTCAGCTCGACTGATGTGGAGCTAAAACTAAATTCACGTTTCTATGTTGAAACTTTTTGAGCCTTTTGATTTTCAAAAATGTTCATTTTATTAAAACGCAAAAACATTTGACATATTTTCCTGCAGTCTCTGAAAAAAATTAAGTGTACACATTTAAACATTATTTATGCTTTATATCACAATGTGATCAACTGCTTGTTTCTGTTTGTATATGAATGAAAATTGATGTTTTTATTCAGTGGATAGATTCGATGATATTGACCTGAACAGATGATTTCCACATTAAATCCAGAACGATAAGTTTCTTCAATTCTCCTCATAGACACCACAGATCCACAGTCGAGTGATTTGCAAACATCATCCACACGCTCCAAGTTCCACCTCAGATTATCTTCCTCTTCAACCTCTTCTTTCCATTCTTCCAGAACCTTCCTCTCCAGTCTCCCAGTACAGTTGCTGGCTCCTCCCACCAGCCTGAATTCCTCTGAACCTGCTGGTCACAGACACGAGGACAGCGACTTCAGTGGCTTCAACACAGCTGACAGTCTGTTTGTCAGGATTCTGGTTTTTACCTGAATGGAGTTCAGCACAGAGTCCTGAGGAGAAACCAGAAACATGGAGAAGCATCAAGACTCTGACTACATCAACTGTGTTCATCAAGGTCTTTGGAAACTCAAATCTTTCATTCAATTGGAGCAAAACGGAGGAAAAACAATTGATATTCTGAGGTTGTGAGATCAAATATTTCACACACATTCATTCACAAATCCTTTTGAAACTAAGATGAATTTCCTGTTTTCATGTCTTCACTGCAGCTGTTTCATCAATAAAGTTTGGATTGGTTCTCACTGGAGGCTTTTTTGAACATGAATGTTGATGTGAGCAGGAAAAACATGTGAATACCTTCTGATGTCAGATCACACATGCATTGATTGATAAAGAGCAGAACAGAGTCGTACCTGAACTGCAGAGAGTCACCAGCAGCATCAGTGTTGGATGATCCATGTCCTCTCAGTGTCTCTAAGTTCATGTCTGCTGTCTCTTTATCTCATCAGCATCCCCGCCCCCCCCAAACCTCTGCTCTCTCTCTTCATCTCTGACCAATCACAGCTCAGAACGGATTTCTCAACACGGTTGACATTTGAAGAAGAGTCCTTCTGATGTTTTTAGTCTTTAAGTTTTTATAAAGTTTAGCAGATTTTTAAACCTTTTTGACTGAAATAAATGATTCAGGGTTTTGGTGTTTTTTTCCTCTAAAGATTTGAACTTTAAACTGTTGGAGAACAGAAGATACTTATCAGACTGGGAGGAAGAAAAGAACATGAAATGAATCTGAATCAAAAACAGTAAAAATGTAAAGAGCTGCAACCAAAGTTCAATGAAAGGCAGAGGTGGGACCAAGTCATTGTTTTGCAAGTCCCAAGCCTTTGTCCTCAAATCTGAGTCAAGTCCCAAGTTGAGTCACAAGTCCTACTATTAATGTTTCAAGTCGTTTCTAAAACAGAGTAATATTAACTCCACAGACCATGTGTGCTTTTAGGAAGTGTATTTTGTTAGCATATTAGGTAAACTGCCGCTGAGCTCATGCATCCACACTTCAAAAATCCAAAATGATTTTTCTACAACCAAAACCCAGTTTACCATATTTGAAATGTGGTAGGCCGGAGATGGCAGGGAACCAGGGTAGTCTGGATATTAAAGGGGCCATGATTATCTGAAGCCTTTCAGAGTGAACTATATCCACATAAATGATCATATATTACCTTTGAAACACTAAAAAACTGATTATTTATAAAATATTACCTGTAGTTTTTTTGTGAGTTTTTTCCTACCCGGAAATAAAATGACTTGATTCCTGAGGCTCCGCCTGCTGCTGCGTGTGGCTGCTGCTGATTCATGATGTCATCCTAGAGATACAAAAAATAAACGATATCCAAACGTCTTCAACGATGGATGCACATTCCACATGTCTGCCCTTAGCAGTCCCGGCCATCGCTACAGAAATACACAAGGCTTCTGCACGACTGTACCCGACAGGGGGGGTCTTAAAGGAGCCCCTCGTCTAAAGTAACAAACATCAGTTTGAGCTGGAATTTCTTGAAGACAGGACACAACTGATAGATATGTGATGTTCATCTAAAATCAATGTTTTTTGCTGATCACCGTTAGCTCCACGGAGAAACTGTGTGTTGGATTTAGACTGGGGGCGGAGCTGTCAGATCAGACTCTTCCTGAAAGGGGCGGTCTCACTTCTTTATATCAGATCACTGGGACGGGGTCGTTTCTGTGGGTATGGGTGGGGCTGCTGTTGGGTTCTTTAGAAAGAGGAATGAACACAAATTAAAACATTTGAAAGCTCAAAAAGGTTTTTTTTTCATGGTATGGCCCCTTTAAATCCCCTCACTAAAGAAACACAAAAGATGAGGCACGACTCTTTTAGAGACTGATTTACAAACAATTTATTTACGAACTACTGATTCTGTTTCATATCAGCATCTTTTTATACACATAGCAGATACATATTAGACTGAGTAAGAATGTAAAATGCATAGTGGTTTAGTTTGATTCCAAAACAAAATATATGAATAGTACATCTAATTTTACGTTTAACATTTCTGTTAGAACTTGATACAACTGCTGCAAGAAGGTTTAATGTTTCTCCCAGAACAATCTCCAGAACATGGAGGAGATTTCAGGAGACTGCTGGTTATTCTGGGAGAGCTGGACAGGACCGTAGAAGGTCCTCAACCCCTCAGCAGGACCCATACCTGCTCCTTTGTACAAGGAGGAACAGGCTGAGCACTGCACGTGTCCTACAGAATGACCTCCAGAGGGCCACTGGTGTGAATATTTCTACCCAAACTATCAGGAACAGACTTCATGAAGGTGGCCTGAGGGCCCCACGTCCTGTAGTGGGCCCTGTGCTCACTGCCCAGCACCGTGGAGCTCCACTGGCATTTGCTCAAGAACACCAGAATTGACAAGTCCTCCACTGGCGCCCTGTACTTTTCACAGAGGAGAGCAGGTTCACCCTGAGCACCTGTGATAGACGTGAAAGAGTCTGGAGAAGACAAGGAGAACGTTCTGCTGCCTGCAACGTGGTTGAACATGACAGGTTTGGTGGTGGGTCAGTGATGGTCTGGGGAGGCATATCCATGGAAGGACGCACAGACCTCTACTGTCTAGGGAATGGTGCTCTGACTGCCATAAGGTATCCAGATGAAATCCTTCAACCCATTGTCAGACCCTACGCTGGTGCAGTAGGTCCTGGTTTCCTCCTAATGCACCACAATGCCCGGCCTCACGGGGCAAGAGGAAGAAGGAATTGAAACAATTGAATGGCCTTCACCATCCCCTGACCTAAACCCAATAGAACATCTCTGGGACATTATGTTTGGGTCCATTAGGCGCCGCCAGGTTGCTCCTCAGACTGTACAACAGCTCAGGGATGCCCTCACACAGATCTGGGAGGAAATGCCACAAGACACCATTCGTCGTCTCACTGGGGGAATGTTAAGCATGCATACAAGCTCGTGGGGGGCACACAAGATACTGAAAAGCATTTTGAGTTGCAGAAATGAATTTTTGGAGAACATGGACTAGCCTGCCACATCTTCATTTCACTTTAACTTCCGGTTCCGGGTCACGACGAGCAGACGTGTGTCTCCAGCTCCCCTCAACTCTTCGGCTTTTCAACTCTTTTAAAGGGCTAGTAATGGGGTTGTGGGTCATTTTCGGTGTTAACTGTATTTTGCCTTATATTTACAATTTCCAAATGTTTTGGTGTGTTTTGAGCAAGAAATATTGAAATAAAACGGCTTTTTGCGGCCAATCCATAGGCAAATTTCCACTTCCGGGAAAACGCTCCTCCGTGGTCACGTGGTGCGTGTGACGTCACATGGGTAACATAGCAAGATAACTTCTCGGAGCTCTGTCGGAGCTAGCGATAGCGGCGATATTTCAAGGTCCACAATTCTGTCTTCAGACTCAGATTGTGGAAACATTTGTTCTGAAAGTGACGCTGATTCAGAGGGCCGGGTTTTGTGGTTTGAGGACTGTAAAGCCCGATCAATTTGAGCCGGCAGTGCGTAAAGTAAGAGCTCACGATGGCAATGACACTGACGCTGACGCTGAGAATGCCGATTTAAAGTCGTAATTTAATGAGAAAAGAACCAAAGCTGTCAGTTTATCAGAGCCATGCTAGAAGCTGGAAGACGTGGAGCATCTCGTGAAGCTTTATTTACAGATCGGTTTTAAAAACAAAGAAATTCTGAACCTTTTGGCGACTCGAAATCAAATCATCATATATGAAGCTGACTATCCGGGTCGGTAATGCAGAGTTTCATATGCAAAATAAAGAGCTTAGAGACATGTTTGCAGGACCGTCCGCCACTTTGTTATTCACTTTATTCACATACCCAGAAGCTCTTTCACCACCTTACTGCATGTCTCTGACATGCGCAGAAAGGAGAAAGGAGAATGTAAACAGTGCTCCACGTGAATCGTCCCGTTTCAACACAACAACAACAACAGGGGATGACAACAGTCTGTCACGTTAGCTAAGTACACTGAAAATTCCAAAAACGATTCCTCTTCAGATGAAAGCATTACACAGAAATGAATGAGATCTGATCTTTCACGGAGGGAGAAATGACTAGAAGTGGACGGCTGCGCGTGTCGATGGTTTCATCAACGGAGCTGCAGAGATCCTGCAAGCCACCATCAATGATTAATAAACTACAAATCGAACAAAGAAACTTCCAAACGTGTACAATGTTTTAAACATTCAGTTTACCTGTTGATATCCGAAGCTTTTCACAGTTTAGTCGGTCTGGTTCTGCTCACAGTGTTCATCGCAATAGGCTCATTTCGATTGTAAATCTCGTAAATTTACGACTTTAAAAATCATAATTTAATTTTTTTTTCTTTTTTGTGGCCCTAATACTCCGTCGTACCTTAACACCGACGTTTATAGGATTCAACTTTGCCGCAGCTCACACACATACACGTATCTGCAGACACGCTGGGTCCGCCTGCATTCTGCTGCTGGCGCTGTCTTACTCATATGACGTCAGCTCGTCACCCGAGTCGTCACGTGACCCAAATCGAGCCGTTCTGAAGCAGGGCGAAATTTGTCGTTGATTTTGTCAAATTTTACAAAAACCTGCGTTTGTCAACGGTAATTATTTGTTATTTTTGATACATTAGAACATATGGAATATATCTGGATATGCATTTTAGCTTTGTCCCAGCCCATTACTAGTCCTTTAAATTTGCCCACAAGCGACTTTAATCACCGGGCTGCTGCACAACAGCTGCCACAAGGATAGTTAAACATGGCACCGAAGAAAAATTATGAAGCCGATTTTGCAGAGCTCAAATCTGCGTTAGCCGGCATTGAGGCTAAGCTAACCCCTGCTCTTCTTAATGAAGCTAAACTGATGGCCTTGCTACAGCTTCAAGCTAAACTATCACCACTGCTACAGCTCGTGGAAGATTTCCATCAAGAAAAGGCGAACGAGATAATCGCCAAGATCTCATGGAGAGAAGGATGCTTGACATGGATCAGCAGGCACGGATGAAATAAATGTGATTTCTCTACGGGACTTTCAACTAGAACCCAGGATGCGACCTGGAGCTACCAACGTTAGCATGGATGCTAACGGAGCTGTGATGATGGATGCAAACTTCGTAGAGAATCAAGTTGGAGTATTTTTTGAGTCTAATCCTGATCAGGTTTGTGAATTGAAAGCGCAAGATATCTCTGATGGAACAACACAAACCACTGAAGGGTACCTCCATTTTTATTAACGAACATCTTTCAAAATACCATGCTGATCTGGCGAGGCACGAAGGAATTCTACGCAAAAAGAACAGATCCAATCGACCTGGAGTCTGTATTCCTGAATCTTTGTAAAACCACTCGGTCCACCGGACCTGACGATGCCTCTGGAAATAAAATCCATGAAAGACTTTGAGAACTGTGGGATTACGCATGTTTGGACCTTTAATTCAAGCAAAATGTGAAATGTGAACTCTGACCCGATTCTGAAGATCTCGAGCACAATTCCCTCGAAATGTGACCTTCACAGTCTGAGTCAGAACAATGAAGATGGTTTACAAGATCGTTTATGTGGCCTTAAACTTGTTCTAAGATGTGATGAAGCACTGATTCTGCTCAAATTCCTGATCTTTTTTCTTTCTTTCATCTTATTTCTGTATCATTATAATCATGAATCGTGAGCAGTGTATATTTAGAGAGTGACTATTCACACCTAATTTTATATAGAAATATATATCGCAAAGTTGCTCAAAAATATTACTTTGTTAATGCTTTAATTGAACAGGAAATATGCAGAACACTGAGATTATGAGTATATTCATGCTTAAATTAAATACTGAATCTGTCCAATGTGAAGCATTTTACATGTTCGTGAAACAAAGTCTAAAAGTCAACAACATATAAAACTAATGATGACAAAGAGCCCAAACCTTGTAGTCAAAGGTAATAAATGATCAGCTTTGCTCTTTTAGTTAGCATAACTCTGTAACCGTTTATCTGATCAAAGTTTTGCTGATGACTGTGTGTTCATTTCCTAATGCAGATCTGAATGTATAGATTATGTTCTCGCCTCTAGTTTGTGGTTTTTGTGTGTTCTACATCGCTCTAGTGGAAAAAAAAAGAAGCACTAGTAAAGCACCAGGTAAAAAAAAAAATACATGTATGTGTCTTAATTCAAAAGACATTGACTACAAGAAAATGACAGAACCTGCTGTTTTTTATTCCTGTAAAACTTTAATTTAGATGGTTTCTAACCTTTAAATGTTAGAAAGCATCAGAATAACCACCAATGATAATTTAAAAAAAGTCTTGGGTTCAAAGTAAGAGTGCTGCTCCTCTGATCTGATAAACAGTTTCCTCTTTCACATCAGTGTTTTAAGTCTTCCATGTTCTAATGCACAAACAGATTAATGTTCACATTTTAAACTGATGTTAAGCCTCTTGTAGTTGATGGACACACGGGATTGCTTTTTAAGAGGAATGAAATAATTAAAAAGTAAAGAAAATATGTTTTACAAAGACCAACTAAAATGAAATTGTGTTTTCTTGTTTTTAACATGTCAGACAAAAAATGCAATTTTTGTTTTATCATTGATGTTAGTTTGGGGTGTGAGGAGCTGTCTGGGGAGGCTTATGGGATAAGATAGCTGTCAAAAAGAAATGTATTCATAAATAATATTTTGTATCCATAAAAATAAATTTGTATTCATAAATACAAAGTTGTGCATACATTTATATTTTGTGCACAACTTTAAAGAAAAAATATGAATACAACATTTAGTTTTACATTTAACATGTCTCTTTTGAATACGACTTTCCTTTGTCTTGAATACGAATTTCTCCTGTTAGGAGACTGTCAAAAATACGTCACGGGGTCACAGGCTTATCCATCGAGTGCCGGAACATCGATTGATCCAGCTTTGCATGTCTATTCATTTACAATAAAACATGAATAATATATATATATATATATATATATATATATATATATATATATATATATATATATATATATATATATATATATTTAAAATGACATTGATGCCATAACGGGAACATTATCTTGAAAACCAAAGCAGTTGAAAATTGAATAAAACATAAAATAAAAAATACATCGAACTCCGACCGCATTTTGTGGTTGTCAGCTGATTGTGTAGACAATGTAGCAGCGGATAGTTTTAGACGCAGAAGTGGTGATAAACAGCCCAAAGGGAGTTGCAGACATGCCAGTCCAATCATTAGGTGGAAAAGAAAATATGTCTGTAAAATTAGTTGAAAATAAGAGAATGATGACACTAAAAACAGCTAAGCTAACACGGAGCCAGCCGACCGTTGGTGCTGCATAAACAAACAAAGAAACACATAGGAAAAAAAAGTCAGTAGGATCAGAAAGCCCAACTTTCTTTCTGCTTTTTTTGCCACCACTTCCGGGTCCGTTTTGTTGTTAATATGCTCCGCTGTTGTCAAAATAAATAAGATATAAGCGGCAGGACTTGACTGGTAAGTTCTATTTTCCCCGCCAGAGCAAGAATATCAAGATCATTTTCATGTCATCGTAGTTTAATGAATAAGTCACAACTCGCATGCGCATCGATGTTTCGGCACTCGTATAAGCCTGTGACCCCGTGACGTATTTTTGAGAGAGGAAAAATTCGTATTCAAGACAAAGGAAAGTCGTATTCTAAACGAAGAAAAGTCGTATTCAAAAGACACATGTTAAATGTAAAACTAAATGTTGTATTCATATTTTTTCTGTAAAGTTGTACACAAAATATAAATGTATGCACAACTTTGTTTTTATGAATACAAATTTATTTATATGAATATAAAATATTATTTATGAATACGTTTCTTTTTGACAGCTATCTTACCCCATAGAGGCTCTCGCCCGGGGAGTCATTCAGTGTAGGACCGCCCCTGTCCAGGAGTGCCGCGTCCCACAGCATGACTGGATAATGCAGTTAATAAACAAAAGTAATAAAGTCGTTGATGTTTTATTTTTGAAGTGAAATTTAAAAATAACCTATATGAGCTTTGCATGTGTTTTTATTATTTATGTGAAAAATTCAACAACTCAACATTAAATCAAAACAGTTTCTCTCTCTTATTAAATACCATGAAAAGTTTCCATGAAAAATCAACTTTTGGATTTTTTAGGTGTCTTGAAGAATGGGAGCAGACTATTTCATGGTGGAAAAAGTGAGCGATGAATTAGAAGAACTGGTTTAAACATGGATTATTGATAAAAAGCAGAAAGGTACGCATGAAAAGGATTTTTGATCCACAGAGTAATGATGCTTCAAAGAGAAAAGAAACATTTACAGCCAGTGTTAACCAGAACAATGATCTGACAGTAAGACACAAAACACGTTTGTAACACAAAGTTTAAAAATCAACAACATATGATACTAATAATGCCAAAGAGTCCAATCATTTCTGTTAAAGATAATAAAGAATCAGCTTCGATCTTCTAGTTAGCATTCCTCTGTAGCCGCTTCTTTGATCAAAGTTTTGCTGATGACTGTGTTTCATTTCCTTATGTGCATTCAGATGTACAGATTATGTTCTCGGCTCACATTTGTGGTTTTTGTTTGTTCTACATTCATCTAAAATAAAAACAAAAATCCCCAGTAAAACACCAGGTGACCAAAGTACAAATATGTGTCTTGATTTATAACACTTCCACCAAGAGAAAATGAAAGAACCTTCCCTTTTTTATCCCTAAAAACTTTACTTGAGATTATTTGTAACGTTTAGATGTTAGGAGGCATCATAATAACCACTAATGATTAAAAAAATGTTGGTTTCAAAGTAAGAGTGCGGTTCCTCTGCTCAGACTAACAGTTTCCACTTTACCCTACAGTTTCATCCAGTAATCTTATTTTCAGTTCTTCTGTCTTTTTCTGATGCAAAAGACATTTTGAACTGATGCTAACCCTGTCTGTGAGTAAAAGAGACTAATAGTTTTATATATTATTTCAGTCAAATTTTGTCGAATTAATCAACACCATGCTATAATACTGATACACTATATTGCATGTAAAACAAGTAACTTAATAATTCATTGGATTATAACCTAGAAATTGTTTTTTATGAATCAGTTTAATGAATAAATTCTAATCAACAGAATATAGTGATATGAAGGGTTTAATCCTCAATTACTTTTTTTTTTTAACTTGTCCTGTCCAAAAGCTGATCAAACAGATACGGGCTGAGAGCCTCTTGGCTCATTGGACAGATTTTAATGTCCCAACAGAGGTTCATTAAGTATAAAGCCCTGATGTATTTCATACTAAACTTTATTTATATTATGTTGTATTGCTTCTCTTTTTTTTGTTGGACCGGACGGAAATAAAGAAGGGGGGGGGTAAAAGAGGGGGGTTTAGAGGAAAAAGAAGATGATAACAGAGGAGGTAACATCATAAACATCACAACCGAATAGCAAAGTGGAATGGGCGGGGCCTGTCTCCTCACACACACACTCAGTAGTTACACACATACCTGTTGGCTAAAATACTCTTTACCTTTAAAGTAGTCAAAAATGTACACAATACCACTACAGCTCACACACAATCATAGAAGCTGACACAAATAAAGTCTTTCATTCTGTCACATATTCTGCTAGTGTGAGGTGAGCTGACACCTGTGCTCAGGTGAGTGTTTATGTTTTGCTGTTATAGATGATGATGAAATGTATAGAGGGAGAGAGAGCCCGGCCATCCCAACACCATGGTCCCCCACCAGGTCAGCAGCAGCATTCCGGACCCCCCAACACCCGCCATGGAGCCGTGGAGAGAATCCGCCCGCCGAGCAATCCCACCAGACACCCAGACCAGGACACGCGGGACCGCCGGAGAGGCCCCCCACGCCCGAGAGGCCCCCCACGCCCGAGAGCCAGAAGGCACAGGAGCACAGAGCATGCAGGCCCCAGCCCACCATCACCCAGCAGCACCGAGCATCCCTCTGCCCCACCCCAGGTACGAGCTCGGGCCCCCCAAGGGTGACCAGCTTCCATGCTCAAGAGAACCGACGACGCTCGCCGCAGGAGGTCCAGGGGGGAGCCGGGCACCCTCGCCCAGTAGAGAGACACCCGAGAGGAACGAGGGTCCCAGAGGAATGATGTTAACAAGGCCCGACCAGGCACACCCACTGATGGAGTTTTGGAGAGGCTCAGTTCTGGAGAGCAAGGACCGGAACCGGAACCACAGAGACCTGGACACCCCACGGCTCCGATGTAGTTTGATCCCCTGTTCTAGATCTTAAATCTGAGGGATCCCTCCCCCGGCGTGGAGAGGAGGCCGGCGAGCCCAGGAGGCCGGCACCCAAGAGAAAAGATCACCAGGCCAAGGGTTCCCAAACCACCCACCAGGGATGGAGTAGGGGACAAAATGTTGGAGGTCCCACCTTCCTTTTGTGATGTATGCATGTCTGTTTGTTAGTGTATATTTTGAGGTGTTAGAGGTGTGTGTACTGAAGGGTGCAGTTAAAATTGGTGAGTAGGGCCTTGACAGGACATCTCCTGATCGCTCACAGCGATGCCCCGTCACCCTCTCACCAACGGCCCTACATGTGTATGGTGCGGTTAAAATTGGCGGGAAGGGCACTGAGAGGACATCTACTGTTTGCTGGCAGTGATGTCCAAGCACCCCCCCACTACCAAGGTCCAAGTCCATGTCTAAGGTGCAAATAAAAACAAAGGGAGGGGCAAATCCATGCAGGGGCCCCCAGAGGGGGGCACTGGCAGGTAGTCCACCCCCCACAATGCGCTGCAATAGAACCACCCTCCCCTTCACCCTAATGCATGTATGTATGAGGAAGGGGGTGGGTTAATGAGTTAATTAATTAACCTACCCCCTTCCTCAATCCTCAATTACTAATCTAAACAAGTTTGGAGATCTCTGTCTCCCCCTAGAGGACACAATTGCAATTACACATTCTATTAAATGAATTCACGTGAATAGTGCATGAACAGAGGAATCAATTAAACACTTAACAAGTGTCAGGAAAGAAGCAAAGTTATACCAAGATAATCAAGTAGAAGAAATGAACAATTTTAACCATATACTTCAAAGTACAGCTGAAAGCAGAAAACCATAAGATATTCTAATAAAAGTCTGTTCCTCTGCAACGTCATCAATTAACCACTAAATTATATTCTACAGCATTCAAACATAGAAATAAACAGAACAGATCTACAAGTTATTTCAAGGAAGTTTAAATCAGTAATAGAATTACAAGAATCAGAACTTACTTTAGTTTGTGCAGACACACGGCAGCAGCAACATGTGGAAGTGAAGTCTCAGACAGGAAGTTACTCATAGAAAGGAAATGACCTCACCGATACATGTGCTTGTGCTTCAAAATAAAATACCTAAAAGCATAAAAGACTTTCCCACAACAGGAGAAAAGGGTGTCTCTAGATTTTAAACTTGACTGTCAAATGAGCTCAGTGGTAAAATCCAGCTTCTTTGATCTGAGGCAGTTGGTGAAGGTGAAACTATTTTAATCTAAACATCATTTTGAGACAGTAATCCAAGCTTTCATTACATCCCGGCTGGATTACTGTAACTCTCTTTACTTTGGAGCTAGCCAGTCGTCCCTCTCACGTCTCCAGCTGGTCCAGAACGCTGCTGCTCTTTTTAAATGTTCACAAAGTAGAATCATTATAAAATTCCTGACAATAAATGTAATTAATAGAATAATTTAAAAATGTCAAAATCTCAGAATTTCATAAATAGAAAACAGATGTAAAGAAGAGATAAACGTTCTCCTCAGACTCTCTTCTTTAACACAAGAAACTCTGATTAGACTCTGAAACAGAAGAACATCACTTGTTGTGAGGCCTTCATTTCTCCTGAGGAGGTTTCTCAGACAAAAATAAAAATAAAAAAAAGAAACATCTTCAGGAAATGAAGGTTTGAACAAATGAGAAACAAATGACGTTTTCCAAGCAGTTTTCTTCATCCCAGACCAATAAATTATAATAAAACAAACAAACAAACAAAATCAAATGTTATATTTTATTTATAATTATCAATCATTTGTTATTTATAATTAACAAACATTTAAAAATGCAAACATGTTAATATAAGTATCTACATACATAAAAGTCATGTAGAAAAAAAATGTTTTCCTTTTTAAAAACCTAAAAAAGGAAAAAAATATCAATTTGAACATAAAAAACAAACAAAAACACGACTGAAATTTAGACTTAACTGTCCTCTAGTGGTCGGAACAAGAACTCCCATCATCCTTCACTTCCTGACATTGAAAAAAACTCAAACTTAACTAAATTAGATCAACTGAGATCTAAAAATCTTGTTAGTTCAAAAAAATAAACACATGTTGACAAATTGATAGAATTCAAATTTATTGTCGTCTATTAATGAACTTTTGGTCAAAAAGAACAAAGACTAAACTGTTGGGTATAATAGACAAATGGTTTACTGTCATTTGACAATAATTCACTAAAAGATGAAAACTAAGAAGAGATTAAACACATGAAAACAAAAACAAAAAGTTATTAAAATTATTTACAATTCAACTTCCTGAAGGTTTAAGGAGGATTTTTGATTGTCTGGAAGGTCCAGCTCTTTACAGACCTACAGAGGATTTCAAACCAGGAGAAATGTTTCTATGTGGAAATCTGAATCAAATTAAAGACAGACTGACATTTCAGAGTGACTCCTCTCATTTGTTACTCAAATATACGGCAGAACAATCAAACTGTCCAAATAATCCTGGAGCTCCATCAGTCGGTGTGTATAAAGACGTTCAGATGTTTTTCTAGAACATTTTACTGCAGACTGCATTTTCCAGATCAGAAATACTTTGTTTTTTAACAGACTAACATTTACATTTTTTCCAACTGTACTCAAATGATAATTGTCTCCACTTCAGAAACCTCATTTCCTGAAATGCTGAGTGTGTGTTTTCAGTTCTCCTGCAGTCTCCTCCTCTCTCTCAGCCTCAGAGCTGGACCATCATCAACAGGACGGTTTCTCTTGGGTTCCTGCATCCGCCTGCTCTTGGTCTGAAAAGACGCGTTTCATAGTTACAACAGGAAGTGGGGTAACAACGATGACGAGGAGGAAGGCTGTAGTACCTTAAAGTAGACGTAGAGGGCAGATGTTGAAACCACCATGATCAGCAGGACCACAACATGTCTGATGATGAATTCAGTCAGAGAAACGGAAACTGAAAACAACACAAACTACATTCATTATTCAAAGTGGTTTCATGTCAAAACTAAACTGTTGTTGTGATGTTGAACCTCAAAATGAAGCATTTTCATTAGAGAAACTAGAACGATGGTGAATGAAGTGGTTTCTGTCAATTCAAATACCTAAAACAGTCAGACTCAGCTGCTGGCTTTGGAGCCTCAGGTTTTGGGAGTTGATGTGGACGTGGTGAACACACATGTAATCTCCTTGGTGGGCGGAGCTCGCCTCCAAGAATGAGAAAAGGGCGGAGTTATCGACAGCCAGCAGGGTGTTGTTCAGAGTTGTGGTGGAGTTGTTGAAGATGAGCTGGAAGATCCCGCCTTGGTACAGATGATGGGAGGAGCAAATGATGCTGAAACTGGTACCAAAGAAGACCTGCAACCCCTGATTTGTAGCCTTGGAGACCCCACTGCTGGAAGAGACGGAGATGTTTGGACTTTGCAGGGAATCTGTTGGAAAGAAGGGTGTTGGGATCCCTCTCTGTTAGGCTGTGAGTGGAGTGCTTTGGTGGCCTCACCAATTACACAGCTGCCTCCAATCACCTGCTTAAGCCTCCAGTATAAAGACCCAGCTTCTGCTTCCACTCTCTGCCTGATTGTCTGTGCTCTTAGCCCAGCTCCAAGCCAGCCTGTCTACTCAGCTCCAAGCCAGCCTGTCTACTCAGCTCCAAGCCAGCCTGTCTACTCAGCTCCAAGCCAGCCTGTCTACTCAGCTCCAAGCCAGCCTGTCTACTCAGCTCCAAGCCAGCCTGTCTACTCAGCTCCAAGCCAGCCTGTCTACTCAGCTCCAAGCCAGCCTGTCTACTCAGCTCCAAGCCCAGCCTCAAGCTCAGCTCCAAGTCCAGCCTCAAGCTCAGCTCCAAGTCCAGCCTCAAGCTCAGCTCCAAGTCCAGCCTCAAGCTCAGCTCCAAGTCCAGCCTCAAGCTCAGCTCCAAGTCCAGCCTCAAGCTCAGCTCCAAGTCCAGCCTCAAGCTCAGCTCCAAGTCCAGCCTCAAGCTCAGCTCCAAGTCCAGCCTCAAGCTCAGCTCCAAGTCCAGCCTCAAGCTCAGCTCCAAGTCCAGCCTCAAGCTCAGCTCCAAGTCCAGCCTCAAGCTCAGCTCCAAGTCCAGCCCCCTATCTACAATAAACCAAACTTAAGTCTCATTATCAGTGTCTGCTACATTGATTCTCAAGTCTCGCTCTTCAATCCAACAGAACAATCAGGCCCATAAAATGGATCAAGCAGACACCAGAGAAGAGGCCAGTCCACTCCTCCATGCTGTTTCCAGTCAAGGTGCGCTTCTGGGTCACCATGACAATAGCATAAGGGCCCTGATCGACGCCAATCAGTCTCTCTCCTACCAAGTGTCTCAAACTGGCCAGCCAGGTTTCTTCCCTGCTCTCCATCCAGACCTCTGGATCTGCTTCCGCCCAACCTCGTGGGGAAGCAACATCTCGTGAGTCCCATTGCACAGACCCTGAACCGTTCTGTGGTGAGCCCAATTGCTGCCGTGGTTTCCTGTTTCAGTGCTCTGCTGTGTTCCAGCAACGCCCCAAACAGTTTGTCACTGATTCTGCCAAGATCCACTACATGTGTGGTTTGATGAGAGGTAAGGCCCTACAATGGGCAGAAGCAAAATTCTCCAGAACTCGTGTCGAGGACACAAGTTATGATCACTTTGTCAACGAACTTAAACTTGTTTTTGATCACGGACTACAACCTTAATTCATCTCTTCGTTTGTTAAAGCTCAGTCAAGGAGTTAGGGCTGTCTCTGACTACACAATAGAGTTCTGGACGTTGGCTGCAGATGTCAGCTGGACTGAGGACGCTCTGAGGGCAGCCTTCAAAACTCCGCTTGGTCAGTTTGAATATCTGGTCATGCCCTTTGGCTTAACCAATGCCCCAGCGGTGTTTCAAGCCCTCATAAACGATGTGCTCAGGAGACTGCTCAACCAATTTGTCTTTGTGTACTTGGACGATATTCTATATTTTTTAGAAACCTGCAAGAACACCAGAGGACGTTCGTCAAGTACTTCAACGACTCCTGGAAAACAATTTTTGTCAGGCCGAAAAATGCCACTTCCACTCCAGTAAGGTCAGTTTTTTGGGTTTCATTATTGAACCAGGACAAGTAAGGGCAGTCCAGAAAAGGTTAAAGCTGTTCTAGAGTGGCCACGACTGAGACACGTAAGCAGTTGCAAAGATTCCTGGGTTTCGCAAATTTTTTAGACGTTTTAAGGAACTTCAGTCGAGGTGGTTGCACCTCTAACCCAACTGACTTCCCCTAAGAAACAGTTCAGCTGGACTCCGGAGGCTGAGACAGCTTTTCTTCTACTTAAACGGCTCTTCACATCAGCTCCTGTCTTGCGACAAAACCGGATCCCTCCCAGCAATTTGTTGTGGAGGTGGATGCTCTGAATGGCGGCGTGGGCGCGGTCCTCTCTCAGAGGTATGGACCCAAGAAATGTCTTCATCCCTGTGCCTTTTTCTCTCGTCGACTTTCCCCCGCAGAAAAGAATTACAACGTGGGAGACAGGGAACTGCTTGCTGTTAAACTGGCCTAGAAGAATGGAGGCACTGGCTAGAGGGAGCAGAAGTACCATTCCTGGTGTGGACGGACCACAAAAACTTGGCGTATATCCAAACCGCTAAGCGTCTGAACTCCGCCAGGCAGATGGGCTCTTTTCTTTGCTAGGTTTGACTTCTGCTCACTTATCGCCCTGGTTCTCGACACGTTAAACCCGATGCACTGTCCCGCAGTTCTCTGAGCAAGACTCCTCATCAGAGCCGAACCCATCATCCCATCTACCTGTGTTATGGCGCCTGTGACATGGGAGATCAAAAACCTCATCAAAGAGGCACAACACACACAACCGGATCCAGGTAACGGGCCCCCTAATCGAACTTTTGTTCCTGACAGTGCCCGTTCGAAGTCCTGCAATGGCCCATGGTTCTCGGTTCTCCTGTCACCCTGGCGGTCAACCGGACTCTGTCCTTAGCCTAAACGCCACTTCTGGTGGCCCACCATGGACAAGGACACTCGTGAGTTTGTTCTTGCCTGTCAAACCTGCGCCAGAGGCAAAGCATCCCACTCCAAGCCCATGGGCTCCTTCAACCTTTGCCGATCCCGGAACGACCCTTGGTCCCACGTTGCTGTGGATTTTGTTACCGGACTACCACCTTCTCACCGGTAACACCGTCATCCTAAACAATTGTGGACCGGTTTTCCAAAGCGGCTCACTTTGTTGCTCTGCCAAAGTTGCCAACTGCAAGAAGAAGACTGCCGACCTGATAACTCACCAAACCTGACTAGACTACTCACCATGTTTTCAGATTACACGGTATCCCCAAAGACATTGTGTCAGACCGAGGTCACGACACCAGATTACATTTACTCGCAGGTCTGGCGTTCTTTTTGTGAAGCTCTTGGGGCCACCGTTTAGCCTGTCCTCGGGCTATCACCGCAGACCAATGGGCAGACGGAGCGCACTAACCAGGATCTGGAATCCGCACTGCGCTGCATGACTTCCTCCAAATCCTGCATCCTGGTCGTCCTATCTGTCCTGGATTGAATATGCACATAACTCTTTGGCTGCGACAGGCTTGTCTCCGTTTGAAGCGTCTTTGGGCTACCAACCACCCCTATTTCCGGCTGAGAGGAACAGGATTTGGCGGTTCCCTCCATTCAGCACCACCTACAACGTTGCCATAACGTCTGGAAAAGGACTCGTGCAGCTCTCCTTAAAAGCTTCAGCCAGGTCCAAAGCAGATGCTGACAGACACCGCTCGTCTGCTCTCTCTTACCACCCAGGTCAGTCTGTTTGCTTCCTCTAGAAACATCCCCCTGAAGACGGATTCTCGTTAAGCTGTCCCCTCGGTACCTTGGCCCCTTTGTGATCGAATCCGTCCTCCAGTCCCTCTGCGGTTCGCTTGAAGCTTCCTTCGGCCCTCCCTGTTCACCCAACCTTCCATGTCTCCCAGCTGAAGCCCGGTCCGTGAAAGTGCTTTGTGCCCGCCTGCCGGTCCCCCTCCTCCCGCCCAGCTTGTGGATGGCTTCCCTGCCTACTCGGTGCGCCGGCTCCTTGGTGTCCGCAGACGCGGTCGGGCCTCCAGTATTTGGTGGACTGGGAGGGTTACGGCCCCGAGGAGCGGAGCGTCGGGGTCCCGCGGGCTCGGATTTTGGACCCTGCTCATCATTCGGGGACTTTCACGCCTCCCGTCCGGTTGGGCCTGGTCCGCCGCCTGGAGGCGTCCTTTGAGGGGGGGTACTGTTGTTGGATCCCTCTCTGTTAGGCTGTGAGTGCGAGTGCTTTTGGTGGCCTCCCAATTACACAGCTGCTCAATCACCTGGCTAAGCGTCAGTTAAGACCAGCTTCTGCTTCCACTCTCTGCCTGGATTGTCTGTGCTCTTGCCGCAGCCTGTCTACTTCAGCTCCAAGCCAGCCTGTCTAACTCAGCTCCAGCCAGCCTGTCTATGCTCCAAGCCAGCCTGTCTACTCAGCTCCAAGCCAGCCTGTCTACTCAGCTCCAAGCAGCCTGTCTACTCAGCTCCAAGCCAGCCTGTCTACTCAGCTCCAAGCCCAGCTCAAGCTCAGCTCCAAGTCAGCCTCAAGCTCAGCTCCAAGTCCAGCCTCAAGCTCAGCTCCAAGTCCAGCTCAAGCTCAGCTCCAAGTCCAGCTCAGTCAGCTCCAAGTCCCAGCCTCAAGCTCAGCTCCAAGTCCAGCTCAAGCTCAGCTCCAAGTCCAGCCTCAAGCTCAGCTCCAAGTCCAGCCTCAAGCTCAGCTCCAAGTCAGCCAGCTCAGCTCCAAGTCCAGCCTCAAGCTCAGCTCCAAGTCCAGCCTCAAGCTCAGCTCCAAGTCCAGCCCCCCTATCTACAATAAACCAAACTTAAGTCTCATTATCAGTGTCTGCTACATTGATTCTCAAGTCTCGCTCTTCAATCCAACAAAGGGAAAGTGTCAACTGTCCTGTACAAGACAATGTTGTTCAAGTGATCAAGTTTACACTCCTGGGTTGGAGCCTTTCAGAAATGAGGAATTTAAGGCCAAATCCAAATTTCTTCGTTACCCCTCCAGCTTCTCTCCATCCTTATTTTTAGCCCTCCAAGAAAAAAATAGTGTCTTCAAATCCTGTTGTAACTACTGCACAATGATGTCATCAATAGTCACTGGTCATCTACGTTAAACCAAATCTTCCAGCTCTCGGAAAATACATAATATTTGTTTTAGAAAATTTAAAAAGTCACGCATTAACAAAAAGTCATTATATTTAAATTTAAACCTGTGTATTACAGGCCACACCCACAAGAAGAAATGTGTTTTTCCTCCAAAAACAAAAAACCCTTCCAGATCCCACTACAGCTTCAAATACCCCTACAGTTGGAGCAATAGGGTGTATCTAGAACAGGGGTGGGCAAACTTTTTGATTTGTGGGCCAGAAAATGTTCTAAAATTTGGCATAAGGGCCGGACAAGGAGCAGATGGAAGGAGTGATTTGGTAATGAACCTCATAAACTAAAAAGATAATATGGAATTTAGAGAAAAACATGCTTCAATTTGTATTAAATTTCACATATGTTCATTTAAAAACAGAAAATTTGGGAGTTTTAATTTCTAAATTTTGATTTTTGTTCTCTTTTTGGTGACTCATTGGGTTGATGTTCTTCAGAGGAAAATGCGAACTCAAAGAAATCCGAAAAATCACCATCTGACTCAGAAGTCACACACGAATGCCAAAGAAACAACACCATTCATGAGAAGGAACCAGAAATACAATGAAAATAAAACAATAATTAGGATTTTTGATTCAATGTATTTTAATTTGGAGGGCCAGATTAAGTAGCTTAGGGGGCCGCATGTGGCCCCCGGGCCGTAGTTTGCCCACCCCTGATCTAGAAGGTCGGGAAGCGATTCAGATCCATTCTAGAATAATCAGAGTGTAGATTGTCTGGACATCCTGAGGATGTCTTACTGTTACGTTTCCGTCTCACATGCAGCATTTGTGATTTGTCAGTAAGGGGTTAATACTCGTAGTTTCCTAACGACCAGAGCGTGGCGTAAAAGCGCTGTATGACAGCTTCACCAGTACATCATGAGTTCATGAACATTTCTTTATCCTTCTGAATCCTTCAGGATACAATTAAGACAACAGTACGTTCCATTTTCATGACCTCTCTTGAGGCGGCCGTACGAGTCTGTTCACATCTGTTCTCCTCTTAAGATGCAGCAGCTTCTCTCTATGAGCCTCCACGGATCCGGACAAACCCAGAACTGGCAGAACTTGTACAGGTGGATGTGACTAAGACCTAGACCTGCACAGTTTTCTAGCAGCAGCACAATGTATGAATTAGATTTCAAAACATTTTTTTATATTTTAATTTTTTTTTATTTGTAATGTCTGTTGTTAAAATATGACTTTGTGTTTAACTTTGTCTTTAAGCAAACATCTCATTTTGACAGCTAATTTTCTCCATAGTTTAATAGATAAAAACATCAGTTTACCTGAACATGAAACCTCCAGTCTGTCCTTACTATAAGAATAAGAATAATAAGGAAAGTAGCCACAGTGATCATAAATTGACTTCGTACAGGAGGAGTTGATCCTCCACACCTCTTTCTCTATAGAATTGTCTGTGATTTCTTGAAACACAGCAGAACCACAACCCAGTAGTGAACACACTGCAGTTGCTTCTTTATGATTCCAGTTTTCCTCTGATTCAAAGACATTCACTGGTCTCCACTCTCTCTGGTTGAATATTTCCAGAACACCGGCACAGTGGCTGGTCGTTCTCATCAACCTTTCAGCGACTGGAGCAAAACAGAAATAAAAATAAGGAAGTCATTCTGTTAACAGAACTAAAACTGAAGCTTTTCTTCTACCTGAACAGGTGAGCTCAACAGCTTTACCAGAAGAACAGAACTTCTGAGATGAACTGCTACTTTTACAGTCGAGTAAAGCAGACTCATGACCTTCACAGAGGAACTCTCTGCTCCACTCTGGAGCCTCTGTTTCTCCATAGAGCGCCCCCTGGAGGTCTGATGGAGCTCCACATTCCAGCTCCCTACAGACCACCTCTGCATCCTGCTGGTCAAAGTCATCTTCACACACTGTGGACCAGGAGTTGTTAGACTTCATCTTCAGCCTGCCTGAACATGGATCTGTTCCGTTCATCAGCCTGATGGATTCTGTGGATCCAGAGGAGAAGATCAAGGTTTTGAAAATGTCTTCTGAAGTCTTTTGCTAACACCTCATGGTGTTTCTGTGTGGAGATGTTGATCTTCTAAACAGTTAAACACTGAAGAGAAAACAGTTTTTACCTGAGCAGATGATGTTTGTTCGGACAAAGCTTGAAAAATTTCCTAATACCAAACATTCTCTCCACGAAAACATACCCTCAAAGCAGCTTGAATCAATTATCCACACAGGTTTTTCTCCTACATATGTGTTAGATGTTATAGAAATAAATGAACCACAGTTCAGCCAATGGCAAAGACCATACATTGACGATACGGTCCTCTCAGGATCTAAGTTTGCCGGTCTCCATTCTTGGTGGTGTTTCAAATAAAGTTCACCAGAGCAATGACTGGCTCCTCCTACCAACATCACCTGATCAGGATCTGAACAAACAAGAATAAAATGAAAGAAGAGACAAAAAATAAAAACTAGAATCTGAACCTGCAGATCTACCTGAACAGGTGATCTCCACATCTTTACCAGGAGGACAGGTCCATCTTCTGAGTTGTGAACTTCTACATTTCAGGAGAGCAGGTTCATGACCTTCACAGAGGAACTCTCTGCTCCACTCTGGAGCCTCTGTTTCTCCATAGAGCGCCCCCTGGAGGCCTGATGGAGGCCCACATTCCAGCTCCTTACAGACCACCTCTGCATCCTGCTGGTCAAAGTCATCTTCATTCACTATGGACCAGGAGTTGTTAGACTTCACCTCCAGCCTGCCTGAACACTGATCAGCTCCGTTCACCAGCCTGATGGATTCTGTGGATCCAGAGGAGAAGATCAAGGTTTTAAAAATGTCTTCTGAAGTCTTTTGCTAACACCTCATGGTGTTTCTGTGTCAAGATGTTGATCTTCTAAACAGTTAAAAACTGAAGAGAAAACAGTTTTTACCTGAGCAGGTGAGGTTCATCCGGAGAGAGCTTGAAAAAACTCCCAAAGCAACACATTCCCTCCACAAAGACCTACTCTCAATGCAGTTTGAGTCAATCATCCAGACAGGTTTTTCCCCTACATATGTAACAGATGTTATAGAAATAAATGAACCACAGTTCAGCCGATGACAAAAATCATAAATTGACATTAAGGTCCTCTCAATATCAAAGTTTGCCGGTCTCCATTCTTGGTGGTGTTTCAAATAAAGTTCACCAGAACAACTACTGGCTCCTCCTACCAACATCAACTGATTAGGATCTGAACAAATAAGAATGAAATGAAAGAAGAAATATAAAATAAAAACTGGATTAAAAAAATACAGAATCTGAACCTTCAGATCTACCTGAACAGGTGATCTCCACAGCTTTACCAGGAGGACAGGTCCATCTTGTGAGCTGTGAACTTCTACATTTCAGGAGAGCAGGTTCATGACCTTCACAGA
Source organism: Oryzias javanicus (assembly GCA_003999625.1). NCBI lineage: Eukaryota > Metazoa > Chordata > Actinopteri > Beloniformes > Adrianichthyidae > Oryzias > Oryzias javanicus. The sequence continues at coordinate 33,470,042 of CM012449.1, read as the reverse complement.
GGAACTCTCTGCTCCACTCTGGAGGCTCTGTTTCTCCATAGAGCGCCCCCTGGAGGACTGATGGAGGCCCACATTCCAGCTCCCTACAGACCACCTCTGCATCCTGCTGGTCAAAGTCATCTTCACACACTGTGGACCAGGAGTTGTTAGACTTCACCTCCAGCCTGCCTGAACACTGATTGTCTCCGTTCACCAGCCTGATGGATTCTGTGGATCCAGAGGAGAAGATCAAGACAGATGCTGGACTGTTCTGGAGCCAATCAGAACGGTTTTTATTTCCATCAAACTACTTCTGCATTTCTATGGGAGTTTCTCTCTCTGTCTGTTTGTTGATGGTTTTTGGATGTTACACCCCCATGTGTCAGAAATGAGAATCTCTACATTTCAGTGGATCTTCTGCTGCTGTTCTGGATCCAGGTCACACGGACAGCAGTGTCAGAACAGCCTCAGATCCATTGAGATGAATGGAAAACTGCTCCAAAAGGCTGTTCTCAGTTGGGCAGGACATTCTGACTGATGGTTGTTGTGGGTTCAGGACTCACACAAAGACCATCTGAGGGATTCTTTACAAATGTGTTTACAGACTCAGAGAGAGAAGACTGGAACCACATGGTTCTGTTGGATCAAAGAGAATGTTCTAACCTGGAAAAAGACATTGAAAGAACCATCAATGTTTTTACCTGAGCAGGTGATCTCAGTAAAATCACGGTCATAATCGATGTATTTCTTACACTCCTTTAAATTAGATCCATCAAATCTTCCATCCAGTCTCCACACGCTCTCTCTGGAGGTTGGTTTTTGTCTTCTGACTGTGATTAGTGAACCACAGTCCAGCTGTTTACATACAGACTCTGCAATCTTCATGTCAATACTGTATCCATAAACATGTCTCCATTCTCCCATGTACTTCATCTTCAGAGTTCCAGAACAACGATGGTCTCCATCAACCAACCGAATGTTTCCAGAATCTGAGGATCAAATCCAGATGTTGTTTGTTAAATATATCAAACATTTTACAAATAAGAAGATGAGTCAGCATCATTTACTGAGGCGCTACTATAAAAAGCTTTCTTTGACCTGAGCAGGTGAGTCCAGCAGCTTTTCCAGAATATTTTTGAACAGAGCTTCTACATTTCAGGAGAGCAGACTCATGACCTTCACAGAGGAACTCTCTGCTCCACTCTGGAGCCTCTGTTTCTCCATAGAGCGTCCCCTGGAGGCCTGATGGAGGCCCACATCCCAGCTCCCTACAGACCACCTCTGCATCCTGCTGGTCAAAGTCATCTTCATTCACTGAGGACCACGAGCCGTCCAGCATCACCTCCAGCCTGCCTGAGCACAGATGGTTCACCAGCCTGATGGAGTCTGTGGATCCAGAGGAGAAGATCTGACACCCTCGCTGCACTGCCATCACAGACACAACTTTTCTGTTTCTGTCATTAAAGCAACATTTCACATTTAGATTCTGTGTTTGAATCAAATGAACCTTCTTGAATGAAACACGTTTAACGAGTGTTTCTTCTAACGAGGGCTCAGCAAAAACTGTTTTTCTGTTCATTGTGGTTTAACAGGAGCATTTCCATGTCAGGCAGAAGAAGATGAAGAACAAATTTTCATTCCTTCCGCTCTCCTTAGCTTGTTTACATTAAAAGTGGGGTCATCTGGACCCCACAAGACAGTGCGCTGAACTTTTTTTTTTTCACAGATTTTTGAGTTTCATTAATGTCCACGGCAGACATAAAATCCTGTCCCCCTTTGTCCACATTTGTCATGGAAGAAATCGCACAACATTATGTGGTTGGAGCCATATGGACCCCAAGGAGAGCAGAGGGGCAGCCAGACTGCTGTGGAGCTTCAACTAAATTCTGATGTTTTTTTCAGATCAAAGTTTTTGAACATTTTAGTTTCAAAAACTGCTTTCTTTGTTACAAATGTAAAAAAAAAAATACACATTTTTTCACATTAAAATACTATTTATGCTTCATATAAAATGTGATCAACTGCTTGTTTCTGTTTTTATATGCATGAAAATTGATGTTTTTTTATTCAGTGGATAGATTTAATGATACTGACCTGAACAGATGATCTCCACATTTAATTTATAACGATAAGACGTTTCAATTCTCCTCATAGACACCACAGATCCACAGTCGAGTGATTTACACACATCATCCACACGCTCCAAGTTCCACTTCAGATTATCCTTGTATTCAACCTCTTTTCTCCATTCTTCCAGAACCTTCCTCTCCAGTATTCCAGTACAGCTTCTGGCTCCTCTCACCAGCCTGAATTCCTCTGAACCTGCTGGTCACAGACACGAGGACAGAGACTTCAGTGGCTTCAACACAGCTGACAGTCTGTTTGTCAGGATTCTGGTTTTTACCTGAATGGAGTTCAGCACAGAGTCCTGAGGAGAAACCAGAAACATGGAGAAGCATCAAGACTCTGACTACATCAACTGTGTTCATCAAGGTCTTTGGAAACTCAAATCTTTCATTCAGTTGGAGCCAGGGGTGAAAGTAGATTTTTTGTTTTGCCGGTACTATGCCCCCCCCCCCCCCCCCCCCCCCCACACACACACACACACACACAGTCCAATACCTTTACTTTACCTTTACAAGTCCCCATATGGTAATTTTTACTTTTATTTAAAAAGAATAAGTTCTCAGGAGTGTTTTATTTATGTTTATGTTGTTTTTAACCAAAATCCCAGACCCTTAATGTCTTAAAAAGTCATTTTTTAATGTTGGTCTGTGAAAACTCCTCTGTGGGGGCGTGGCTTCTGGAGCTGAACGAAGCTGACCTGCTACGTCTTGGACCCTCTCCTGTCTGATTATGGTGGCTCTGAGTCTTCACCGCTGCACCACAAAAATGTCTAGCAGTTTTGTTTTGAGCTGGACATCAGTTCGGACAAGGAAGAGCTTCATGGACCGAACTTTCACAGATCTTTTACAGCTGCGGTCAAACGAGCCGCTGTTCACATTTCCGTGGTCACATCAAGAAGCTCCGTGGAGTCTGGTGGAGATTTTCCAGCGTTCTCAGGACTGCTAGCGTAAGTATTGGATGAAACTCACACCAAAAATCCAGTGATGCTGATTTGACCACAGAAATGTGAACGGCGGCTGATTTGACTGCAGTCAATGTGAAGGTAGCATGTTCTCTTCTCCAGAACCTGAACTAGACACGCTAGCCGAACCAGATGAAGGTTTAGTGCATGTGCAGCAGAACTGTTGTGATGGAAAGAACATCATTCATTCACACAGAGTCTGTCTGTGACAGTGTGATTAACAGAGATTAAAAGGAAATGCAAAAACAAAATGATTACATTTGTTCTCTTTCAGAAGAAAAATGACACACAGGCATGTTAAACACTCAAAAAATAGTTTTTCTTTTTCTTTTTTTGGAGGGGACTTTAAAGATCATATTGTCAGTTGTCCAGATTGAGAATGATCTGGCACAATAGAAATTCATCTGTGGTTGATGGACCTGGTGTCTCAATGGCATTTTCCATTCAACTTCCATCTCTCCTTTTCTCTTCGTCCTCTCCTTTAGAAGAGTTGTTCTGCACATCGTCATCCTCACTTTTGGATCTTCCTCTTAAAAATCTGATTCACTTTTCTCTGCATCTTTTTTATTTACTTTTTCATTTAAATAATTCAATTATTTATTTCACGTCACGATTCACTTTTTCAATCTTTAAATAAATGTGCATTGAATTTAGACAGAACAATGAACGAACTCCTGGTATCATCAGCTGCAGTTCTCTGTGCGCCTGCTGTTCAGAAAGTCGGGGGTCCGCAGCGCTCTGGACGCAGACCAGGAGAGAGAGAGAGACGGGTTTCATCAACTGTCTGATGCGCCACAAAAACAATGCAAACATCCAAATAAAGCGCTGCCTGCTCTCAGCTCGAATGTCAATTTTCTTATTTTTCTTCCATAAGAGCGACCGCGGCTTCTGTCATGTGAAAACTGGCCGCACAGCTGATCTCTCCAGCCGGAACGGCGTTCCGTCTTCAAATCATTTACCGGAACGGCGCTCCGGACCGTTCCGGCTTACTTTCACCCCTGGTTAGAGCAAAACGGAGGAAAAACAATTGATATTCTGAGGTTGTGAGATCAAATATTTCACACACATTCATTCATCCTTTTGAAACTAAGATGAATTTCCTGTTTTCATGTCTTCACTGCAGCTGTTTCATCAATAAAGTTTGGATGGTTCTCACTGGAGGCTTTTTTTGAATGAATGTGTGATGTGAAGGCGAAAAAACATGTGAATACCTTCTGATGTCAGATCACACATGCATTGATTGATAAAGAGCAGAACAGAGTCATACCTGAACTGCAGAGAGTCACCAGCAGCATCAGTGTTGGATGATCCATGTCCTCTCAGTGTCTCTAAGTTCATGTCTGCTGTCTCTTTATCACATCAGCATCCCCGCCCCCCCAAACCTCTGCTCTCTCTCTTTATCTCTGACCAATCACAGCTCAGAATGGCTTTCTCAACACGGCTGACATTTGAAGAAGATTCCTTCCGATGTTTTTAGTTTTTAAGTTTTAATAAAGTTTAGCAGATTTTTAAACTTTTTTGACTGAAATAAATGATTTGAATAAATGTTTTTTCCTACCCGGAAATAAAATGACTCGATTCCTGAGGCTCTGCCTGCTGCTGTGTGTGGCTGCTGCTGATTCATGATGTCATCCTAGAGACACAAAAATAAGCGATATCCAAACTTCTTCAACGATGGATGCACATTCCACATATCTGCCCTTAGCAGTCACGGCTATTGCTACAGAAATACACAAGGCTTCTGCACGACTGTACCAGACAGGGGGGGGTCTTAAAGGAGCCCCGCGTCTAAAGTAACAAACATCAGTTTGAGCTGGAATTTCTTGAAAACAGAACACAACTGAAAGATATGTGATGTTGTTCATCTAAAATCAATGTTTTTTGTTTATCACCATTAGCTCCATGGAGAAACTGTGTGTTGGATTTAGACTGGGGGCGGAGCTGTCTGATCAGACTCTTCCTGAAAGGGGCGGTCTCACTTCGTTATATCAGATCATTGGGACGGGGTTGTTTCTGTGGGTATTGGTGGGGCTGCTGTTGGGTTCTTTATAAGGAGGAATGAACACTAATAAAACACTTGAAAGCTAAAAAAGGGTTTTTTTTTAATGGTATGGCCCCTTCAAATCCCCTCACTAAAGAAACAAAAAAGATGAGGCACGACTCTTTTAGAGACTGATTTATAAACAATTTATTTACGAACTACTGATTCTGTTTCATATCAGCATCTTTTTATACACGTAGCAGATACATATTAGACTGAGTAAGAATGTAAAATGCATAGTGGTTTAGTTTGACTCCAAAAGAAAATATATGAATAGTACATCTAATTTTACGTTTAACATTTCTGTTACAACTTGATACAACTGCTGCAAGAAGGTTTAATGTGTTTCCCAGCACAATCTCCAGAACATGGAGGAGATTTCAGGAGACTGCTGGTTATTCTGGGAGAGCTGGACAGGGCCGTAGAAGGTCCTCAACCCCTCAGCAGGACCCATACCTGCTCCTTTGTGCAAGGAGGAACAGGCTGAGCACTGCTCGTGCCCTACAGAATGACCTCCAGAGGGCCACAGGTGTGAATGTCTCTACCCAAACAATCAGGAACAGACTTCATGAAGGTGGCCTGAGGGCCCCACGTCCTGTAGTGGGCCCTGTGCTCACTGCCCAGCACCGTGGAGCTCCACTGGCATTTGCTCAAGAACACCAGAATTGGCAAGTCCACCACTGGTGCCCTGTACTTTTCACAGACCAGAGCAGGTTCACCCTGAGCACCTGTGATAGACGTGAAAGAGTCTGGAGAAGACAAGGAGAACGTTCTGCTGCTGCAACGTGGTTCAACATGACAGGTTTGGTGGTGGGTCAGTGATGGTCTGGGGAGGCACATCCATGGAGGGACGCACAGACCTCTACTGTCTAGGAAATGGTGCTCTGACTGCCATAAGGTATCCAGATGAAATCCTTGAACCCATTGTCAGACCCTACGCTGGTGCAGTAGGTCCTGGTTTCCTCCTAATGCACCACAATGCCCGGCCTCACGTGGCAAGAGTCTGCAGGCAGTACCTGGAGGATGAAGGAATTGAAACAATTGAATGGCCTTCACGATCCCCTGACTTAAACCCAATAGAACATCTCTGGGACATTATGTTTGGGTCCATTAGGTGCCACCAGGTTGCTCATCAGACTGTACAACAGTTCAGGGATGCCCTCACACAGATCTGGGAAGAAATGCCACAAGACACCATTCGTCGTCTCACTGGGGGTGTGTCAAGCATGCATACAAGCTCGTGGGGGGCACACAAGATACTGAAAAGCATTTTGAGTTGCAGAAATGAATTTTTGGAGAACATGGACTAGCCTGCCACATCTTCATTTCACTTTAACTTCCGGTTCCGGGTCACGACGAGCAGACATGTGTCTCCAGTTCCCCTCAACTCTTCGGCTTTTCAACTCTTTTAGATTTTCCCACAAGCGATTTTAATCACCGGGCTGCTGCACAACAGCTACCACAACGAGGATAGTTAAACATGGCACCGAAGAAAAATTATTAAGCCAATTTTGCAGAGCTCAAATCTGCGTTAGCCGGCATTGAGGCTCAGCTAAACTGATGGCCTTGCTACAGCTTCAAGCTAAACTATCACCACTGCTACAGCTCTTGGAAGATTTCCATCAAGAAAAGGTGAACGAGATAATCACCAAGATCTCATGGAGAGAAGGATGCTTGACATGGATCAGCAGGCACGGATGAATAATGTGATTCTCACGGGACTTCAACTACAACCCAGGACGCGGCCTGGAGCTACCAATGTTAGCATGGATGCTAACGGAGATGTGATGATGGATGCAAACTTCGTAGAGAATCAAGTTGGAGTATTTTTTGAGTCTAATCCTGATCAGGTTTGTGAATTGAAAGCACAAGATAGCTCTGATGAAACAACACAAACAACTGAAGGGTACCTCCATTTTTATTAACAAACATCTTTCAAAATATCACGCTGATCTGGCGAGGCACGCAAGAATTCTACGCAAAAAGAACAGATCCAATCAACCTGGATTCTGAACTCCTGAATCTTTGTAAACCCACTCGGTCCACCGGACCTGACGAAGCCTCTGGAAATAAAATCCATGAAAGACTTGGAGAACTGTGGGATTACGCATGTTTGAACCTTTAATTCAAGCAAAATGTGAACTCTGACCCAATTCTGAAGACCTTGAGCACAATTCCCTCGAAATGTGACCTTCACATTCTCTGAGTCAGAACAATGAAGATGGTTTACAAGATCGTTTATGTAGCCTTAAACTTGTTGTAAAATGTGATGTAGCACTGATTCTGCTCAAATTCCTGATCTTTTTTCTTTCTTTCATCTTATTTATGTGTGCTTATTAAACTTTAATTCATTTTCTACCATTAAAAAAAGTGCAAATCCCTGTTGTCTATTATATCTACGAACATAGTCTAACATAGTTATAAAACTGTTTAAATTAATCTGGTTTTGCTATATTGAAACATAGGAATACAAAACACTATTAAGATTATCATGTTAAAGATTAAAAAACTGTATCCGTTATGGAAGGCACTCTTTACTTAATTACCCAAGACCCTTTTGATGAGACAATCATTGTGGTTATTTGATCAGCTTTGCCTTAGTTAGCATATGTAACTAATAAACCGATCAAAGTTTTAATTTTGTTCTTGTTCATTAATTGATGTATATTATGTTCTCACTTCTAATGGTTTTTTGTTTCTACACATACATGAAAAAAAGAAACACTAGTAAAGCACAAGGTAAAAAAAAATACATGTATGTGTCTTAATTCAAAAGACTTTGACTACAAGAAAATGCAGTTAACAATTAATTTAGATCGTTTATAACCTTTAAATGTTAGAAAGCATCAGAATAACCACCAATGATAATTAAAAAAAGTCTTGGGTTCAAAGTAAGAGTGCTGCTCCTCTGATCAGATAAACAGTTTCCTCTTTACCTGGTAATCTTCACATCAGTGTTTTAAGTCTTCCATGTTCTAATGCACAAACAGATTAATGTTCACATTTTAAACCGATGTTAAGCCTCTTGTAGTTGATAGACACACAGGATTGCTTTTTAAGAGAAATGAAATAATTTAAAAATAAAGAAAATATGTATTACAAAGACCAACTACAATGAAATTGTTTTTCCTTGATTTTAACATGTCAGACAAAAAATGCAATTTTTGTTTTATCATTGATGTTAGTTTGTGGTGTGAGGAGCTGTCTGGGGAGGCTTATGGGGTAAGATAACTGTCAAAAAGAAACGTATTCATAAATAATATTTTGTATTCATAAAAATACATTTGTATTCATAAATACAAAGTTGTGCATACATTTATATTTTGTGCACAACTTTAAAGAAAAAATATGAATACAACATTTAATTTTACATTTAACATGTCTCTTTTGAATACGACTTTTCTTAGTTTAGAATACGACTTTCCTTTGTCTTGAATACGAATTTATCCTGTTAGGAGACTGTCAAAAATACGTCACGGGGTCACAGGCTTATCCATCGAGTGCCGGAACATCGATTGATCCAGCTTTGCGTGTCTATTCATTTACAATAAAACATGAATAATATAAATATAAATGACATTAATGCCATAACGGGAACATTATCTTGAAAACCAAAGCAGTTGAAAATTTAATAAAACATCAAATAAAAAACACATCGATCTCCGACCGCATTTTGTGGTTGTCAGCTGATTGTGTAAACAATGTAGCAGCGGATAGTTTAGACCCAGAAGTGGTGATAAACAGCCCAAAGGGAGTTGCAGACATGCCAGTCCAATCATTGGGTAGAAAAGAAAATATGTCCGTAAAATTAGTTGAAAATAAGAGAATGATGACATTAAAAACAGCTAAGCTAACGCGGAGCCAGCCGACCGTTGGTGCTGCATAAACAAACAAAGAAACACATAGGAAAAAAAAGTCAGTAGGATCAGAAAGCCCAACTTTCTTTCTGCTTCTGATCTTTCTTTCTTACTAAGGTCGGAGTTATCCGACAGTTAGCCTTCTTTAGCTCCGAGTTAGCTTGGTTGATTGTGTCATTCCCTTCCTTTTTCAAGCGGCTATCTCTATCTGGGTCACGCTGCTGCTAGAGCCTGTTTCGGGTAGTGTTGGGTGAAAGCGAGGGTACATCTGGACTGTCTGGAGCCGGAGCGGGTGAACCCGCCCCGCCTGTCCAGGGAATAAACTGCTCGGCTAAGCGGGGATCCCCATGCTAACATGCCGCGGCTGGGCGAGTGGAGAGACAGGGATCCCCCCGCCTCGTCTGACGTTTTTATTTTTTCATCAATCTCCAATCAGAGCTCTTTTTTTTTGCCACCACTTCCGGGTCTGTTTTGTTGTTAATATGCTTCGCTGTTGTCAAAATAAATAAAATATAAGCGGCAGGACTTGACTGGTAACTTCTATTTTCCCCGCCAGAGCTAGAATATTAAGATCATTTTCATGTCATCGTAGTTTAATGAATAAGTCGCAACGCGCATGCGCATCGATGTTTTGGCACTCGTATAAGCCTGTGACCCCGTGACGTATTTTTGAGAGAGGAAAAATTCGTATTCAAGACAAAGGAAAGTCGTATTCTAAACGAAGAAAAGTCGTATTCAAAAGAGACAAGTTAAATGTAAAACTAAATGTTGGATTCATATTTTTTCTGTAAAGTTGTACACAAAATATAAATGTATGCACAACTTTGTTTTTATGAATACAAATTTATTTATATGAATATAAAATATTATTTATGAATACGTTTCTTTTTGACAGCTATCTTACCCCATAGAGGTTCTCGCCCGGGGAGTCAGTCAGTGTAAGACCGCCCCTGTCCAGGAGTGCCGCGTCTCACTGCATGACTGGATAATGCAGTTAATAAACAAAAGTAATAAAGTCGTTGATGTTTTATTTTTGAAGTGAAATTTAAAAATAACCTATATGAGCTTTGCATGTGTTTTTATTGTTTATGTGAAAAATTCAACAACTCAATATTAAATCAAAACAGTTTCTCTCTCTTATTAAATACCATGAAAAGTTTCCATGAAAAATCAACTTTTGGGTTTTTTAGGTGTGTTGAAGAATGGGAGCAGACTATTTTATGGTGGAAAAAGTGAGCGATGAATTAGAAGAACTGGTTTAAACATGGATTATTGAGAAAAAGCAGAAAGGTACGCATGAAAAGGATTTTTGATCCACAGAGTAATGATGCTTCAAAGGGAAAAGAAACATTTACAGCCAGTGTTCACCAGAACAATGATCTGACAGTAAGACACAAAACATGTTTGTAACACAAAGTTTAAAAATCAACAACATATGACACTAATAATGCCAAAGAGTCCAATCATTTCTGTTAAAGATAATAAAGAATCAGCTATGATCTTCTAGTTAGCATTCCTCTGTAGCCGCTTCTTTGATCAAAGTTTTGCTGATGACTGTGTTTCATTTCCTTATGCGCATTCAGATGTACAGATTATGTTCTCGGCTCACATCTGTGGTTTTTGTTTGTTCTACATTCATCTAAAATACAAAATAAAAACAAAAATCCCCAGTAAAACATCAAGTGACCAAAGTACAAATATGTGTCTTGATTTACAACACTTCCACCAAGAGAAAATGACAGAACCTTCCCTTTTTTATCCCCAGAAACTTTACTTGAGATTATTTGTAACGTTTAAATGTTAGGAGGCATCATAATAACCACTAATGATTAAAAAAATGTTGGTTTCAAAGTAAGAGTGCGGTTCCTCTGCTCAGACTAACAGTTTCCTCTTTACCCGGTAATCTTTCCATCAGTGTTTATTTTAAGTCTTCTGTTTTCTGATGCAAAAGACATTTTGAACTGATGCTAACCCTGTATGTGAGTACAAGACTACCAGGTACTCACAATTTTCAGTTAAATGTTTGTCATTGACTCTACCAGCCATGCCTTAAATCAGTGTTTCTTAACCATAGGGCCGCGGCCCAATCTCGGTCCGCGAGCGCCCTCTAGTGGGCCGCGAAATAAAAATCAGTTCTGAACCTGAGGGCCGCGAGGCGGTGACGAGAATGAATCAGCCTCTACCACTTGGTGGCAGTAGGCAATGCCAGGTTACTATTTCTGGACGGGGCATTAGACCGGAAGAGGAAGTCGAGAGCGCGCGGCTTCCCCCCCGCTCTGTGGTTTACAGAGCAGACGCGGATTTTTCGCGCGGGTCGACAGGCGCTCCAGCTGGAGCTTTTTTGTTTTTGCCATCATGCGTGATAAGTTAAATAAAGATATTACCAGCGTGTTTCTGCTAAGAGGAACTCCTCTCTGCTACTCTTTACACCCAAAATCCAGCCCCGCCCACCCCGCTCCGGAGCCGGCTCACTACATTGATCTGTGTGCGCGTCTGTGTCTGTTTTGGTTGTGTCTGTGCGCACGCGCTCGCTCGCATGTGTGTGCGTGACTAAATTCATAAAAACTAAAACTATTCTGCCCACTATGTTGATGTGTGAGTGTGTGCTGGCGCATACACGTGTGTTATGGATGTGTTCATGTACCTGTCTACAGTCTGTTCAGATACAAAAACATGATCACATTTGTCAATCACTTCGTTTTATTGTAAAAAATTGGTTATATTTTAAAAACACTGATGTTGTTCCCATCAGAGCAGCCTAGAAAATGATAGAAACTCATATTGAACAGTAAAACATGCAGTCAAGATCTAATTGCTGCAATGTTGCACATATTGTAAGTGTGTCTAAGGCTGGATGTTTTTTTTGGACGCACATATTTAAAATTCAACTTAAAGTTAAAGTCCCATTAACTGTCCCGCTCCTAAATGTGTAAATGTGTTCTCCACATTTGACCATCTCCTGGTGAAGCCGTGAGCTGCAGAGACAGCTGACCTCAGGAACTGTAACCATAATCCTAACCTTAACCCCTTTCCTCTGGGTCAGCGACTAGGAACAAAGTTTACCGCTGGACGCATGATTTTCCAAAAGTTACCTGCGAAAACACTCTTTCTTTTAAAAATAAACCGTATTTTCTCTTGTATCTTTATTTAACTTCCAGCCAGAATTGATGCGGAACGCTCGCGGCTCGCGCTCAAAATAGAGCAGAAGCTGAAATGATCCGCTGCACGGCGCGAGCCCTCTGCGGAGGACCGCACCGCTCCATGCCTGGTGTGAACGCCGCCATAGATTATGGGCGCCGAATAGAGGCGGCCTCTGTTCTGCATCCAGTGTGAACCGGCATCAGTAACGTGTTGTGGCATGAGCCAATAGTATGCAGCTATCGGCCCACATCATATTTTTTTTTATACGGGGCTCTTTGCCTCAGTTCATGTTTAGTTTTTTTTAAAAACAGACTGTTGTGATTGTTGTTGTTAATTTGTCACAGATTTGGAGAGAAATATCTAGTACGAAATTAAAACTTCTAATTGGTCAAGTTCATCAGCAGGTTATAAGGTAATCTTTTAATTAGTATTTTATTTAAATCTCATTTACAGTTTGTTTCATTTGAAACTTATTTGAATTGTTCTTGTTTTATTACAACACAATTTTATTGATCAGAATTCCTTATAAATATTTTTGGAATTCTAATTTATGTTGAGGTGGACAACTGTGGTTTACCTGTTCAGTATGAAAATAAATGTCTGAGATGATCACGTTGTATCATTTTTCCTCACAAGATTTTACTTTGATAAACCATAAAATGACTCGATTTAATTATCAAATACAAATCAAACAAGATGTGGATCAATTCACATTAACATGTTTATATTTGAATGGGCCTCGAATCACTTTGTACCGGGAAAATTGGGCCTCAGTGTCAAAAAGGTTAAGAACCTCTGCCTTAAATATAATACTGATACACTATATTGCATGTAAAACAAGTAACTTAATAATTATTGAGATTATCAACCTAGAAATGTTTTTTATTAATCAGATTTCATGAATAAACCGTTAATCAACAGAAATATAGTGATATGAAGGGTTTAATCCTCAATTACTTTTTTTTGTTTTTATAACTTGTCCTGTCCAACAGCTGAGCAAACAGATACGGGCTGAGAGCCTCTTGCGTTGGACAGATTTTAATGTCCCAACAGAGGTTCATTAAGTATAAAGCCCTGATGTATTTTATACTAAACTTTATTTATATTATGTTGTATTTTTTCTCTTTTTTTGTTGGACCGGACGGAAACAAAGGGGGGGGGGGTTTAAAGAGGGGGGTTTAGAGGAAAAAGAAGATGATAACAGAGGAGGTAAAATCATAAAACAACCGAATAGCAAAGTGGAATGGGCAGGGCCCGTCTACTCACACACACACTCAGTAGTTACACACATACCTGTTGGCTAAAATACTCTTTACCTTTAAAGTAGTCAAAAATGTACACAATACCACTGAAGCTCACACACAATCATAGAAGCTGACACAAATAAAGTCTTTCATTCTGTCACATATTCTGCTAGTGTGAGATGAGCTGACACCTGTGCTCAGGTGAGTGTTTATGTTTTGGTGATTTAGATGATGATGAAATGTATAGAGGGAGAGAGAGCCCGGCCATCCCAACACCATGGTCCCCCACCAGGTCAGCAGCAGCATTCCGGACCCCGCAACACCCGCCATGGAGCCATGGAGAGAATCCCGCCAGACACCCAGACCAAGACATGCGGGACCACCGGAGAGGCCCCCCACGCCCGAGAGCCAGAAGGCACAGGAGCACAGAGCATGCAGGCCCCAGCCCACCATCACCCAGCAGCACCGAGCATCCCCCCGCCCCACCCCAGGTACGAGCTCGGGGCCCCCAAGGGTGACCCGCTTCCATGCTCAAGAGAACCGACGACGCTCGCCGCAGGAGGTCCAGGGGGGAGCCGGGCACCCTCGCCCAGTAGAGAGACACCAGAGAGGAACGAGGGTCCCAGAGGAATGATGTTAACAAGGCCCGACCAGGCACACCCACTGATGGAGTTTTGGAGAGGCTCAGTTCTGGAGAGCAAGGACCGGAACCCGAACCACAGAGACCTGGACACCCCACGGCTCCGATGCAGTTTGATCCCGTGTTCTAGATCTTAAATCTGAGGGATCCCTCCCCCGGCGTGGAGAGGAGGCCGGCGAGCCCAGGAGGCCGGCACCCAAGAGACAAGATCACCAGGCCAAGGGTTCCCAAACCCCCCACCAGGGATGGAGTAGGGGACAAAATGTTGGAGGTCCCACCTTCCTTTTGTGATGTATGCATGTCTGTTTGTTAGTGTATATTTTGAGGTGTTAGAGGTGTGTGTACTACAAGGTGCAGTTAAAATTGGTGAGTAGGGCCTTGACAGGACATCTCCTGATCGCTCACAGCGATGCCCCGTCACCCTCTCACCAACGACCCTACATGTGCATGGTGCGGTTAAAATTGGCGGGAAGGGCACTGAGAAGACATCTACTGCTTGCTGGCAGTGATGTCCTAGCACGCCTCCACCACCACCAAGGTCCAAGTCCATGTCTAAGGTGCAAATAAAAACAAAGGGAGGGGCAAATCCATGCAGGGGCCCCCGGAGGGGGGCACTGGCAGGTAGTCCACCCCCCACAATGCGCTGCAATAGAACCACCCTCCCCTTCACCCTAATGCATGTATGTATGAGGAAGAGGGTAGGTTAATTAATTATTTAATTAACCTACCCTCTTCCTCAATTCTCAATTACTAATCTAAACAAGTTTGGAGATCTCTGTCTCCCCCTAGAGGACACAATTGCAATTACACATTCTATTAAATGAATTCACGTGAATAGTGCATGAACAGAGGAATCAATTAAACACTTAACAAGTGTCAGGAAAGCAGCAAAGTTATACCAAGATAATCAAGTAGAAGAAATAAATAATTTTCACCATATACTTCAAAGTACAGCTGAAAGCAGAAAACCATAAGATATTCTAATAAAAGTCTATTCCTCTGCAACGTCATCAATTAACCACTAAATGATATTCTACAGCATTCAAACATAGAAATAAACAGAGCAGATCTACAAGTTCAGTCAAGGAAGTTTAAATCAGTAATAGAATAAAAGGCATCAGGACTTACTTTAGTTTGTGCAGACACACGGCAGCAGCAACATGTGGAAGTGAAGTGAAGAGAAAGGAAATGACCTCACCGATACATGTGCTTGTGCTTCAAAATAAAAGACCTAAGAAACATAAAAGACTTTCCTACCACAGGAGAAAAGGGTGTCACTAGATTTTAAACTTGACTGTCAAATGAGCTCAGTGTAAAATCCAGATTCTTTTATCTGAGGCAGTTGGTTAAGGTGAAACTATTTTAATCTAAACATCATTTTGAGACAGTAATCCAAGCTTTCATTACATCCAGCTGGATTACTGTAACTCTCTTTACTTTGGAGCTAGTCAGTCGTCCCTCTCACGTCTCCAGCTGGTCCAGAACGCTGCGGCTCTTTTTAAATGTTCACAAAGTAGAATAATTATAAAATTCCTGAAAATAAATGTAATTAATAGAATAATTTAAAAATGTCAAAATCTCAGAATTTCATAAATAGAAAACAGACGTGAAGAAGAGATAAACGTTCTCCTCAGACTCTCCTCTTTAACACAAAAAACTCTGATTAGACTCTGAAACAGAAGAATATCACTTGTTGTGAGGCCTTCATTTCTCCTGAGGAGGTTTCTCAGACAAAAATAAAAAATAAAAAAAAGAAACATCTTCAGGAAATGAAGGTTTGAACAGTTGAGAAACAAATGATGTTTTCCAAGCAGTTTTCTTCATTCCAGACCAATAAATTATAATAAAACAAACAAACAAAATCAAATGTTATATTTTAAAACTATAATCAACAAACATTTAAAAATGCAAAGATGTTAATATAAGTATCTACATACATAAAAGTCATGTAGAAAAAAAAATGTTTTACGTTTTAAAAAACCTAAAAAAGGAAAAAAATATCATTTTGATCATAAAAAACAAACAAAAACACGCCTGAAATTTAGACTTAACTGTCCTTTAGTGGTCGGAACAAGAACTCCCATCATCCTTCACTTCCTGACATTGAAAAAAACTCAAACTTAGCTAAATTAGATCAACTGAGATCTGAGATTCAAAAAAATAAACACATGTTTACAAATTGACAAGATTCAAATAAAAAAAACAACAAAGACTAATAGAGTATAATAGACAAATAGTTTACTGTCATTGGACAATAATTCACTAAAAGATGAAAAATAAGAAGAGATCAAACACATGAAAACAAAAAGATATGTATATAAAAAAGTTGTTAAAGTTATTTACAATTCAACTTCATGAAGGTTTAAGGAGGATTTTTGATTGTCTGGAAGGTCCAGCTCTTTACAGACCTACAGAGGATTTCAAACCAGGAGAAATGTTTCTATGTGGAAATCTGAATCAAATTAAAGACAGACGACATTACGAGGTCGACGCAGAGTCAACTCTTCCTTTGTTTTAAATTGTGGAAACCGTTTGTCATGTAAGTAGTGACTTACTTGGATGTGTTCAAAACTGCTCGTTTGGCACTTTCTCCATAGGCTGCAATATGAAGCTAAATGCTAATCGTGACTAGCGTTAGCATGAGGTACTAAATGGGACTTTCATGCAGTGAACCAGGGACTTGCCTCTTTGGACCCTGTGGAAAGAAGACAGAGACCGCCGTGCTGCCCGTTCGCGCCCATCGTGACCAGAAAACCTTAAAAGATTCCCGCCTCGTCTTTATCTTGTCTTGCTACGCGGTTTGGTCAACCCGGACTTTGCCTGCAGTAGTTTCTGCCAATCAACGACATTATCTCCGAACCTCAGCAGCGTGAGTACGTGCACATTTTTTTAATTTAATTTTTAATAATTAATTGATTAAATATTCATGTATTTAATTATTAATTTTTTTCTGCCTCCAAACTAACTAAAAGTATAGTATTTTCCTTTCAAACTTTGTGTGTGGATTAATTTGTAAATAATAATAACAACAAGACTCATAAGGTTAATATTGGTAAAGTAAAATTATTCTTAATAGGATTTTTTTTTCTTTTCAAAATTCCTGTTAAGTAGAGGCACTACTAATTTTTTATATTAAATTTTATGTTTTGGTATTTCCGTCAAAACAAACCTACTCAGGAGCCCGCCCATAGTACTACCACTATAACCAAGTTAATTACTTAGCTACATGAGATGGGTGCTACAATAATAATGAATTCCTTTATTTTAAACAGAAAGAAAAAAAAATATATGAAAAAATTAACATTAAAATGAATAAACAGAAAAACATGACTAAATCCGAAACTGACCTCTAGTGGTCACAATAAGAACTACAATAATTTTATCTCCCATAATCCTTTATTTACAGGCAATAAAAAGATCTTACCTGAACAAAACTTATGAAACCAAAAATTCAAACATTTTCAATACAGACAAATGTAAAAAATATTTAAATTTATGGCCGCCTATTAATAAAATATTGATCAAGACCTTCACAGGATCATCTACTTCCTGTCCAAAATCCAAACCACTTCGATTCACTCAACGTAGATGCTAAGAAACTCTTCATGTTTCTATCTTGACTTTATTTCAAAATAAAAGTAACATCAACATTTCAATAGGATGAATTTACAAAGATAACAAAACAATACAAAGCAGTTTTTAATGTCTAAAACTCACAAACACTCTTATATGTAAACGAATATAATAAAATGAAGTTAATTGAGAAATCATTAATGGTATTTCTTCATGTTTTCTAAAAACAGTTAAATTGCCTTTCTGGTTTAATCGTAAAACATTTTCTTTTCTTTTTTCCATGAATGAAGTTCCAGATTGTAACAACTGTTTTTCTTATAAACTATGAAATTGATGTTCATAAACACTTAAAACAACCACAATATGTAAAAGCACAAAAAACTTTTTAAAAATAAAATAGCAATATCCTTAAAAAAAAATCTGTAAACAAGTCTTCATAAATCTCCTGATTCTGTAAAAAAATAGTATAAAAATAATTTTACTAATAAAACTCAACATTTCTTTTAATCAGGCCTATAAATCAGAGAAGTTAAAATAGAAACACTTTGTTAAAATTGAAGACATCTATAGATAAAAAGAACAAAGACTAAACTGTTGAGGATAAGTAAACATTTGTTTTTTCTGTCATTTGACAATAATTCACTAACAGATGAACAGAAGAAGATAAACACTTGATAATATTTCATCATTTTAAAGAAATTAAACATGAAAACAAAAATAGATTAAAATCAAAGTTGTTAAAATGACTTAAGACTTTGACTTCCTGAAGGTTTAAGGAGGATTTTGATTGTCTGGAGGTCCAGCTCTTTAACAGACCTAGAGGATTTCAAACCAGGAGAAATGTTTCTATGTGGAAATCTCTGAATCAAATTAAAGACAGACTGACATTTCAGAGTGACTCCTCTCATTTGTTACTCAAATATACGGCAGAACAATCAAACTGTCCCAATAATCCTGGAGCTCCATCAGTCGTGTGTATAAGACGTCAGTTTCATGTTTTTTTAGAACATTTTACTGCAGACTGCATTTCCAGATCAGAAATACTTTGTTTTTTAACAACTAACATTTACATTTTTTCTACCTGTAATCAAATGATAATTGTCTCCACTTCAGAAACCTCATTTCCTGAAATGCTGAGTGTGTGTTTTTCAGTTCTCCTGCAGTCCTCCTCCTCTCTCTCAGCCTCAGCTGGACATCATACACAGGACGGTTTCTCTTGGGTTCCTGCATCCGCTGCTTTGGTCTGAAAAGACGCGTTTCATAGTTACAACAGGAAGTGGGGTAACAACGATGACGAGGAGGAAGGCTGTAGTACCTTAAAGTAGAACGTAGAGGGCAGATGTTGAAACCAATGATCAGCAGGACCACAACATGTCTGATGATGAATTCAGTCAGAGAAACGGAAACTGAAAAACACACAACTACATTCATTATTCAAGTGGTTTCATGTCAAACTAAACTGTTGTTGTGATGTTGAACCTCAAATGAAGCATTTTCATTAGAGAAACTAGAACTGGTGAATGAAGTGGTTTCTGTCAATTCAAATACCTAAAACAGTCAGACTCAGCTGCTGGCTTTGGAGCCTCAGGTTTTGGGAGTTGATGTGGACGTGGTGAACACACATGTAATCTCCTTGGTGGGCGGAGCTCGCCTCCAAGAATAAGAAAAGGGCGGAGTTATTGACAGCCGGCAGGGTGTTGTTCAGAGTTGTGGTGGAGTTGTTGAAGATGAGCTGGAAGATCCCGCCTTGGTACAGATGATGGGAGGAGCAAATGATGCTGAAACTGGTACCAAAGAAGACCTGCAACCCCTGATTTCTAGCCTTGGAGACCCCACTGCTGGAAGAGACGGAGATGTTTGGACTTTGCAGCGAATCTGTTGGAAAGAAGAGAAAGTGTCAACACAGACTGAGCGGGAGAAGTTCCTTAGATGTTTGGATACAAGATTGGGGCACGCAGCAGTGGAGTGGCTTCTAGTGCTCCCAGCACCAACTCAGTTATTAGTACTCCAGCTGACTCTGTGGTCAGGTTCGTAGAGACCGCCAGTGTTAAGAAGCGCATAAAATATAGCTGGATCGGAAATAAAGGGTCATGGATCAATTGGACCTAAGCAAAGCAACAACAACAGTGGGTCCCAAACTCAGGGCCCCACTGTTTGGGCTTCAGCTCCTGAGGACACTGAAGTGGCGCACTGGTGTCTGCAACAGGATTCAGTGACTGCCATCATAACAGGCAGGAGACGGCTCGGCCCGAATGACTGCCGCCTCTGCGGTGTCTGGGTCTTTGTGACTGAGTTTGAAGGCTCCACCACATTAACCCAAGGGGTGGGGTGGGGTGGGGGATTATTATTGTCTGAGGAAAATAAGTAAAATATCACAGTTCAGGAGACCCGAGCAGGTTGTCTCTCTCCCAGCGTACTGAGCCAGCGAGCTCCGGTGAAGTCCGGGAGGCTGACTGGAGCCAGAGAACCACTGCGGTGAGACAGGACAAAATGCTTGTATTGGACTATTAGTTCACCTGCTGTTGGATCACTGAAAACGTCACGTTCCTAAAGCTGACTTTCTGATTGGCAGATACTACTCAAGAACCTGTCAATATTCACGTATGCACATTTTGGCCGTGCCGCCCAATTCGTGCCTCGCCACTTAAATCGAGCTGCTGGCAGACTTTCATGCCACACCAGTGACTCAAATCACGCAGCGGAGCTTAAATTCACCTCAGAGGGTGCTCTCAGTCATTGAATTGACGTTGGAGCTGACCTCTGCCGCGCGAATCACGTTCGGTGTGAATTCACCTTAAGAGGCATCTGCAGGCCCGGCTCTAGGTTGGACGGGACTCTATCTTCCAGCACGCTAGTGATGGCAAAGACTCAGATGAACAGCTTACAGACATCCAGCAGGGTAAGGAGATGACTGCAACTTACTTCCTGAGGTTCCGGACCCTTGCTGCTTAAACTGACTGGTCTTCAGCTTCTCTTAGAACTGTTTATCGTTGTGGTCTTAACCAAGACCTGAAACGTGAGCTAGCCTGTTGGGACGAAGCATAGGACATGAAAGCCCTGGTCCCTTCATGTCATCATCATAAACTAATCATCGGAGGAGAACCCAGGCAGTTAGGATCTACGCGCCTCACACCGGAAGAAGGAAGCTGGCGCATGCACAAGAACCCATCTCTCTACTGTGGTCGGCCTGATGACCTACAAGCTACCTGTCCAATCGTCCGCCCTGATGATCGGGTGGCCTTGTGAGTGACACTTTTCTTACCTATGAAATATAATTTACTCTAAGAGTAGATGACAGAATAGTCGTCACCACCGCTATGACAGATTCAGGGGCTGCAGGAAATTTCAGTGACTTATCATGCGCTCAAACTAATTCTATCCCACTGCTTACCTGCAACTCACAGGTGGCAGTTTCTGCCCTAGATGATGGACCCCTGGGTTCCGGAAGAATTAATTACCTCACGTCGGATATCCAACTCTACATTAAACCCCAGCACCAAGAGCTCATTCGTCTCTTCGCCATTGACTCTCCTCATTGTGCTGTTAATTTGGGACTTCCATGGCTCAAGACATACAATCCGACCATTGTGTGGTCTACTAAATAACTCATGTTCAACTTTACTTCCTGTCTCCAGTACTACCTCACGGAACAGACCAGCAGATCCGAAGGATCTCCGTTTATGTCATCTCATCACTACGTTCCGGAAGACACTACCGCTGAACCCGGCATCCTTCCACCTGAATATCAGGACATGGAGGAGGCTTTAAGTAAACAACACGCCACATGCCTGCCCCCTCACTGTGCGATGACTGTGCCATCGAGTTGCTGCCTGGGGTCACCCCAACCAGGGGAAGGGTGTTCTCTCTTTCAAAGCCGGAGACCGAAGCCATGCAGGAGTATATTCAGGAGGAGTTGCAGAAGGGCTTTATTTGCCCGTCTATTTCATCAGCCTCAGAACGGTTTTTCTTTGTTAAAAATGAAGTCCAGCAGAGAAACACCCAAGAGGAACGAGGGTCCCAGAGGAATGATGTTAACAAGGCCTGACCAGGCACACCCACTGATGGAGTCCCGGAGAGGCCCATTTCTCGAGAGCCGGGACCGGAACCCGAACCACCGAGACCTGGACACCCCATGGCTCCGATGTAGTTTGATCCCCTGTAAATCTTGGGGATCCCTCTCCCAGCGTGGCGAGGAGGCCGCCAAGCCCAGGAGACCGGCACCCAGGAGACAGGACCACCTGGCCGAGGGTTTCCATCCCCCCTCACCAGGGATGGGGTAGGTTACAGAAGGTCGAAGGTCCCACCTTCCTTGTGTGATGCATGCGTGTTTGTTTGTTAGTGTATATTTTGAGGTGTTAGAGGTGTGTGTACTACAAGGTACGGTTAAAATTGGTGAGTAGGGCCTTGACAGGACATCTCCTGATCGCTCACAGTGATGCCCCGTCACCCTCTCACCAACGGCCCTACATGTCTATGGTGCTGTTAAAATTGGCGGAAAGGGCACTTAGAGGACATCTACTGCTTGCTGGCAGTGATGTCCAAGTACCCCCCCACCAAGGTCCTACGTGTCTAAGGTGCAAATAAAACTAAGGGGAGGGGCAAACTCATGCAGCGGCCACTGGAGGGAGGGCCACTTGCAGGTAGTCTGGGGGTGGACTACCACCCCCATAAATATAATATTTATCCCTTCCGCTCTCCTTAGCTTGTTTACATTAAAAGTGGGTCATCTGGACACCACAGGACAGTGCGCTGAACTTTTTTTTTTCACTGATTTCGGAGTTTCACTAATGTCCATGACAGACATAAAATCATGTCCCCCTTCGTCCACATTTGTCATGGAAGAAATCGCATAACAATATGTGGTTGGAGCCATCTGGACCCCAAGGAGAGCGGAAGGGTTGTGGAGCTTGCATGTTTTCCCAGTGCATGCGTGGGGTTTTTAGGCTTCCTCCCTTCATTAAAAACATGTTTTATAGGTAGATGGATAACTCTAAATTGCCCCGAGGATTGAATGTGGCCCACAGACAAACTGACGACTTGTTCAGGGTATAGCCTGCCTTCGCCCAGAGTTGGCCAGGTTAGGCTCTGGCAGCCCAATGACCCAAAAGGGATAAAGTTAAGAAAATGGATGGATTAAAAAAAAATATATATATATAATAAATGTAGAAAGTTTGAGATATTTAATTATTATAAACGTTGACACCAAGGTTTCAGCTTGAATTAATTCAAGTGTTTTTAGTTAGTGCATTTTTATGTCTCTGATCTTGCTCTATATTGCATAAAAAGGCATTATTTTGTGCACAACTTTGTCAATAACCATATGTATCATTTCTATGGTTAATACACAAAAACATAAGTTTACCTGAACACAATACTTCCAGTCTGTACTCGGTCTCCCTTTCCGAATCAAAGTAGACACAATGATGAAATGGTGGCTTCAAACAGGAGGAGCGGATGATCCACACATATTGCTGTGGATTATTGGTTTTCGTGTCATGGAACACAGCAAAACTACAACCCAGCTTTACACACATTGCAGTTGCTGCTTCATGGTCCCAGTAATAATGGAATCCATCATGGAACATTGGTCTCCATTCTTTGCCGCGGAACATTTCCAGGGTCCCGGCACAGCGGCTGGTTGATCCTACCAACCTTAAAGGGACTGAAGAAAAACATGAAGTAAGGTAAAAATCTGGAAGTCATTCTGTTAACAGAACTAAAACTGAAGCTTTTCCTCTACCTGAACAGGTGAGCTCAACAGCTTTACCAGAAGAACAGAACTTCTGAGATGAACTGCTACTTTTACAGTGGAGTAAAGCAGGTTCATGACCTTCACAGAGGAACTCTCTGCTCCACTCTGGAGCCTCTGTTTCTCCATAGAGCGCCCCCTGGAGGACTGATGGAGGCCCAAATCCCAGCTCCCTACAGACCACCTCTGCATCCTGCTGGTCAAAGTCATCTTCACACACTGTGGACCAGGAGTTGTTAGACTTCACCTCCAGCATGCCTGAACATGGATCTGTTCTGTTCATCAGCCTGATGGAGTCTGTGGATCCAGAGGAGAAGATCAAGATCAAGATTTTAAAAATGTCTTCTGAAGTCTTTTGCTAACACCTCATGGTGTTTCTGTGTGGAGATGTTGATCTTCTAAATAGTTAAACCCTGAAGAGAAAACAGTTGTTACCTGAGCAGATGATGTTTACCCGGTCGGAGCTTGAAGTATCGTCCACGTCAACACATTCCTTCCATGAAGACGTACTGCTCATGCAGAACTCTATGATGCTCCAAACAGGTTTTCTTTCTTCACCATTTTTGTCTGTTTTACTGACAACTGAGCCACAGTTTAGCTGATGACAAACAACAAGTGATGCCTTTAAGGACAATATGGAAGAAGAGCCAACCACCGGTCTCCATTCTTGGCGGTGTTTCAAATGAAGTTCACCAGAGCAACGACTGGCTCCTCCTACCAACATCACCTGATCAGAATCTGAACAAAAAAAAAAGAGTAAAATGAGAGAAGAGACATAAAAAAAAAACAAGATTAAACACAGAATCTAAAGCTGCAGATCTACCTGAACAGGTGATCTCCACAGCTTTACCAGGAGGACAGGTCCATCTTGTGAGCTGTGAACTTCTACATTTCAGGAGAGCAGGTTCATGACCTTCACAGAGGAACTCTCTGCTCAACTCTGGAGCCTCTGTTTCTCCATAGAGCGCCCCCTGGAGGACTGAAGGAGCTCCACAGTCCAGCTCCCTACAGACCACCTCTGCATCCTGCTGGTCAAAGTCATCTTCACACACTATGGACCAGGAGTTGTTAGACTTCACCTCCAGCCTGCCTGAACACTGATTGTCTCCGTTCACCAGCCTGATGGATTCTGTGGATCCAGAGGAGAAGAATTCTGAAGTCTTTTGCTGACACCTCATGGTGTTTCTGTGTGGACATGTTGATCGAGGACAGCTACGTTTGCACTGGGGTCCTTCAACTGGCAAAGAGCAGCATGCTAATGTTTACATAGTTGGGACGTATAGTTATCCAGTGATTGAGTGAACAATGGCTCTGTCTAATATGAGATCTCTCTGAAAATTGTGTCTTCCGAGATTAGTGGACCGAAGCTTTCGCTTTCATTTTACCAGCATTGAGTTGTACAAGATTGAAAGTGTGTGGAGGCTGTTGCTTTTGTTCAAAGCATCGATATCCGATACATTGTTTTTTTCCTTTTGGGCCGCGAGGAGGGATGATTGTCTGCCAAGCATTGACATTGACTTAGGTGGCTACGCTAGCCAGTTGCCAGGTGGACAACATAGCGAGCTACGCTGCCCGGGGTCCAATAAAGCAAGCAAGTATTGCTGCCCAGGAGTCAGCAGAGCTAGCAGGGGCACTGTCCAGGCTTCCTGTCCCTGGGTAGCGGAATCAATGTGGGAAAACCCAGTAGGGGCCTACATTTTCAGCCCACTTTTAAACCATATGGGGCCCACTTGGCCTTTCTGGCTGGGCGATGAAGTCTTAATAGAACAATGTGAATCCTCTTATCCTGACAGGTGGCATTGTACACAATAACAATGTTTGGTTCTACCTTCAGTGTAAATCAGCCTTCTCGTGCACATGCTCACACCTCAGAATGACTTGGACTCCTTTCCTTCCCAGATTCAAGAGCTTAGCTACAGTGCTCATGCACATCTCTGACACTGAGATAAGTTTATTTTGCAGTTTACCTTTATATCCATAAAGATTTTTGCACTTATCGGAGTTATTACTTGAATGATCAATATGTAGTATTATTTGTAACCAACTGTTAAGGGTTGTAAGACAGAAAGTTAACATTTGCAGAATTAAGACTCATGATTATGAAGGCTTTTTGAGGTGCATTCATGTTATCTGTTGCACTTTAGGTAAAATAGAATGTTAGTTTGTGAAGGAACATGCATATTGCAAGACAAGGAAGCAAGTTTAGGCGCAATATTTTTTTTAATTCTTCAATTTAGTTATCTACATTTAAGTGTTTTTGGACAAAAATAAATTACAGAAATACTTTTTGAGAAAATAAGCCAAAAAAAGTCTTTGCCAATTTAAATACAAATTGCAATTGAATAAAAGAAAAATGAATTGTTGTCTGAATGCTTTTGCATGTTTGGACCCGGTCTACCAAGCTGGCAGAGTTACCGGACCTCTTGCCAAATTAGTTGGAGACCCCTGAGTTAAACAGTGAAGAGAAAATGGTAGTTACCTGAGCAGGTAATGTCAATCCGGTCAGAGCTTAAGGTATTGTCCGCATTCACACATTCCCTCCACAACGAGCTACTCTCCATGCAGTTTGATGTGATCCTCCAAACAGGTTTTTCTTCATCCGTTTTGAGCGTTTCAGAAACAACAGAACCACAGTTCAGCTGATGACAGATGGCCTGTGTGGCCGTTATGGACCAGACATGATACATGCCAACTACGGGTCTCCATTCTTGGCGGTGTTTCAAATGAAGTTCACCAGAGCAGAGACTGGCTCCTCCTACCAACATCACATGATCAGGATCTGAAGACACAATGGTAAAATGAAAGAAGTTCAAGAAAAAAGAAAACAAGATTAAACACAGAAACTAAACCTGCAGATCTACCTGAACAGGTGATCTCCACAGCTTTACCAGGAGGACAGGTCCATCTTGTGAGCCATGAACTTCTACATTTCAGGAGAGCAGGTTCATGACCTTCACAGAGGAACTCTCTGCTCCACTCTGGAGCCTCTGTTTCTCCATAGAGCGCCCCCTGGAGGACCGATGGAGGCCCACATTCCAGCTCCCTACAGACCACCTCTGCATCCTGCTGGTCAAAGTCATCTTCACACACTGTGGACCAGGAGTTGTTAGACTTCACCTCCAGCCTGCCTGAACACTGATTGTCTCCGTTCACCAGCCTGATGGATTCTGTGGATCCAGAGGAGAAGATCAAGACAGATGCTGGACTGTTGTGGAGCCAATCAGAACGGTTTTCATTTCCATCAAACTACTTCTGCATTTCTATGGGAGTTTCTCTCTCTGTCTGTTTGTTGATGGTTTTTGGATGTTACACCCCCATGTGTCAGAAATGAGAATCTCTACATTTCAGTGGATCTTCTGCTGCTGTTCTGGATCCAGGTCACATGGACAGCAGTGTCAGAACAGCCTCAGATCCATTGAGATGAATGGAAAACTGCTCCAAAAGGCTGTTCTCAGTTGGGCAGGACATTCTGACTGATGGTTGTTGTGGGTTCAGGACTCACACAAAGACCATCTGAGGGATTCTTTACAAATGTGTTTACAGAATCAGAGAGAGAAGACTGGAACCACATGGTTCTGTTGGATCAAAGAGAATGTTCTAACCTGGAAAAAGACATTGAAAGAACCATCAATGTTTTTACCTGAGCAGGTGATCTCTGTAAAATCACTGTTGTAATCTACAGGACCTAAACACTTCATAAAATTAGATCCATCACAGGGAAAAATCAGTAACCAGACAGCCTCTCTGAAGGTTGGTTGTCTTCTTCCAACTCTGATTGGTGAACCACAGTCCAGCTGTTTACATACAGACTCTGCAAACTGCATGTAAACATGGGGACCAAATCCAGGTTTCCATTCTCCCATGTACTTTATCTTCAGAGTTCCGGCACAACGATGGTCTCCATCAACCAACCGAATGTTTCCAGAATCTGAGGATCAAATCCAGACGTTGTTTGTTAAATATATCAAACATTTTACAAATAAGAAGATGAGTCAGCATCATTTACTGAGATGCTACTATAAAAAGCTTTCTTTGACCTGAGCAGGTGAGTCCAGCAGCTTTTCCAGAATATTTTTGAACAGAGCTTCTACATTTCAGGAGAGCAGACTCATGACCTTCACAGAGGAACTCTCTGCTCCACTCTGGAGCCTCTGTTTCTCCATAGAGCGCCCCCTGGAGGCCTGATGGAGGCCCACATCCCAGCTCCCTACAGACCACCTCTGCATCCTGCTGGTCAAAGTCATCTTCATTCACTGAGGACCACGAGCCGTTCAGGATCACCTCCAGCCTGCCTGAGCACAGATGGTTCACCAGCCTGATGGAGTCTGTGGATCCAGAGGAGAAGATCTGACACCCTCGCTGCACTGCATCACAGACACAACTTTTCTGTTTCTGTCATTAAAGCAACATTTCACATTTAGATTTTGTGTTTGAATCAAATGAACCTTCTTGAATGAAACACGTTTAACGAGTGTTTCTTCTAACGAGGGCTCAGCAAAAACTGTTTTTCTGTTCATTGTGGTTTAACAGGAGCATTTCCATGTCAGGCAGAAGATAGAGACAAATATCAAACTGATTTATTCATTCACAATTCTTGATTCGTTGCTTTTAAAATGCATCATGTATATAAGTTTTTGAAGCCATTTGGCTGAAATTTGATAGTTAATTACATTTCATGCATGCATGCGCCTTAATGTAACCGCAACGGCAGTTACATAATTAATAATAACATTAACATTAATATTAATAATAATAATAATAAACAGCTAATAATAATAATAGACACCTACATTTGTTACATGAGGTGTCACATGTTCACTTAAAAGACCAAGACTACCAGTGATGGACCCAGAGCTGTCTCCAAAAACAATCACCTCAGTTTTTTTGTCATTAAGACTTAAAAAGTTTTGATTCATCCAGGACTTTAAGTCTAAAAGATAGTTGTGGAGTGTTTCAACATACAGCTGGAAGTCGTCTGCATAACAATAAAAAGACACACCATATTTTCTCATTACAGAGCCAAGTGGTAACAGGTACAGGTAGAATAAAAGAGGGCCTAAAACTGAGCCTTGAGGTACACCCCATGTCAAGGGGGCAGAAGAGGACATGTGGTACCCAAGACTTACAGAAAAGGTTCGATCTCTTAGGTACAATTTGAACCACTCCAATGCCAGCTCTTTTACTCCAACCCACTGCTCCAGGCGAGAAACTAAAATATCATGATCAACAGTGTTAAAAGCAGCTGAAAAGAATAAAAGCACAAGGATCAGACAATAACCTGAGTCTGTAGCTAAAAAGATATTAAACACTTTTAAAAGAGCTGACATTGTACTATGTAAAGCATTTGAACCATTCGACATGGAAGATTTGACAGCATTCGAACGGAAGACCTCAAGAATGGAGTGTTCTTCCATTAAAGCCAAGAGTGGAGTGTACACTATCCTTTCAAGTACTTTAGAGATAAAAAATGATTTAAAAATTGGCTTAAAATTGGGGGATCTAATGCAAGCTTTTATAGCAAAGGAGAAACTACAGCATGTTTACAAATGTGAGGGAACAACACCAGAACTTACACTGCTGATGATAAATGTGAAAACAGCTGAGCCTACTGAAGAAAAAAACCTCTTTTGAAAGTGAAGGGGGGATAAGATCACACTTGGAGTGTGAGGGCTTTAAATAATAAAAGATTTCCTCTAAAAGATCCAACGTAACTGGCTCAGATCTCTTGAAACTGGCAGAACAAAGAACTGGAACAGAAGGATCATATCCAGAAACCAAGATTCGAGCTCTTGCTCTGGTGACCTTATTTATGAAAAAACATAGAAAATGTTCACATGATGAAGGGGAAGCATCTGTGTGAGCAGCCTTCTGGGGACTGAGGATAGAGCCCATTGTTTTAAGCAAGACATGGGACTGTAAAAAAAAATTACAAAATAAATGTTTGCCGCAAGGAAGCTACGCGTGGAGACCAGACCAGAGATCAACCCACACTCCCTGAATACAGAAAATGTACGGAGTTCTGGTTGGCAAACTCATCGAATATAGGCAGCACCGCCCCGCTATGATCGGCGGGTCTGGCGCGCCCTATGATGGTCGCTGTGACGTGGCCATCGCTTGGGACAGAGCCCCGTGTCAGAGACACTGTCAGGGGACCTGATTATTCACAATATAAGTTCAAAGCAGCTGATGAGTATAAAATCTGGTGACCCAGCATTCTAGATGTATTTAAACGCATCACTTACAGACAGATCTGTGAGTCGTGAAAGAGTCTCACACCAGATTTGTGCATACCTGAGGTTTTTGTGTGTGTTTCGGGCATAATATTTAAAGATTTGCGTGTGTAATTGGTTTTAAGGTGTTGTGATTTTAATCTGTGCATATATGTAAATTGTATTGTTTAAGTTTTGTACTTGTGCGCATAATGTATTTTATGAGTAACAAATCAAGAAATACGCATGCATAAATTAGAGTGATATCTATCTCTCACCGTAGAAGAAGACGAAGAATAAATATTTATTCCCTTAAAAACCCTTCTGCTCTCCTTGGGGTCCATATGGCTCCAACCACATTTTGATGTGTGATTCCTTCCATGACAAATGTGAACAAAGGTGGACAGGATTTATGTCTGCCATGGACATTAGGGAAAATCAAGCGCAGTCTTGTGGGGTCCAGATGACCCCACTTTTAATGTAAACAAGCCAAGGAGAGCGGAAGGGTTACAAATGCAGCCAGACTGCTGTGGAGCTTCAACTAAATTCTGAAGTTTTTTTCTCTCCAAAGTTTTTCACCATTTCAGTTTCCAAAACTCTTTCTTTTAATATAACATAAAAAAACATAGGACATATATTCCATCATCATCTGCTTCACTTATTTTACTGCAGGCTTTCTAAAGATGTAAACATTTAAATACTATTTATGCTTCATTAAGCTTTGTTTCTGTTTTTTTTTTTATCCTAATAAATAATTGTCATTTTTCATTGGATAGTAAAATTTTATGATACTGACCAGAACAGGTGATCTCCAAATTAAAATAGTAAAACTTGAGTTTATGATAATCTACTATCTTCTGGATGTAACGGATGTTGGGCTCATATTGAGACGCTGCGATTCTTCTCATGGACATCACAGATCCACAGTCGAGTGATTTGCACACATCATCCACACGCTCCAAGTTCCACCTCATATTAAACCCGTCTTCAACCTCTTCTCCCCATTCTTCCAGAACCTTCCTCTCCAGTATCCCAGTACAGTTGCTGGCTCCTCCACCAGCCTGAATTCCTCTGAACCTGCTGGTCACAGACACGAGGACAGAGACTTCAGTGGCTTCAACACAGCTGACAGTCTGTTTGTCAGGATTCTGGTTTTTACCTGAATGGAGTTCAGCACAGAGTCCTGAGGAGAAACCAGAAACATGGAGAAGCATCAAGACTCTGACTACATCAACTGTGTTCATCAAGGTCTTTGGAAACTCAAATCTTTCATTCAATTGGAGCAAAACGGAGGAAAAACAATTGATATTCTGAGGTTGTGAGATCAAATATTTCACACACATTCATTCACAAATCCTTTTGAAACTAAGATGAATTTCCTGTTTTCATGTCTTCACTGCAGCTGTTTCATCAATAAAGTTTGGATTGGTTCTCACTGGAGGCTTTTTTGAACATGAATGTTGATGTGAGCAGGAAAAACTCAACTCAGCTCAGCTTTACTCATATCACACTTTCACAAAGCAGGCGGCCAAAAAACGGTGCTGAACACCAAAAACATGAAAGACAACAAAAATAAGACAAGATAAAGAGATAAATAAAAGATAATAAATAAAATACTAAAAGCAGTAAAATAACAATTCAAACAGCAGCAGGAGTCTCATGTTGTGTTAAATGAAAGTCATGAGATACAATTTAGTCTTTTTATGGAAGAATAAACCTCCAAGAATCAGCTTTGTAACTTTAAACTCTGCAAAAAGACGTGGAGGCTGAGAATGACCAAACTTCAACATTTATTTTATTACCAACAGATTACAGTACATCTTAAAATGATTCAATAATAATCCAGAAAGTAATTCATGGATGGAATTGAAACAGGAGTTATGTGGAAAGATTAACCTGTCAGATCTACCATTTATCAGCCAAACTATTAAAAAAACATGATAGTTTCCAAAGTATTAACATAAGTACCACCTTAACAGCCTGGTGAGATTTGCTCAAAGCATCAAACTCCTCAGTCGTACCGTGTAAAAAGACACCCATCTGGAACAACCCAGACATCCTCATAAACAAAAAAATGTTACACTTCCCAGCTTGGCAAGCAGGGGGCGTAACACTTCTTTTAAAATTTTCAATGAATAAGATTCTCCCCTAAATATACAAACTCTTCTGCAACCTGGATTATAACATTTCAATTCCAATAACTAAATGTGATGCAGACCTTAGCAGCAGCACAGATCAAAGCTTCTGGACAGAAATGAGTCTTAACACTTTAAACTGACTAAAAGTCCAACTTTACAACTAATCCAATTCAAAACTCTCCATAGAATTTATTATACTAGACAGAGGATGTTCAAGATGGGTCTCAGAAGCTCAGACATTTGTGAACATTGTGATAGTAACTTACCTGACAGTTACATGCATGCACTGTGGTTCTGCACTCCCAACACATTCTCATTCCCGACTCGTCACTTATGGTTAAAGGACCCCCCGCGTCAATACTTGAAGTTTTGGGGGTACCCTTCTCGTCAGAATCTAAAGAGCTGGCTGAACCAATTAGATCAAGCCAGCCCCTCATCAAATCCTTCTTTATTTCTCTCTCTCTCATCTCTCACTGTCAGTGACTTCTGTAAAGCTAGAACATGATCACAGTCCGACTTCCGGTCCAGCTCACGGAAATAAGAGATCCTGAAATGCAGATTCTCAACCATAGAAATAACTTTCCTTTAATTTCTGTCTCATAAACTAGAACAAAATGTTGTTTATTTTTTAGTGAAAGATAGAACGAGTGATGTTTACTGATTAAATAAAGAAAGAGATAAATTATGTTTTTTTGTGTTTTACAGTAAAAAAATCATTATTGTTTTTTAATATAATGTCAAATATAAAATGAATGACCAGAACAAGATACAATTGATAAATAAATTATTGATCCACAAGATCAACAGATTCCAAGTTTTAATGATTCTTGACAGCTGTAGAGTCAAGAGAGAATTTCACAAATTAGATTAAGTTTTTTTTCATTTTTCAATAAAAAATATTTTACTTATAAGGGTTTTTATCAGTTGTGTACTTGGTTTAGTAAAATATTAGTAGGTGGCGCTGTATCGTCCATTGAATGAAACAGTAGTAGAAGAAAACATTTGTAGTCTGTAGTCCCTTTTGTAGTCCGACGGTGGGGTCCTCAGTCTTAATATTTCTCCTTTTTGTCATTTTTCAAACACTATAGTAAAAAGATGTCCTTATTCTCAATATTTTCATTACTATAAACATTTTAAGTTAATGAATTTAGTTAACTGAATTTCCTGCTGTGAGTGTTCTCCACTGCAGGAGTAGGAACCACTTCCTGTTGTTTTTTTTTTAACTTTTCATTGTTTTTAAACGCGTTTTAGATGACCAAGGCGGATGCAGTGCTGCGCGGATCGCCTGCAGTGCAGATCGCCTGCAGTGCGGATCGCCTGCAGCACAGTGCATGCTGGGTAGTTTATTGCACCAACGTCACATGTGCGTCTTCACAAAGTATCGCGAGACTTCAAGCTGAATTGATGACTACAAAACAATGGATTGTGGGAAATGATGTCCACACAGTTCTTGTAGTTCGACGTGACACTGATCAGGAATAACTGATGCTAAATGAAGGAAATCTGAGTATTTTTTTACCTTTTCTGGAAGGTAGTGAATCACTGATAAAAAAATAAGAAAGATTTAAAAAAATCTGTGGTTATATCTGTTACAGTTCCTTCTAAAACTTAACTTTAATTTAATTTTATTTATTTACTTGAGACATGAAATGAATCCCGCAGCTATTTTATATCTGTTTTAATCTGAAAGACATTAAAAATAATAGAAGACATAACAGCACAGATCTAGAAGGAGTGGCATATTAAAATTCAACCGAATGTTGAGGACAACCCCCAAATTCTTGTTATCGTACAGTCTCGTCGAAGCAGGCATGGTGCAAGTCATCAAACACACCTATTGGTGCACATCACTTATATTAAGACCAATTGGATGAAAATTAGTTAACTAGCTTAATTATTTTAATAAGCTACATGACTTGTTTAGATCTGAGATTTCATACAGTTGAAATATAGATGTGATTAGTGACTACAGAGTGAACCTGTAGTGCTGCTCACTGTGGTTGAAGAAGCGCTCGGGAGTTTCTGTGTTTGCTCAGACACAGAAAAGATTAGAGGAAACATTAGTTCACGCTTCACCTCACAGCATTCAATGTAGCTTAACAAGAAATACACAAAATACACAGAATTTAGAAAAAAAATAATCCAGATCCTGGGGCCAGCAACCGCAAAGGCCCTGTCCCCTCTGAGCTTTTGCCAGGACCTCGGTGTCTCCAGGAGGAGCTGATCAGCTGATCTGAGGCACCGGGCCGGCGAATAAACATGTGAATACCTTCTGATGTCAGATCACACATGCATTGATTGATAAGGAGCAGAACAGAGTCGTACCTGAACTGCAGAGAGTCACCAGCAGCATCAGTGTTGGATGATCCATGTCCTCTCGGTGTCTCTAAGTTCATGTCTGCCGTCTCTTTATCACATCAGCATCCCCGCCCCCCCAAACCTCTGCTCTCTCTCTTCATCTCTGACCAATCACAGCTCAGAACGGCTTTCTCAACACGGCTGACATTTGAAGAAGATTTGGACGACGATGATGGTTGTTTTATATCTAGTTCTTGTAGTTCTACAACAGATTTATCATTTTTTACTGTTGCAGGACATCAATTTATTTTCAAAATAAAATACAGCCTTTGTCAAATAAGAGCCTCCAGCTGCAGCAGATTTAGTTGAAATAAAAATGCAAGAAAGTCAAACAGAGCAAAAAAAATCTGTGCTTTGAGCTTATTCCAGTAATAAATCACTCTGAGTCTTAAATCTGTAACAAACATTTTGTTATGTTTTCTGATATGTTAAAAATCTAAACATAAATGACAAGTTAAGTGAAGCAAATTAACCAGAAATTAAAAACCAATAAGTAAACTGTTAGCATTGAAAGCCAAAGATCCACTGTGGAAGATAAAAGAGTCACATGTGTCTCCAGAGCCTCAGGCTGCAGACTCCTGCTTTATCTGATCAAAGTCATGATGAATTTTTACATTTTTTTAAATTTCCATCATGATGTAAAGATTATGTTCTCTCCTCTAAGCTGTGGTTTTTGTATGTTCTACATCGGTCTAAAGTAAAAAATAAATGTAAATGAAAAATAGAAGTTTGTGTCTTCAAAAAAAATCTTTTCTATCTCTGCAAAGTTTCTAACATTTAAATGTTTGAAGGGATCAGAATAACCACTGAGGATATTAAAAAAGTCTTGGTTTCAAGTCAGAGTGAAGTTGCTCTGATCAGATTAACAGTTTCCTCTTTAACCGTTAATCTTTACATCAGCGTTTATTTGACGTCTTCCTTTTCTGCAAATTTCATGATCACATTTTAAACTGATGTGGAACATTTTGTTTTTGATGGATACATGTGTGTGTTTGTTTCAAGAGAATTGAAATAAATAAATATTATGATGTAACTGAAAGGTGACAGAGGGAGGAATGTGAGTTAATTCTGTAGAAATGTCTGAGTTTATCAAATAGAAGAATGCTGTTTTTACAGCATTAAAACTGTTCTCACTTGTTCAAAATCCTGAAATCTTTATACAGAGAAGACGGGACGTCCTGGACAGATGTTTATAGACGTGTTTAACTGCTGAACCTAGAAGGTTCCTTCCCCTGCTGCATCATGGGAAATGTAGCCATGTCACTAGGATCTCCACCTGCACCTCCCTCACTGTCTGCAGTTTGTAGTCTGGACTTTCCACCAGATCCTGGAGCTAATGAAAATCAGAGTCCTGAAAATCAACACCTGTCCTCAGGTCCAGTTCTGTCAGATGGGACGGGTTGGATTTCAGAGCTGAGGTCAGAGCAGCACAGCTGATCTCTGACAAACCGCAGTCGATCAAGCTGCACGCAAAGTTTGCTGATTGCTCAATCAACTCTTCACCACAGTTCAGAATAAACATCCGTCTGCTTTTCCTCTTCTTTAAAACTCAAAATGTTATTTTTAAAATGTAATGTTGTTTCTTTATTGTTTATTTAACTGTTTTAATTGTTTTGATCTTTAACATGTTTTTACTTTGAGTGATTTGTTGATGTGATTTGTCCTTCAAGGCCTCCGTAGTACAGAAACCCTAAATGTCTAAATTCTCTTTTAAATGAAACTGACTTTAAGTTCAAGTAATGAAATGTTGTGTGGGGTCTGACCAGGACTGCAAATGTTTACAGAGTGAAACCACATTTCTTCAGAACATACCATGCACAGTGACGTGTGAGGGAGGGACGTTTCTAGAAACCTGAACCGTCTGGATATAGATGAGTAAAATCCTGTGTATAGAATGGGTTTAAAAGTCAATGTATAAAATATATCAATGGAACATGTAACCAAGGCTGCATGAATAAGATTTCTGTTTGGAAAAAGCTCAACATCCTCAGATTATCAACACATTTTCAGAATAAAGAATCAAAATTTTAAACATTTGAAACAAATTAATCAAATGAAGCAGAAAAAAAGAGCAGAAGCTAACAGTTAAAGATGCACTTTGAACATCTTTGGATCTATTTTCAAAGTGTTCTCAGGGAATTTTCATTATGATGTTTTAGGATAAATAGAAAAATATCTGTCGTTTTCTAGGACATGCAGAGCGGCAGGAGTTCTTCAGAAATTCACCTACAAGTTATAAGTGGGACTGTTGGTACAGAAGTAAGCCACTGATGATATCCCATCATCCCTTTGTTTGCACTCTCTGCTGCTAGCTTACAGTCCCTCACACCCCCATCCTAACATTAAAAACGGCGACCAATATCAGATCTATCCATTTATACAGTTTTGATCCAGATTCCAGCTCAGACGAGGAAAACAAAGACGTTCTTGGATCCAGTCGTCTAACAGTGGATCCATCAGAATGGAGCAGAGCGGGGAGCTTGTGGACCGCTGACTGTAGCAGCTGCATCACTGCTACAAGCTTCTTCAAACCACATTTGTTCATTTGCTTCTGATTCACAACAATTTGAATAAAGAAATACTCAGAAATGTCATTTTAAGCTGTGTGGATCCTTATTCCTTATCTTTATACATATTGTTTATGCGACGCACATTTATTCCTTTTTTCGTGATTCAACTGTGATGAACAAACTGATGAAAACAAGTGTTTTGTTGTGACGATCTCTTTCTGAAGAACAGGCTGGAACCAGACGAGCTGAAAACAGTCTCGGTTGCTCAACAGTCTCTTTCCACTGACTCGGCCTCGTGACAGAAGTAAGGAGGAGAGATTAGACGTCACTGATTGGACACAACACAGCAGTTAGAACACCAGCCACGCCTCCATGACCATATAAGGCAATGAGTATAACTGTCATCCCTCCTCTGATGGACCAAACTTTAGAGGAGAGCGTTATCACGACTGCACGCCACATCAGAACATTTAGGTTTCATTTGGAAACAGATTCTGGTTTACAGTTTATTTAGTTCTCATTTTCAGTATTTCTTCATATTTAAAATAAATATTTTCAACTGTTAAAAATTTCTTTCAAGCTTATTTTATATACTATTTAAATGTTTTTTTTCATTGACTTTAAGCTGATCTTGTCTGACCCCAGAGGAAACACTGAGACAAAATGAAAAAGGTTTGTTAGATAAACTGGAGGTGAGGAGTGAGACACTTTGAGACATTTTAAAACAATTTTGATGTTTTGTGCTTTAAAATCAACCGATTTCTCAGCTAATTTAATATTTTGTCTTTAGCTTTAATTTACTTTTCACATTTATGAATTTCTGCTTTTCATAAACTTTGATCAGAATTTTGCTTTTTTTTCTTTAAATAAAAAAATCTTTACAGATTTTTTTCAAATCATTGATAACAAATATGTTCTTGAATAAATCCATGAATTATATTACTAATACCACATTTATTAATACTTGTGATTAATATAGATTTTTTTAAAAGAAATTGTATATTATTCATAACTTATATACTGTATTATAAAGTAAACATTATAATCATGATTTTTATAATACAAATATAAACTGCATTATTAATAATGAATGTCTAAATAAACAATACATTATAAAAGTTTTCATTATTATCATAACAAATGTATTGTTAATCATGATTATTATAATCTAAATTGTTTAATTTTTAAAGGAGCCCTAACATGGAAATTCTACTTTTTGAGGTTTTAAATATATTTTACTGTTCATTACTCTCTATAAAGAACCCTGAAGTGGTCTCTCTGCTGGGCGGGGGTGGGCGGCCCCTTCCTGGCTCGCCCCTGGACCTCCTGCGGCGGGCGCGGGCAGACGTCTGGAGCATAGAAGCGGGTCATCCTGGGGGAGCTCTGGCCCGTGCCTGGGGTGGGGCGGGGAGATGCTCGGCGCTGCTGGGTGGTGGTGTGCTGCTCCTCTGGGGTTGGGGGGCTCTCCGGGTGTGGGGCCTTGTGTTGGCCCTCCGGGCGTGGTGGGGGGATTGCTGTTCTGGCTGGGCGGGGGTCCGCGCTCTCTGTGCTCCTGTTCCTTCCGGCTCTCAGGCTTTGGGGGCCTCTGCGGCGGTCTCTCGTCCCCTGGTCTGGGTGTCTGGCGGGATTGCTCGGTGGGTGGATTCTCTCCATGGCTCCATGGTGGGTGTTGGGGGGGTCCGGAATGCTGCTGCTGACCTGGTGGGGGGCCTTGGCGTGGGGATGGCCGGGCTCTCTCTCCTTCTATACATTCCATCAACAACCACATCAGCAAAACATAAACACTCACCTGAGCACAGGTGTCAGCTCACCTCGCACTAACAGAATATGTGACAGAATGAAAGACTTTATTTGTGTCAGCTTCTATGATTGTGTGTGAGCTGCAGTGGTATTGTGTCGATTTTTGACAACTTTAAAGGTAAAGATTATTCTAGCCAAAAGGTATGTGTGTAACTGAGTGTGTGTATAGACAGGCCCCGCCCATTCCAAATTGTTATCTAGACCTGGTTGTTATAGGATGTTACTACTCTGTGTTACCTTCTTTGTTCTCTTAACCCCACTCTTCTACCCCCCCCCCCCCTTTGTTTCCGTCCGATCCAACAACAAAAGAAAAAGATACAACATAATTAAAATAAATAAAGTTTAGCATGAAATACAACAGGGGTTTATTAAGTATAAACCCCTGTCACAAACTCTTATTAGCGTGTGTACTGTAGCCGTAGCGTCTCCAGTAACCATCACGCAGGATTCCTCCGCCGTACAAAAGCTGCAGTTTAAAAGTGTTGAATCTGACCTTCATAA